>CAWVNO010001638.1:0-145863 GCA_963930645.1 Salticus scenicus | reverse complement strand
AAAAATTTTGAGAGCGCAGGACGGCTGCCGAAAGTCCGCGTAAAAACGCCCCCCGGGCCCAAAGTTTCACCGTGCAAAATTTCCGGTGCGGTTATTATGAAACTAGAATATATTCCGCAGATTCTGAAACTTATTGCGATAGTTAGACTCTTTTAGTTGCTTGGGAATCGTCGTTTGAAGATGGGCATGTGAAACTGCGAAAAAAATTTTGAGAGCGCAGGACGGCTGCCGAAAGTCCGCGTAAAAACGCCCCCCGGGCCCAAAGTTTCACCGTGCAAAATTTCCGGTGCGGTTATTATGAAACTAGAATATATTCCGCAGATTCTGAAACTTATTGCGATAGTTAGACTCTTTTAGTTGCTTGGGAATCGTCGTTTGAAGATGGGCATGTGAAACTGCGAGAAAAATTTTGAGAGCGCAGGACGGCTGCCGAAAGTCTGCGTAAAAACGCCCCCCGGGCCTAAAGTTTCACCGTGCAAAATTCCCGGTGATGTTATTATGAAACTAGAATACATTTCGCAGATTCTGAAAGTTATTGCGATAGTTAGACTCTTTTAGTTGCTTGGGAATCGTCGTTTGAAGATGGGCATGTGAAACTGCGAGAAAAATTTTGAGAGCGCAGGACGGCTGCCGAAAGTCCGCGTAAAAACGCCCCCCGGGCCCAAAGTTTCACCGTGCAAAATTTCCGGTGCGGTTATTATGAAACTAGAATATATTCCGCAGATTCTGAAACTTATTGCGATAGTTAGACTCTTTTAGTTGCTTGGGAATCGTCGTTTGAAGATGGGCATGTGAAACTGCGAAAAAAATTTTGAGAGCGCAGGACGGCTGCCGAAAGTCCGCGTAAAAACGCCCCCCGGGCCCAAAGTTTCACCGTGCAAAATTTCCGGTGCGGTTATTATGAAACTAGAATATATTCCGCAGATTCTGAAACTTATTGCGATAGTTAGACTCTTTTAGTTGCTTGGGAATCGTCGTTTGAAGATGGGCATGTGAAACTGCGAGAAAAATTTTGAGAGCGCAGGACGGCTGCCGAAAGTCTGCGTAAAAACGCCCCCCGGGCCTAAAGTTTCACCGTGCAAAATTCCCGGTGATGTTATTATGAAACTAGAATACATTTCGCAGATTCTGAAAGTTATTGCGATAGTTAGACTCTTTTAGTTGCTTGGGAATCGTCGTTTGAAGATGGGCATGTGAAACTGCGAGAAAAATTTTGAGAGCGCAGGACGGCTGCCGAAAGTCCGCGTAAAAACGCCCCCCGGGCCCAAAGTTTCACCGTGCAAAATTTCCGGTGCGGTTATTATGAAACTAGAATATATTCCGCAGATTCTGAAACTTATTGCGATAGTTAGACTCTTTTAGTTGCTTGGGAATCGTCGTTTGAAGATGGGCATGTGAAACTGCGAAAAAAATTTTGAGAGCGCAGGACGGCTGCCGAAAGTCCGCGTAAAAACGCCCCCCGGGCCCAAAGTTTCACCGTGCAAAATTTCCGGTGCGGTTATTATGAAACTAGAATATATTCCGCAGATTCTGAAACTTATTGCGATAGTTAGACTCTTTTAGTTGCTTGGGAATCGTCGTTTGAAGATGGGCATGTGAAACTGCGAGAAAAATTTTGAGAGCGCAGGACGGCTGCCGAAAGTCTGCGTAAAAACGCCCCCCGGGCCTAAAGTTTCACCGTGCAAAATTCCCGGTGATGTTATTATGAAACTAGAATACATTTCGCAGATTCTGAAAGTTATTGCGATAGTTAGACTCTTTTAGTTGCTTGGGAATCGTCGTTTGAAGATGGGCATGTGAAACTGCGAGAAAAATTTTGAGAGCGCAGGACGGCTGCCGAAAGTCCGCGTAAAAACGCCCCCCGGGCCCAAAGTTTCACCGTGCAAAATTTCCGGTGCGGTTATTATGAAACTAGAATATATTCCGCAGATTCTGAAACTTATTGCGATAGTTAGACTCTTTTAGTTGCTTGGGAATCGTCGTTTGAAGATGGGCATGTGAAACTGCGAAAAAAATTTTGAGAGCGCAGGACGGCTGCCGAAAGTCCGCGTAAAAACGCCCCCCGGGCCCAAAGTTTCACCGTGCAAAATTTCCGGTGCGGTTATTATGAAACTAGAATATATTCCGCAGATTCTGAAACTTATTGCGATAGTTAGACTCTTTTAGTTGCTTGGGAATCGTCGTTTGAAGATGGGCATGTGAAACTGCGAGAAAAATTTTGAGAGCGCAGGACGGCTGCCGAAAGTCTGCGTAAAAACGCCCCCCGGGCCTAAAGTTTCACCGTGCAAAATTCCCGGTGATGTTATTATGAAACTAGAATACATTTCGCAGATTCTGAAAGTTATTGCGATAGTTAGACTCTTTTAGTTGCTTGGGAATCGTCGTTTGAAGATGGGCATGTGAAACTGCGAGAAAAATTTTGAGAGCGCAGGACGGCTGCCGAAAGTCCGCGTAAAAACGCCCCCCGGGCCCAAAGTTTCACCGTGCAAAATTTCCGGTGCGGTTATTATGAAACTAGAATATATTCCGCAGATTCTGAAACTTATTGCGATAGTTAGACTCTTTTAGTTGCTTGGGAATCGTCGTTTGAAGATGGGCATGTGAAACTGCGAGAAAAATTTTGAGAGCGCAGGACGGCTGCCGAAAGTCTGCGTAAAAACGCCCCCCGGGCCTAAAGTTTCACCGTGCAAAATTCCCGGTGATGTTATTATGAAACTAGAATACATTTCGCAGATTCTGAAAGTTATTGCGATAGTTAGACTCTTTTAGTTGCTTGGGAATCGTCGTTTGAAGATGGGCATGTGAAACTGCGAAAAAAATTTTGAGAGCGCAGGACGGCTGCCGAAAGTCCGCGTAAAAACGCCCCCCGGGCCCAAAGTTTCACCGTGCAAAATTTCCGGTGCGGTTATTATGAAACTAGAATATATTCCGCAGATTCTGAAACTTATTGCGATAGTTAGACTCTTTTAGTTGCTTGGGAATCGTCGTTTGAAGATGGGCATGTGAAACTGCGAGAAAAATTTTGAGAGCGCAGGACGGCTGCCGAAAGTCTGCGTAAAAACGCCCCCCGGGCCTAAAGTTTCACCGTGCAAAATTCCCGGTGATGTTATTATGAAACTAGAATACATTTCGCAGATTCTGAAAGTTATTGCGATAGTTAGACTCTTTTAGTTGCTTGGGAATCGTCGTTTGAAGATGGGCATGTGAAACTGCGAGAAAAATTTTGAGAGCGCAGGACGGCTGCCGAAAGTCCGCGTAAAAACGCCCCCCGGGCCCAAAGTTTCACCGTGCAAAATTTCCGGTGCGGTTATTATGAAACTAGAATATATTCCGCAGATTCTGAAACTTATTGCGATAGTTAGACTCTTTTAGTTGCTTGGGAATCGTCGTTTGAAGATGGGCATGTGAAACTGCGAAAAAAATTTTGAGAGCGCAGGACGGCTGCCGAAAGTCCGCGTAAAAACGCCCCCCGGGCCCAAAGTTTCACCGTGCAAAATTTCCGGTGCGGTTATTATGAAACTAGAATATATTCCGCAGATTCTGAAACTTATTGCGATAGTTAGACTCTTTTAGTTGCTTGGGAATCGTCGTTTGAAGATGGGCATGTGAAACTGCGAGAAAAATTTTGAGAGCGCAGGACGGCTGCCGAAAGTCTGCGTAAAAACGCCCCCCGGGCCTAAAGTTTCACCGTGCAAAATTCCCGGTGATGTTATTATGAAACTAGAATACATTTCGCAGATTCTGAAAGTTATTGCGATAGTTAGACTCTTTTAGTTGCTTGGGAATCGTCGTTTGAAGATGGGCATGTGAAACTGCGAGAAAAATTTTGAGAGCGCAGGACGGCTGCCGAAAGTCCGCGTAAAAACGCCCCCCGGGCCCAAAGTTTCACCGTGCAAAATTTCCGGTGCGGTTATTATGAAACTATAATATATTCCGCAGATTCTGAAACTTATTGCGATAGTTAGACTCTTTTAGTTGCTTGGGAATCGTCGTTTGAAGATGGGCATGTGAAACTGCGAAAAAAATTTGAGAGCGCAGGACGGCTGCCGAAAGTCCGCGTAAAAACGCCCCCCGGGCCCAAAGTTTCACCGTGCAAAATTTCCGGTGCGGTTATTATGAAACTAGAATATATTCCGCAGATTCTGAAACTTATTGCGATAGTTAGACTCTTTTAGTTGCTTGGGAATCGTCGTTTGAAGATGGGCATGTGAAACTGCGAGAAAAATTTTGAGAGCGCAGGACGGCTGCCGAAAGTCTGCGTAAAAACGCCCCCCGGGCCTAAAGTTTCACCGTGCAAAATTCCCGGTGATGTTATTATGAAACTAGAATACATTTCGCAGATTCTGAAAGTTATTGCGATAGTTAGACTCTTTTAGTTGCTTGGGAATCGTCGTTTGAAGATGGGCATGTGAAACTGCGAAAAAAATTTTGAGAGCGCAGGACGGCTGCCGAAAGTCCGCGTAAAAACGCCCCCCGGGCCCAAAGTTTCACCGTGCAAAATTTCCGGTGCGGTTATTATGAAACTAGAATATATTCCGCAGATTCTGAAACTTATTGCGATAGTTAGACTCTTTTAGTTGCTTGGGAATCGTCGTTTGAAGATGGGCATGTGAAACTGCGAGAAAAATTTTGAGAGCGCAGGACGGCTGCCGAAAGTCTGCGTAAAAACGCCCCCCGGGCCTAAAGTTTCACCGTGCAAAATTCCCGGTGATGTTATTATGAAACTAGAATACATTTCGCAGATTCTGAAAGTTATTGCGATAGTTAGACTCTTTTAGTTGCTTGGGAATCGTCGTTTGAAGATGGGCATGTGAAACTGCGAGAAAAATTTTGAGAGCGCAGGACGGCTGCCGAAAGTCCGCGTAAAAACGCCCCCCGGGCCCAAAGTTTCAACGTGCAAAATTTCCGGTGCGGTTATTATGAAACTAGAATATATTCCGCAGATTCTGAAACTTATTGCGATAGTTAGACTCTTTTAGTTGCTTGGGAATCGTCGTTTGAAGATGGGCATGTGAAACTGCGAAAAAAATTTTGAGAGCGCAGGACGGCTGCCGAAAGTCCGCGTAAAAACGCCCCCCGGGCCCAAAGTTTCACCGTGCAAAATTTCCGGTGCGGTTATTATGAAACTAGAATATATTCCGCAGATTCTGAAACTTATTGCGATAGTTAGACTCTTTTAGTTGCTTGGGAATCGTCGTTTGAAGATGGGCATGTGAAACTGCGAGAAAAATTTTGAGAGCGCAGGACGGCTGCCGAAAGTCTGCGTAAAAACGCCCCCCGGGCCTAAAGTTTCACCGTGCAAAATTCCCGGTGATGTTATTATGAAACTAGAATACATTTCGCAGATTCTGAAAGTTATTGCGATAGTTAGACTCTTTTAGTTGCTTGGGAATCGTCGTTTGAAGATGGGCATGTGAAACTGCGAGAAAAATTTTGAGAGCGCAGGACGGCTGCCGAAAGTCCGCGTAAAAACGCCCCCCGGGCCCAAAGTTTCACCGTGCAAAATTTCCGGTGCGGTTATTATGAAACTAGAATATATTCCGCAGATTCTGAAACTTATTGCGATAGTTAGACTCTTTTAGTTGCTTGGGAATCGTCGTTTGAAGATGGGCATGTGAAACTGCGAAAAAAATTTTGAGAGCGCAGGACGGCTGCCGAAAGTCCGCGTAAAAACGCCCCCCGGGCCCAAAGTTTCACCGTGCAAAATTTCCGGTGCGGTTATTATGAAACTAGAATATATTCCGCAGATTCTGAAACTTATTGCGATAGTTAGACTCTTTTAGTTGCTTGGGAATCGTCGTTTGAAGATGGGCATGTGAAACTGCGAGAAAAATTTTGAGAGCGCAGGACGGCTGCCGAAAGTCTGCGTAAAAACGCCCCCCGGGCCTAAAGTTTCACCGTGCAAAATTCCCGGTGATGTTATTATGAAACTAGAATACATTTCGCAGATTCTGAAAGTTATTGCGATAGTTAGACTCTTTTAGTTGCTTGGGAATCGTCGTTTGAAGATGGGCATGTGAAACTGCGAGAAAAATTTTGAGAGCGCAGGACGGCTGCCGAAAGTCCGCGTAAAAACGCCCCCCGGGCCCAAAGTTTCACCGTGCAAAATTTCCGGTGCGGTTATTATGAAACTAGAATATATTCCGCAGATTCTGAAACTTATTGCGATAGTTAGACTCTTTTAGTTGCTTGGGAATCGTCGTTTGAAGATGGGCATGTGAAACTGCGAAAAAAATTTTGAGAGCGCAGGACGGCTGCCGAAAGTCCGCGTAAAAACGCCCCCCGGGCCCAAAGTTTCACCGTGCAAAATTTCCGGTGCGGTTATTATGAAACTAGAATATATTCCGCAGATTCTGAAACTTATTGCGATAGTTAGACTCTTTTAGTTGCTTGGGAATCGTCGTTTGAAGATGGGCATGTGAAACTGCGAGAAAAATTTTGAGAGCGTAGGACGGCTGCCGAAAGTCTGCGTAAAAACGCCCCCCGGGCCTAAAGTTTCACCGTGCAAAATTCCCGGTGATGTTATTATGAAACTAGAATACATTTCGCAGATTCTGAAAGTTATTGCGATAGTTAGACTCTTTTAGTTGCTTGGGAATCGTCGTTTGAAGATGGGCATGTGAAACTGCGAGAAAAATTTTGAGAGCGCAGGACGGCTGCCGAAAGTCCGCGTAAAAACGCCCCCCGGGCCCAAAGTTTCACCGTGCAAAATTTCCGGTGCGGTTATTATGAAACTAGAATATATTCCGCAGATTCTGAAACTTATTGCGATAGTTAGACTCTTTTAGTTGCTTGGGAATCGTCGTTTGAAGATGGGCATGTGAAACTGCGAAAAAAATTTTGAGAGCGCAGGACGGCTGCCGAAAGTCCGCGTAAAAACGCCCCCCGGGCCCAAAGTTTCACCGTGCAAAATTTCCGGTGCGGTTATTATGAAACTAGAATATATTCCGCAGATTCTGAAACTTATTGCGATAGTTAGACTCTTTTAGTTGCTTGGGAATCGTCGTTTGAAGATGGGCATGTGAAACTGCGAGAAAAATTTTGAGAGCGCAGGACGGCTGCCGAAAGTCTGCGTAAAAACGCCCCCCGGGCCTAAAGTTTCACCGTGCAAAATTCCCGGTGATGTTATTATGAAACTAGAATACATTTCGCAGATTCTGAAAGTTATTGCGATAGTTAGACTCTTTTAGTTGCTTGGGAATCGTCGTTTGAAGATGGGCATGTGAAACTGCGAGAAAAATTTTGAGAGCGCAGGACGGCTGCCGAAAGTCCGCGTAAAAACGCCCCCCGGGCCCAAAGTTTCACCGTGCAAAATTTCCGGTGCGGTTATTATGAAACTAGAATATATTCCGCAGATTCTGAAACTTATTGCGATAGTTAGACTCTTTTAGTTGCTTGGGAATCGTCGTTTGAAGATGGGCATGTGAAACTGCGAAAAAAATTTTGAGAGCGCAGGACGGCTGCCGAAAGTCCGCGTAAAAACGCCCCCCGGGCCCAAAGTTTCACCGTGCAAAATTTCCGGTGCGGTTATTATGAAACTAGAATATATTCCGCAGATTCTGAAACTTATTGCGATAGTTAGACTCTTTTAGTTGCTTGGGAATCGTCGTTTGAAGATGGGCATGTGAAACTGCGAGAAAAATTTTGAGAGCGCAGGACGGCTGCCGAAAGTCTGCGTAAAAACGCCCCCCGGGCCTAAAGTTTCACCGTGCAAAATTCCCGGTGATGTTATTATGAAACTAGAATACATTTCGCAGATTCTGAAAGTTATTGCGATAGTTAGACTCTTTTAGTTGCTTGGGAATCGTCGTTTGAAGATGGGCATGTGAAACTGCGAGAAAAATTTTGAGAGCGCAGGACGGCTGCCGAAAGTCCGCGTAAAAACGCCCCCCGGGCCCAAAGTTTCACCGTGCAAAATTTCCGGTGCGGTTATTATGAAACTAGAATATATTCCGCAGATTCTGAAACTTATTGCGATAGTTAGACTCTTTTAGTTGCTTGGGAATCGTCGTTTGAAGATGGGCATGTGAAACTGCGAAAAAAATTTTGAGAGCGCAGGACGGCTGCCGAAAGTCCGCGTAAAAACGCCCCCCGGGCCCAAAGTTTCACCGTGCAAAATTTCCGGTGCGGTTATTATGAAACTAGAATATATTCCGCAGATTCTGAAACTTATTGCGATAGTTAGACTCTTTTAGTTGCTTGGGAATCGTCGTTTGAAGATGGGCATGTGAAACTGCGAGAAAAATTTTGAGAGCGCAGGACGGCTGCCGAAAGTCTGCGTAAAAACGCCCCCCGGGCCTAAAGTTTCACCGTGCAAAATTCCCGGTGATGTTATTATGAAACTAGAATACATTTCGCAGATTCTGAAAGTTATTGCGATAGTTAGACTCTTTTAGTTGCTTGGGAATCGTCGTTTGAAGATGGGCATGTGAAACTGCGAGAAAAATTTTGAGAGCGCAGGACGGCTGCCGAAAGTCCGCGTAAAAACGCCCCCCGGGCCCAAAGTTTCACCGTGCAAAATTTCCGGTGCGGTTATTATGAAACTAGAATATATTCCGCAGATTCTGAAACTTATTGCGATAGTTAGACTCTTTTAGTTGCTTGGGAATCGTCGTTTGAAGATGGGCATGTGAAACTGCGAGAAAAATTTTGAGAGCGCAGGACGGCTGCCGAAAGTCTGCGTAAAAACGCCCCCCGGGCCTAAAGTTTCACCGTGCAAAATTCCCGGTGATGTTATTATGAAACTAGAATACATTTCGCAGATTCTGAAAGTTATTGCGATAGTTAGACTCTTTTAGTTGCTTGGGAATCGTCGTTTGAAGATGGGCATGTGAAACTGCGAAAAAAATTTTGAGAGCGCAGGACGGCTGCCGAAAGTCCGCGTAAAAACGCCCCCCGGGCCCAAAGTTTCACCGTGCAAAATTTCCGGTGCGGTTATTATGAAACTAGAATATATTCCGCAGATTCTGAAACTTATTGCGATAGTTAGACTCTTTTAGTTGCTTGGGAATCGTCGTTTGAAGATGGGCATGTGAAACTGCGAGAAAAATTTTGAGAGCGCAGGACGGCTGCCGAAAGTCTGCGTAAAAACGCCCCCCGGGCCTAAAGTTTCACCGTGCAAAATTCCCGGTGATGTTATTATGAAACTAGAATACATTTCGCAGATTCTGAAAGTTATTGCGATAGTTAGACTCTTTTAGTTGCTTGGGAATCGTCGTTTGAAGATGGGCATGTGAAACTGCGAGAAAAATTTTGAGAGCGCAGGACGGCTGCCGAAAGTCCGCGTAAAAACGCCCCCCGGGCCCAAAGTTTCACCGTGCAAAATTTCCGGTGCGGTTATTATGAAACTAGAATATATTCCGCAGATTCTGAAACTTATTGCGATAGTTAGACTCTTTTAGTTGCTTGGGAATCGTCGTTTGAAGATGGGCATGTGAAACTGCGAAAAAAATTTTGAGAGCGCAGGACGGCTGCCGAAAGTCCGCGTAAAAACGCCCCCCGGGCCCAAAGTTTCACCGTGCAAAATTTCCGGTGCGGTTATTATGAAACTAGAATATATTCCGCAGATTCTGAAACTTATTGCGATAGTTAGACTCTTTTAGTTGCTTGGGAATCGTCGTTTGAAGATGGGCATGTGAAACTGCGAGAAAAATTTTGAGAGCGCAGGACGGCTGCCGAAAGTCTGCGTAAAAACGCCCCCCGGGCCTAAAGTTTCACCGTGCAAAATTCCCGGTGATGTTATTATGAAACTAGAATACATTTCGCAGATTCTGAAAGTTATTGCGATAGTTAGACTCTTTTAGTTGCTTGGGAATCGTCGTTTGAAGATGGGCATGTGAAACTGCGAGAAAAATTTTGAGAGCGCAGGACGGCTGCCGAAAGTCCGCGTAAAAACGCCCCCCGGGCCCAAAGTTTCACCGTGCAAAATTTCCGGTGCGGTTATTATGAAACTATAATATATTCCGCAGATTCTGAAACTTATTGCGATAGTTAGACTCTTTTAGTTGCTTGGGAATCGTCGTTTGAAGATGGGCATGTGAAACTGCGAAAAAAATTTGAGAGCGCAGGACGGCTGCCGAAAGTCCGCGTAAAAACGCCCCCCGGGCCCAAAGTTTCACCGTGCAAAATTTCCGGTGCGGTTATTATGAAACTAGAATATATTCCGCAGATTCTGAAACTTATTGCGATAGTTAGACTCTTTTAGTTGCTTGGGAATCGTCGTTTGAAGATGGGCATGTGAAACTGCGAGAAAAATTTTGAGAGCGCAGGACGGCTGCCGAAAGTCTGCGTAAAAACGCCCCCCGGGCCTAAAGTTTCACCGTGCAAAATTCCCGGTGATGTTATTATGAAACTAGAATACATTTCGCAGATTCTGAAAGTTATTGCGATAGTTAGACTCTTTTAGTTGCTTGGGAATCGTCGTTTGAAGATGGGCATGTGAAACTGCGAGAAAAATTTTGAGAGCGCAGGACGGCTGCCGAAAGTCCGCGTAAAAACGCCCCCCGGGCCCAAAGTTTCACCGTGCAAAATTTCCGGTGCGGTTATTATGAAACTAGAATATATTCCGCAGATTCTGAAACTTATTGCGATAGTTAGACTCTTTTAGTTGCTTGGGAATCGTCGTTTGAAGATGGGCATGTGAAACTGCGAAAAAAATTTTGAGAGCGCAGGACGGCTGCCGAAAGTCCGCGTAAAAACGCCCCCCGGGCCCAAAGTTTCACCGTGCAAAATTTCCGGTGCGGTTATTATGAAACTAGAATATATTCCGCAGATTCTGAAACTTATTGCGATAGTTAGACTCTTTTAGTTGCTTGGGAATCGTCGTTTGAAGATGGGCATGTGAAACTGCGAGAAAAATTTTGAGAGCGCAGGACGGCTGCCGAAAGTCTGCGTAAAAACGCCCCCCGGGCCTAAAGTTTCACCGTGCAAAATTCCCGGTGATGTTATTATGAAACTAGAATACATTTCGCAGATTCTGAAAGTTATTGCGATAGTTAGACTCTTTTAGTTGCTTGGGAATCGTCGTTTGAAGATGGGCATGTGAAACTGCGAGAAAAATTTTGAGAGCGCAGGACGGCTGCCGAAAGTCCGCGTAAAAACGCCCCCCGGGCCCAAAGTTTCACCGTGCAAAATTTCCGGTGCGGTTATTATGAAACTAGAATATATTCCGCAGATTCTGAAACTTATTGCGATAGTTAGACTCTTTTAGTTGCTTGGGAATCGTCGTTTGAAGATGGGCATGTGAAACTGCGAAAAAAATTTTGAGAGCGCAGGACGGCTGCCGAAAGTCCGCGTAAAAACGCCCCCCGGGCCCAAAGTTTCACCGTGCAAAATTTCCGGTGCGGTTATTATGAAACTAGAATATATTCCGCAGATTCTGAAACTTATTGCGATAGTTAGACTCTTTTAGTTGCTTGGGAATCGTCGTTTGAAGATGGGCATGTGAAACTGCGAGAAAAATTTTGAGAGCGCAGGACGGCTGCCGAAAGTCTGCGTAAAAACGCCCCCCGGGCCTAAAGTTTCACCGTGCAAAATTCCCGGTGATGTTATTATGAAACTAGAATACATTTCGCAGATTCTGAAAGTTATTGCGATAGTTAGACTCTTTTAGTTGCTTGGGAATCGTCGTTTGAAGATGGGCATGTGAAACTGCGAGAAAAATTTTGAGAGCGCAGGACGGCTGCCGAAAGTCCGCGTAAAAACGCCCCCCGGGCCCAAAGTTTCACCGTGCAAAATTTCCGGTGCGGTTATTATGAAACTAGAATATATTCCGCAGATTCTGAAACTTATTGCGATAGTTAGACTCTTTTAGTTGCTTGGGAATCGTCGTTTGAAGATGGGCATGTGAAACTGCGAAAAAAATTTTGAGAGCGCAGGACGGCTGCCGAAAGTCCGCGTAAAAACGCCCCCCGGGCCCAAAGTTTCACCGTGCAAAATTTCCGGTGCGGTTATTATGAAACTAGAATATATTCCGCAGATTCTGAAACTTATTGCGATAGTTAGACTCTTTTAGTTGCTTGGGAATCGTCGTTTGAAGATGGGCATGTGAAACTGCGAGAAAAATTTTGAGAGCGCAGGACGGCTGCCGAAAGTCTGCGTAAAAACGCCCCCCGGGCCTAAAGTTTCACCGTGCAAAATTCCCGGTGATGTTATTATGAAACTAGAATACATTTCGCAGATTCTGAAAGTTATTGCGATAGTTAGACTCTTTTAGTTGCTTGGGAATCGTCGTTTGAAGATGGGCATGTGAAACTGCGAGAAAAATTTTGAGAGCGCAGGACGGCTGCCGAAAGTCCGCGTAAAAACGCCCCCCGGGCCCAAAGTTTCACCGTGCAAAATTTCCGGTGCGGTTATTATGAAACTAGAATATATTCCGCAGATTCTGAAACTTATTGCGATAGTTAGACTCTTTTAGTTGCTTGGGAATCGTCGTTTGAAGATGGGCATGTGAAACTGCGAAAAAAATTTTGAGAGCGCAGGACGGCTGCCGAAAGTCCGCGTAAAAACGCCCCCCGGGCCCAAAGTTTCACCGTGCAAAATTTCCGGTGCGGTTATTATGAAACTAGAATATATTCCGCAGATTCTGAAACTTATTGCGATAGTTAGACTCTTTTAGTTGCTTGGGAATCGTCGTTTGAAGATGGGCATGTGAAACTGCGAGAAAAATTTTGAGAGCGCAGGACGGCTGCCGAAAGTCTGCGTAAAAACGCCCCCCGGGCCTAAAGTTTCACCGTGCAAAATTCCCGGTGATGTTATTATGAAACTAGAATACATTTCGCAGATTCTGAAAGTTATTGCGATAGTTAGACTCTTTTAGTTGCTTGGGAATCGTCGTTTGAAGATGGGCATGTGAAACTGCGAGAAAAATTTTGAGAGCGCAGGACGGCTGCCGAAAGTCCGCGTAAAAACGCCCCCCGGGCCCAAAGTTTCACCGTGCAAAATTTCCGGTGCGGTTATTATGAAACTAGAATATATTCCGCAGATTCTGAAACTTATTGCGATAGTTAGACTCTTTTAGTTGCTTGGGAATCGTCGTTTGAAGATGGGCATGTGAAACTGCGAAAAAAATTTTGAGAGCGCAGGACGGCTGCCGAAAGTCCGCGTAAAAACGCCCCCCGGGCCCAAAGTTTCACCGTGCAAAATTTCCGGTGCGGTTATTATGAAACTAGAATATATTCCGCAGATTCTGAAACTTATTGCGATAGTTAGACTCTTTTAGTTGCTTGGGAATCGTCGTTTGAAGATGGGCATGTGAAACTGCGAGAAAAATTTTGAGAGCGTAGGACGGCTGCCGAAAGTCTGCGTAAAAACGCCCCCCGGGCCTAAAGTTTCACCGTGCAAAATTCCCGGTGATGTTATTATGAAACTAGAATACATTTCGCAGATTCTGAAAGTTATTGCGATAGTTAGACTCTTTTAGTTGCTTGGGAATCGTCGTTTGAAGATGGGCATGTGAAACTGCGAGAAAAATTTTGAGAGCGCAGGACGGCTGCCGAAAGTCCGCGTAAAAACGCCCCCCGGGCCCAAAGT
Source organism: Salticus scenicus (assembly GCA_963930645.1). NCBI lineage: Eukaryota > Metazoa > Arthropoda > Arachnida > Araneae > Salticidae > Salticus > Salticus scenicus. Next base: position 132,333 of record CAWVNO010001638.1, on the reverse strand, counting down.
TTCACCGTGCAAAATTTCCGGTGCGGTTATTATGAAACTAGAATATATTCCGCAGATTCTGAAACTTATTGCGATAGTTAGACTCTTTTAGTTGCTTGGGAATCGTCGTTTGAAGATGGGCATGTGAAACTGCGAAAAAAATTTTGAGAGCGCAGGACGGCTGCCGAAAGTCCGCGTAAAAACGCCCCCCGGGCCCAAAGTTTCACCGTGCAAAATTTCCGGTGCGGTTATTATGAAACTAGAATATATTCCGCAGATTCTGAAACTTATTGCGATAGTTAGACTCTTTTAGTTGCTTGGGAATCGTCGTTTGAAGATGGGCATGTGAAACTGCGAGAAAAATTTTGAGAGCGCAGGACGGCTGCCGAAAGTCTGCGTAAAAACGCCCCCCGGGCCTAAAGTTTCACCGTGCAAAATTCCCGGTGATGTTATTATGAAACTAGAATACATTTCGCAGATTCTGAAAGTTATTGCGATAGTTAGACTCTTTTAGTTGCTTGGGAATCGTCGTTTGAAGATGGGCATGTGAAACTGCGAGAAAAATTTTGAGAGCGCAGGACGGCTGCCGAAAGTCCGCGTAAAAACGCCCCCCGGGCCCAAAGTTTCACCGTGCAAAATTTCCGGTGCGGTTATTATGAAACTAGAATATATTCCGCAGATTCTGAAACTTATTGCGATAGTTAGACTCTTTTAGTTGCTTGGGAATCGTCGTTTGAAGATGGGCATGTGAAACTGCGAAAAAAATTTTGAGAGCGCAGGACGGCTGCCGAAAGTCCGCGTAAAAACGCCCCCCGGGCCCAAAGTTTCACCGTGCAAAATTTCCGGTGCGGTTATTATGAAACTAGAATATATTCCGCAGATTCTGAAACTTATTGCGATAGTTAGACTCTTTTAGTTGCTTGGGAATCGTCGTTTGAAGATGGGCATGTGAAACTGCGAGAAAAATTTTGAGAGCGCAGGACGGCTGCCGAAAGTCTGCGTAAAAACGCCCCCCGGGCCTAAAGTTTCACCGTGCAAAATTCCCGGTGATGTTATTATGAAACTAGAATACATTTCGCAGATTCTGAAAGTTATTGCGATAGTTAGACTCTTTTAGTTGCTTGGGAATCGTCGTTTGAAGATGGGCATGTGAAACTGCGAGAAAAATTTTGAGAGCGCAGGACGGCTGCCGAAAGTCCGCGTAAAAACGCCCCCCGGGCCCAAAGTTTCACCGTGCAAAATTTCCGGTGCGGTTATTATGAAACTAGAATATATTCCGCAGATTCTGAAACTTATTGCGATAGTTAGACTCTTTTAGTTGCTTGGGAATCGTCGTTTGAAGATGGGCATGTGAAACTGCGAAAAAAATTTTGAGAGCGCAGGACGGCTGCCGAAAGTCCGCGTAAAAACGCCCCCCGGGCCCAAAGTTTCACCGTGCAAAATTTCCGGTGCGGTTATTATGAAACTAGAATATATTCCGCAGATTCTGAAACTTATTGCGATAGTTAGACTCTTTTAGTTGCTTGGGAATCGTCGTTTGAAGATGGGCATGTGAAACTGCGAGAAAAATTTTGAGAGCGCAGGACGGCTGCCGAAAGTCTGCGTAAAAACGCCCCCCGGGCCTAAAGTTTCACCGTGCAAAATTCCCGGTGATGTTATTATGAAACTAGAATACATTTCGCAGATTCTGAAAGTTATTGCGATAGTTAGACTCTTTTAGTTGCTTGGGAATCGTCGTTTGAAGATGGGCATGTGAAACTGCGAGAAAAATTTTGAGAGCGCAGGACGGCTGCCGAAAGTCCGCGTAAAAACGCCCCCCGGGCCCAAAGTTTCACCGTGCAAAATTTCCGGTGCGGTTATTATGAAACTAGAATATATTCCGCAGATTCTGAAACTTATTGCGATAGTTAGACTCTTTTAGTTGCTTGGGAATCGTCGTTTGAAGATGGGCATGTGAAACTGCGAAAAAAATTTTGAGAGCGCAGGACGGCTGCCGAAAGTCCGCGTAAAAACGCCCCCCGGGCCCAAAGTTTCACCGTGCAAAATTTCCGGTGCGGTTATTATGAAACTAGAATATATTCCGCAGATTCTGAAACTTATTGCGATAGTTAGACTCTTTTAGTTGCTTGGGAATCGTCGTTTGAAGATGGGCATGTGAAACTGCGAGAAAAATTTTGAGAGCGCAGGACGGCTGCCGAAAGTCTGCGTAAAAACGCCCCCCGGGCCTAAAGTTTCACCGTGCAAAATTCCCGGTGATGTTATTATGAAACTAGAATACATTTCGCAGATTCTGAAAGTTATTGCGATAGTTAGACTCTTTTAGTTGCTTGGGAATCGTCGTTTGAAGATGGGCATGTGAAACTGCGAGAAAAATTTTGAGAGCGCAGGACGGCTGCCGAAAGTCCGCGTAAAAACGCCCCCCGGGCCCAAAGTTTCACCGTGCAAAATTTCCGGTGCGGTTATTATGAAACTAGAATATATTCCGCAGATTCTGAAACTTATTGCGATAGTTAGACTCTTTTAGTTGCTTGGGAATCGTCGTTTGAAGATGGGCATGTGAAACTGCGAAAAAAATTTTGAGAGCGCAGGACGGCTGCCGAAAGTCCGCGTAAAAACGCCCCCCGGGCCCAAAGTTTCACCGTGCAAAATTTCCGGTGCGGTTATTATGAAACTAGAATATATTCCGCAGATTCTGAAACTTATTGCGATAGTTAGACTCTTTTAGTTGCTTGGGAATCGTCGTTTGAAGATGGGCATGTGAAACTGCGAGAAAAATTTTGAGAGCGCAGGACGGCTGCCGAAAGTCTGCGTAAAAACGCCCCCCGGGCCTAAAGTTTCACCGTGCAAAATTCCCGGTGATGTTATTATGAAACTAGAATACATTTCGCAGATTCTGAAAGTTATTGCGATAGTTAGACTCTTTTAGTTGCTTGGGAATCGTCGTTTGAAGATGGGCATGTGAAACTGCGAGAAAAATTTTGAGAGCGCAGGACGGCTGCCGAAAGTCCGCGTAAAAACGCCCCCCGGGCCCAAAGTTTCACCGTGCAAAATTTCCGGTGCGGTTATTATGAAACTAGAATATATTCCGCAGATTCTGAAACTTATTGCGATAGTTAGACTCTTTTAGTTGCTTGGGAATCGTCGTTTGAAGATGGGCATGTGAAACTGCGAAAAAAATTTTGAGAGCGCAGGACGGCTGCCGAAAGTCCGCGTAAAAACGCCCCCCGGGCCCAAAGTTTCACCGTGCAAAATTTCCGGTGCGGTTATTATGAAACTAGAATATATTCCGCAGATTCTGAAACTTATTGCGATAGTTAGACTCTTTTAGTTGCTTGGGAATCGTCGTTTGAAGATGGGCATGTGAAACTGCGAGAAAAATTTTGAGAGCGCAGGACGGCTGCCGAAAGTCTGCGTAAAAACGCCCCCCGGGCCTAAAGTTTCACCGTGCAAAATTCCCGGTGATGTTATTATGAAACTAGAATACATTTCGCAGATTCTGAAAGTTATTGCGATAGTTAGACTCTTTTAGTTGCTTGGGAATCGTCGTTTGAAGATGGGCATGTGAAACTGCGAGAAAAATTTTGAGAGCGCAGGACGGCTGCCGAAAGTCCGCGTAAAAACGCCCCCCGGGCCCAAAGTTTCACCGTGCAAAATTTCCGGTGCGGTTATTATGAAACTAGAATATATTCCGCAGATTCTGAAACTTATTGCGATAGTTAGACTCTTTTAGTTGCTTGGGAATCGTCGTTTGAAGATGGGCATGTGAAACTGCGAAAAAAATTTTGAGAGCGCAGGACGGCTGCCGAAAGTCCGCGTAAAAACGCCCCCCGGGCCCAAAGTTTCACCGTGCAAAATTTCCGGTGCGGTTATTATGAAACTAGAATATATTCCGCAGATTCTGAAACTTATTGCGATAGTTAGACTCTTTTAGTTGCTTGGGAATCGTCGTTTGAAGATGGGCATGTGAAACTGCGAGAAAAATTTTGAGAGCGCAGGACGGCTGCCGAAAGTCTGCGTAAAAACGCCCCCCGGGCCTAAAGTTTCACCGTGCAAAATTCCCGGTGATGTTATTATGAAACTAGAATACATTTCGCAGATTCTGAAAGTTATTGCGATAGTTAGACTCTTTTAGTTGCTTGGGAATCGTCGTTTGAAGATGGGCATGTGAAACTGCGAGAAAAATTTTGAGAGCGCAGGACGGCTGCCGAAAGTCCGCGTAAAAACGCCCCCCGGGCCCAAAGTTTCACCGTGCAAAATTTCCGGTGCGGTTATTATGAAACTAGAATATATTCCGCAGATTCTGAAACTTATTGCGATAGTTAGACTCTTTTAGTTGCTTGGGAATCGTCGTTTGAAGATGGGCATGTGAAACTGCGAAAAAAATTTTGAGAGCGCAGGACGGCTGCCGAAAGTCCGCGTAAAAACGCCCCCCGGGCCCAAAGTTTCACCGTGCAAAATTTCCGGTGCGGTTATTATGAAACTAGAATATATTCCGCAGATTCTGAAACTTATTGCGATAGTTAGACTCTTTTAGTTGCTTGGGAATCGTCGTTTGAAGATGGGCATGTGAAACTGCGAGAAAAATTTTGAGAGCGCAGGACGGCTGCCGAAAGTCTGCGTAAAAACGCCCCCCGGGCCTAAAGTTTCACCGTGCAAAATTCCCGGTGATGTTATTATGAAACTAGAATACATTTCGCAGATTCTGAAAGTTATTGCGATAGTTAGACTCTTTTAGTTGCTTGGGAATCGTCGTTTGAAGATGGGCATGTGAAACTGCGAGAAAAATTTTGAGAGCGCAGGACGGCTGCCGAAAGTCCGCGTAAAAACGCCCCCCGGGCCCAAAGTTTCACCGTGCAAAATTTCCGGTGCGGTTATTATGAAACTAGAATATATTCCGCAGATTCTGAAACTTATTGCGATAGTTAGACTCTTTTAGTTGCTTGGGAATCGTCGTTTGAAGATGGCCATGTGAAACTGCGAAAAAAATTTTGAGAGCGCAGGACGGCTGCCGAAAGTCCGCGTAAAAACGCCCCCCGGGCCCAAAGTTTCACCGTGCAAAATTTCCGGTGCGGTTATTATGAAACTAGAATATATTCCGCAGATTCTGAAACTTATTGCGATAGTTAGACTCTTTTAGTTGCTTGGGAATCGTCGTTTGAAGATGGGCATGTCAAACTGCGAGAAAAATTTTGAGAGCGCAGGACGGCTGCCGAAAGTCTGCGTAAAAACGCCCCCCGGGCCTAAAGTTTCACCGTGCAAAATTCCCGGTGATGTTATTATGAAACTAGAATACATTTCGCAGATTCTGAAAGTTATTGCGATAGTTAGACTCTTTTAGTTGCTTGGGAATCGTCGTTTGAAGATGGGCATGTGAAACTGCGAAAAAAATTTTGAGAGCGCAGGACGGCTGCCGAAAGTCCGCGTAAAAACGCCCCCCGGGCCCAAAGTTTCACCGTGCAAAATTTCCGGTGCGGTTATTATGAAACTAGAATATATTCCGCAGATTCTGAAACTTATTGCGATAGTTAGACTCTTTTAGTTGCTTGGGAATCGTCGTTTGAAGATGGGCATGTGAAACTGCGAGAAAAATTTTGAGAGCGCAGGACGGCTGCCGAAAGTCTGCGTAAAAACGCCCCCCGGGCCTAAAGTTTCACCGTGCAAAATTCCCGGTGATGTTATTATGAAACTAGAATACATTTCGCAGATTCTGAAAGTTATTGCGATAGTTAGACTCTTTTAGTTGCTTGGGAATCGTCGTTTGAAGATGGGCATGTGAAACTGCGAGAAAAATTTTGAGAGCGCAGGACGGCTGCCGAAAGTCCGCGTAAAAACGCCCCCCGGGCCCAAAGTTTCACCGTGCAAAATTTCCGGTGCGGTTATTATGAAACTAGAATATATTCCGCAGATTCTGAAACTTATTGCGATAGTTAGACTCTTTTAGTTGCTTGGGAATCGTCGTTTGAAGATGGGCATGTGAAACTGCGAAAAAAATTTTGAGAGCGCAGGACGGCTGCCGAAAGTCCGCGTAAAAACGCCCCCCGGGCCCAAAGTTTCACCGTGCAAAATTTCCGGTGCGGTTATTATGAAACTAGAATATATTCCGCAGATTCTGAAACTTATTGCGATAGTTAGACTCTTTTAGTTGCTTGGGAATCGTCGTTTGAAGATGGGCATGTGAAACTGCGAGAAAAATTTTGAGAGCGCAGGACGGCTGCCGAAAGTCTGCGTAAAAACGCCCCCCGGGCCTAAAGTTTCACCGTGCAAAATTCCCGGTGATGTTATTATGAAACTAGAATACATTTCGCAGATTCTGAAAGTTATTGCGATAGTTAGACTCTTTTAGTTGCTTGGGAATCGTCGTTTGAAGATGGGCATGTGAAACTGCGAGAAAAATTTTGAGAGCGCAGGACGGCTGCCGAAAGTCCGCGTAAAAACGCCCCCCGGGCCCAAAGTTTCACCGTGCAAAATTTCCGGTGCGGTTATTATGAAACTAGAATATATTCCGCAGATTCTGAAACTTATTGCGATAGTTAGACTCTTTTAGTTGCTTGGGAATCGTCGTTTGAAGATGGGCATGTGAAACTGCGAAAAAAATTTTGAGAGCGCAGGACGGCTGCCGAAAGTCCGCGTAAAAACGCCCCCCGGGCCCAAAGTTTCACCGTGCAAAATTTCCGGTGCGGTTATTATGAAACTAGAATATATTCCGCAGATTCTGAAACTTATTGCGATAGTTAGACTCTTTTAGTTGCTTGGGAATCGTCGTTTGAAGATGGGCATGTGAAACTGCGAGAAAAATTTTGAGAGCGCAGGACGGCTGCCGAAAGTCTGCGTAAAAACGCCCCCCGGGCCTAAAGTTTCACCGTGCAAAATTCCCGGTGATGTTATTATGAAACTAGAATACATTTCGCAGATTCTGAAAGTTATTGCGATAGTTAGACTCTTTTAGTTGCTTGGGAATCGTCGTTTGAAGATGGGCATGTGAAACTGCGAGAAAAATTTTGAGAGCGCAGGACGGCTGCCGAAAGTCCGCGTAAAAACGCCCCCCGGGCCCAAAGTTTCACCGTGCAAAATTTCCGGTGCGGTTATTATGAAACTAGAATATATTCCGCAGATTCTGAAACTTATTGCGATAGTTAGACTCTTTTAGTTGCTTGGGAATCGTCGTTTGAAGATGGGCATGTGAAACTGCGAAAAAAATTTTGAGAGCGCAGGACGGCTGCCGAAAGTCCGCGTAAAAACGCCCCCCGGGCCCAAAGTTTCACCGTGCAAAATTTCCGGTGCGGTTATTATGAAACTAGAATATATTCCGCAGATTCTGAAACTTATTGCGATAGTTAGACTCTTTTAGTTGCTTGGGAATCGTCGTTTGAAGATGGGCATGTGAAACTGCGAGAAAAATTTTGAGAGCGCAGGACGGCTGCCGAAAGTCTGCGTAAAAACGCCCCCCGGGCCTAAAGTTTCACCGTGCAAAATTCCCGGTGATGTTATTATGAAACTAGAATACATTTCGCAGATTCTGAAAGTTATTGCGATAGTTAGACTCTTTTAGTTGCTTGGGAATCGTCGTTTGAAGATGGGCATGTGAAACTGCGAGAAAAATTTTGAGAGCGCAGGACGGCTGCCGAAAGTCCGCGTAAAAACGCCCCCCGGGCCCAAAGTTTCACCGTGCAAAATTTCCGGTGCGGTTATTATGAAACTAGAATATATTCCGCAGATTCTGAAACTTATTGCGATAGTTAGACTCTTTTAGTTGCTTGGGAATCGTCGTTTGAAGATGGGCATGTGAAACTGCGAAAAAAATTTTGAGAGCGCAGGACGGCTGCCGAAAGTCCGCGTAAAAACGCCCCCCGGGCCCAAAGTTTCACCGTGCAAAATTTCCGGTGCGGTTATTATGAAACTAGAATATATTCCGCAGATTCTGAAACTTATTGCGATAGTTAGACTCTTTTAGTTGCTTGGGAATCGTCGTTTGAAGATGGGCATGTGAAACTGCGAGAAAAATTTTGAGAGCGCAGGACGGCTGCCGAAAGTCTGCGTAAAAACGCCCCCCGGGCCTAAAGTTTCACCGTGCAAAATTCCCGGTGATGTTATTATGAAACTAGAATACATTTCGCAGATTCTGAAAGTTATTGCGATAGTTAGACTCTTTTAGTTGCTTGGGAATCGTCGTTTGAAGATGGGCATGTGAAACTGCGAGAAAAATTTTGAGAGCGCAGGACGGCTGCCGAAAGTCCGCGTAAAAACGCCCCCCGGGCCCAAAGTTTCACCGTGCAAAATTTCCGGTGCGGTTATTATGAAACTAGAATATATTCCGCAGATTCTGAAACTTATTGCGATAGTTAGACTCTTTTAGTTGCTTGGGAATCGTCGTTTGAAGATGGGCATGTGAAACTGCGAAAAAAATTTTGAGAGCGCAGGACGGCTGCCGAAAGTCCGCGTAAAAACGCCCCCCGGGCCCAAAGTTTCACCGTGCAAAATTTCCGGTGCGGTTATTATGAAACTAGAATATATTCCGCAGATTCTGAAACTTATTGCGATAGTTAGACTCTTTTAGTTGCTTGGGAATCGTCGTTTGAAGATGGGCATGTGAAACTGCGAGAAAAATTTTGAGAGCGCAGGACGGCTGCCGAAAGTCTGCGTAAAAACGCCCCCCGGGCCTAAAGTTTCACCGTGCAAAATTCCCGGTGATGTTATTATGAAACTAGAATACATTTCGCAGATTCTGAAAGTTATTGCGATAGTTAGACTCTTTTAGTTGCTTGGGAATCGTCGTTTGAAGATGGGCATGTGAAACTGCGAGAAAAATTTTGAGAGCGCAGGACGGCTGCCGAAAGTCCGCGTAAAAACGCCCCCCGGGCCCAAAGTTTCACCGTGCAAAATTTCCGGTGCGGTTATTATGAAACTAGAATATATTCCGCAGATTCTGAAACTTATTGCGATAGTTAGACTCTTTTAGTTGCTTGGGAATCGTCGTTTGAAGATGGGCATGTGAAACTGCGAAAAAAATTTTGAGAGCGCAGGACGGCTGCCGAAAGTCCGCGTAAAAACGCCCCCCGGGCCCAAAGTTTCACCGTGCAAAATTTCCGGTGCGGTTATTATGAAACTAGAATATATTCCGCAGATTCTGAAACTTATTGCGATAGTTAGACTCTTTTAGTTGCTTGGGAATCGTCGTTTGAAGATGGGCATGTGAAACTGCGAGAAAAATTTTGAGAGCGCAGGACGGCTGCCGAAAGTCTGCGTAAAAACGCCCCCCGGGCCTAAAGTTTCACCGTGCAAAATTCCCGGTGATGTTATTATGAAACTAGAATACATTTCGCAGATTCTGAAAGTTATTGCGATAGTTAGACTCTTTTAGTTGCTTGGGAATCGTCGTTTGAAGATGGGCATGTGAAACTGCGAGAAAAATTTTGAGAGCGCAGGACGGCTGCCGAATGTCCGCGTAAAAACGCCCCCCGGGCCCAAAGTTTCACCGTGCAAAATTTCCGGTGCGGTTATTATGAAACTAGAATATATTCCGCAGATTCTGAAACTTATTGCGATAGTTAGACTCTTTTAGTTGCTTGGGAATCGTCGTTTGAAGATGGGCATGTGAAACTGCGAGAAAAATTTTGAGAGCGCAGGACGGCTGCCGAAAGTCTGCGTAAAAACGCCCCCCGGGCCTAAAGTTTCACCGTGCAAAATTCCCGGTGATGTTATTATGAAACTAGAATACATTTCGCAGATTCTGAAAGTTATTGCGATAGTTAGACTCTTTTAGTTGCTTGGGAATCGTCGTTTGAAGATGGGCATGTGAAACTGCGAGAAAAATTTTGAGAGCGCAGGACGGCTGCCGAAAGTCCGCGTAAAAACGCCCCCCGGGCCCAAAGTTTCACCGTGCAAAATTTCCGGTGCGGTTATTATGAAACTAGAATATATTCCGCAGATTCTGAAACTTATTGCGATAGTTAGACTCTTTTAGTTGCTTGGGAATCGTCGTTTGAAGATGGCCATGTGAAACTGCGAAAAAAATTTTGAGAGCGCAGGACGGCTGCCGAAAGTCCGCGTAAAAACGCCCCCCGGGCCCAAAGTTTCACCGTGCAAAATTTCCGGTGCGGTTATTATGAAACTAGAATATATTCCGCAGATTCTGAAACTTATTGCGATAGTTAGACTCTTTTAGTTGCTTGGGAATCGTCGTTTGAAGATGGGCATGTCAAACTGCGAGAAAAATTTTGAGAGCGCAGGACGGCTGCCGAAAGTCTGCGTAAAAACGCCCCCCGGGCCTAAAGTTTCACCGTGCAAAATTCCCGGTGATGTTATTATGAAACTAGAATACATTTCGCAGATTCTGAAAGTTATTGCGATAGTTAGACTCTTTTAGTTGCTTGGGAATCGTCGTTTGAAGATGGGCATGTGAAACTGCGAAAAAAATTTTGAGAGCGCAGGACGGCTGCCGAAAGTCCGCGTAAAAACGCCCCCCGGGCCCAAAGTTTCACCGTGCAAAATTTCCGGTGCGGTTATTATGAAACTAGAATATATTCCGCAGATTCTGAAACTTATTGTGATAGTTAGACTCTTTTAGTTGCTTGGGAATCGTCGTTTGAAGATGGGCATGTGAAACTGCGAGAAAAATTTTGAGAGCGCAGGACGGCTGCCGAAAGTCTGCGTAAAAACGCCCCCCGGGCCTAAAGTTTCACCGTGCAAAATTCCCGGTGATGTTATTATGAAACTAGAATACATTTCGCAGATTCTGAAAGTTATTGCGATAGTTAGACTCTTTTAGTTGCTTGGGAATCGTCGTTTGAAGATGGGCATGTGAAACTGCGAGAAAAATTTTGAGAGCGCAGGACGGCTGCCGAAAGTCCGCGTAAAAACGCCCCCCGGGCCCAAAGTTTCACCGTGCAAAATTTCCGGTGCGGTTATTATGAAACTAGAATATATTCCGCAGATTCTGAAACTTATTGCGATAGTTAGACTCTTTTAGTTGCTTGGGAATCGTCGTTTGAAGATGGGCATGTGAAACTGCGAAAAAAATTTTGAGAGCGCAGGACGGCTGCCGAAAGTCCGCGTAAAAACGCCCCCCGGGCCCAAAGTTTCACCGTGCAAAATTTCCGGTGCGGTTATTATGAAACTAGAATATATTCCGCAGATTCTGAAACTTATTGCGATAGTTAGACTCTTTTAGTTGCTTGGGAATCGTCGTTTGAAGATGGGCATGTGAAACTGCGAGAAAAATTTTGAGAGCGCAGGACGGCTGCCGAAAGTCTGCGTAAAAACGCCCCCCGGGCCTAAAGTTTCACCGTGCAAAATTCCCGGTGATGTTATTATGAAACTAGAATACATTTCGCAGATTCTGAAAGTTATTGCGATAGTTAGACTCTTTTAGTTGCTTGGGAATCGTCGTTTGAAGATGGGCATGTGAAACTGCGAGAAAAATTTTGAGAGCGCAGGACGGCTGCCGAAAGTCCGCGTAAAAACGCCCCCCGGGCCCAAAGTTTCACCGTGCAAAATTTCCGGTGCGGTTATTATGAAACTAGAATATATTCCGCAGATTCTGAAACTTATTGCGATAGTTAGACTCTTTTAGTTGCTTGGGAATCGTCGTTTGAAGATGGGCATGTGAAACTGCGAAAAAAATTTTGAGAGCGCAGGACGGCTGCCGAAAGTCCGCGTAAAAACGCCCCCCGGGCCCAAAGTTTCACCGTGCAAAATTTCCGGTGCGGTTATTATGAAACTAGAATATATTCCGCAGATTCTGAAACTTATTGCGATAGTTAGACTCTTTTAGTTGCTTGGGAATCGTCGTTTGAAGATGGGCATGTGAAACTGCGAGAAAAATTTTGAGAGCGCAGGACGGCTGCCGAAAGTCTGCGTAAAAACGCCCCCCGGGCCTAAAGTTTCACCGTGCAAAATTCCCGGTGATGTTATTATGAAACTAGAATACATTTCGCAGATTCTGAAAGTTATTGCGATAGTTAGACTCTTTTAGTTGCTTGGGAATCGTCGTTTGAAGATGGGCATGTGAAACTGCGAGAAAAATTTTGAGAGCGCAGGACGGCTGCCGAAAGTCCGCGTAAAAACGCCCCCCGGGCCCAAAGTTTCACCGTGCAAAATTTCCGGTGCGGTTATTATGAAACTAGAATATATTCCGCAGATTCTGAAACTTATTGCGATAGTTAGACTCTTTTAGTTGCTTGGGAATCGTCGTTTGAAGATGGGCATGTGAAACTGCGAAAAAAATTTTGAGAGCGCAGGACGGCTGCCGAAAGTCCGCGTAAAAACGCCCCCCGGGCCCAAAGTTTCACCGTGCAAAATTTCCGGTGCGGTTATTATGAAACTAGAATATATTCCGCAGATTCTGAAACTTATTGCGATAGTTAGACTCTTTTAGTTGCTTGGGAATCGTCGTTTGAAGATGGGCATGTGAAACTGCGAGAAAAATTTTGAGAGCGCAGGACGGCTGCCGAAAGTCTGCGTAAAAACGCCCCCCGGGCCTAAAGTTTCACCGTGCAAAATTCCCGGTGATGTTATTATGAAACTAGAATACATTTCGCAGATTCTGAAAGTTATTGCGATAGTTAGACTCTTTTAGTTGCTTGGGAATCGTCGTTTGAAGATGGGCATGTGAAACTGCGAGAAAAATTTTGAGAGCGCAGGACGGCTGCCGAAAGTCCGCGTAAAAACGCCCCCCGGGCCCAAAGTTTCACCGTGCAAAATTTCCGGTGCGGTTATTATGAAACTAGAATATATTCCGCAGATTCTGAAACTTATTGCGATAGTTAGACTCTTTTAGTTGCTTGGGAATCGTCGTTTGAAGATGGGCATGTGAAACTGCGAAAAAAATTTTGAGAGCGCAGGACGGCTGCCGAAAGTCCGCGTAAAAACGCCCCCCGGGCCCAAAGTTTCACCGTGCAAAATTTCCGGTGCGGTTATTATGAAACTAGAATATATTCCGCAGATTCTGAAACTTATTGCGATAGTTAGACTCTTTTAGTTGCTTGGGAATCGTCGTTTGAAGATGGGCATGTGAAACTGCGAGAAAAATTTTGAGAGCGCAGGACGGCTGCCGAAAGTCTGCGTAAAAACGCCCCCCGGGCCTAAAGTTTCACCGTGCAAAATTCCCGGTGATGTTATTATGAAACTAGAATACATTTCGCAGATTCTGAAAGTTATTGCGATAGTTAGACTCTTTTAGTTGCTTGGGAATCGTCGTTTGAAGATGGGCATGTGAAACTGCGAGAAAAATTTTGAGAGCGCAGGACGGCTGCCGAAAGTCCGCGTAAAAACGCCCCCCGGGCCCAAAGTTTCACCGTGCAAAATTTCCGGTGCGGTTATTATGAAACTAGAATATATTCCGCAGATTCTGAAACTTATTGCGATAGTTAGACTCTTTTAGTTGCTTGGGAATCGTCGTTTGAAGATGGGCATGTGAAACTGCGAAAAAAATTTTGAGAGCGCAGGACGGCTGCCGAAAGTCCGCGTAAAAACGCCCCCCGGGCCCAAAGTTTCACCGTGCAAAATTTCCGGTGCGGTTATTATGAAACTAGAATATATTCCGCAGATTCTGAAACTTATTGCGATAGTTAGACTCTTTTAGTTGCTTGGGAATCGTCGTTTGAAGATGGGCATGTGAAACTGCGAGAAAAATTTTGAGAGCGCAGGACGGCTGCCGAAAGTCTGCGTAAAAACGCCCCCCGGGCCTAAAGTTTCACCGTGCAAAATTCCCGGTGATGTTATTATGAAACTAGAATACATTTCGCAGATTCTGAAAGTTATTGCGATAGTTAGACTCTTTTAGTTGCTTGGGAATCGTCGTTTGAAGATGGGCATGTGAAACTGCGAGAAAAATTTTGAGAGCGCAGGACGGCTGCCGAAAGTCCGCGTAAAAACGCCCCCCGGGCCCAAAGTTTCACCGTGCAAAATTTCCGGTGCGGTTATTATGAAACTAGAATATATTCCGCAGATTCTGAAACTTATTGCGATAGTTAGACTCTTTTAGTTGCTTGGGAATCGTCGTTTGAAGATGGGCATGTGAAACTGCGAAAAAAATTTTGAGAGCGCAGGACGGCTGCCGAAAGTCCGCGTAAAAACGCCCCCCGGGCCCAAAGTTTCACCGTGCAAAATTTCCGGTGCGGTTATTATGAAACTAGAATATATTCCGCAGATTCTGAAACTTATTGCGATAGTTAGACTCTTTTAGTTGCTTGGGAATCGTCGTTTGAAGATGGGCATGTGAAACTGCGAGAAAAATTTTGAGAGCGCAGGACGGCTGCCGAAAGTCTGCGTAAAAACGCCCCCCGGGCCTAAAGTTTCACCGTGCAAAATTCCCGGTGATGTTATTATGAAACTAGAATACATTTCGCAGATTCTGAAAGTTATTGCGATAGTTAGACTCTTTTAGTTGCTTGGGAATCGTCGTTTGAAGATGGGCATGTGAAACTGCGAGAAAAATTTTGAGAGCGCAGGACGGCTGCCGAATGTCCGCGTAAAAACGCCCCCCGGGCCCAAAGTTTCACCGTGCAAAATTTCCGGTGCGGTTATTATGAAACTAGAATATATTCCGCAGATTCTGAAACTTATTGCGATAGTTAGACTCTTTTAGTTGCTTGGGAATCGTCGTTTGGAGATGGGCATGTGAAACTGCGAAAAAAATTTTGAGAGCGCAGGACGGCTGCCGAAAGTCCGCGTAAAAACGCCCCCCGGGCCCAAAGTTTCACCGTGCAAAATTTCCGGTGCGGTTATTATGAAACTAGAATATATTCCGCAGATTCTGAAACTTATTGCGATAGTTAGACTCTTTTAGTTGCTTGGGAATCGTCGTTTGAAGATGGGCATGTCAAACTGCGAGAAAAATTTTGAGAGCGCAGGACGGCTGCCGAAAGTCTGCGTAAAAACGCCCCCCGGGCCTAAAGTTTCACCGTGCAAAATTCCCGGTGATGTTATTATGAAACTAGAATACATTTCGCAGATTCTGAAAGTTATTGCGATAGTTAGACTCTTTTAGTTGCTTGGGAATCGTCGTTTGAAGATGGGCATGTGAAACTGCGAGAAAAATTTTGAGAGCGCAGGACGGCTGCCGAAAGTCCGCGTAAAAACGCCCCCCGGGCCCAAAGTTTCACCGTGCAAAATTTCCGGTGCGGTTATTATGAAACTAGAATATATTCCGCAGATTCTGAAACTTATTGCGATAGTTAGACTCTTTTAGTTGCTTGGGAATCGTCGTTTGAAGATGGGCATGTGAAACTGCGAAAAAAATTTTGAGAGCGCAGGACGGCTGCCGAAAGTCCGCGTAAAAACGCCCCCCGGGCCCAAAGTTTCACCGTGCAAAATTTCCGGTGCGGTTATTATGAAACTAGAATATATTCCGCAGATTCTGAAACTTATTGCGATAGTTAGACTCTTTTAGTTGCTTGGGAATCGTCGTTTGAAGATGGGCATGTGAAACTGCGAGAAAAATTTTGAGAGCGCAGGACGGCTGCCGAAAGTCTGCGTAAAAACGCCCCCCGGGCCTAAAGTTTCACCGTGCAAAATTCCCGGTGATGTTATTATGAAACTAGAATACATTTCGCAGATTCTGAAAGTTATTGCGATAGTTAGACTCTTTTAGTTGCTTGGGAATCGTCGTTTGAAGATGGGCATGTGAAACTGCGAGAAAAATTTTGAGAGCGCAGGACGGCTGCCGAAAGTCCGCGTAAAAACGCCCCCCGGGCCCAAAGTTTCACCGTGCAAAATTTCCGGTGCGGTTATTATGAAACTAGAATATATTCCGCAGATTCTGAAACTTATTGCGATAGTTAGACTCTTTTAGTTGCTTGGGAATCGTCGTTTGAAGATGGGCATGTGAAACTGCGAAAAAAATTTTGAGAGCGCAGGACGGCTGCCGAAAGTCCGCGTAAAAACGCCCCCCGGGCCCAAAGTTTCACCGTGCAAAATTTCCGGTGCGGTTATTATGAAACTAGAATATATTCCGCAGATTCTGAAACTTATTGCGATAGTTAGACTCTTTTAGTTGCTTGGGAATCGTCGTTTGAAGATGGGCATGTCAAACTGCGAGAAAAATTTTGAGAGCGCAGGACGGCTGCCGAAAGTCTGCGTAAAAACGCCCCCCGGGCCTAAAGTTTCACCGTGCAAAATTCCCGGTGATGTTATTATGAAACTAGAATACATTTCGCAGATTCTGAAAGTTATTGCGATAGTTAGACTCTTTTAGTTGCTTGGGAATCGTCGTTTGAAGATGGGCATGTGAAACTGCGAAAAAAATTTTGAGAGCGCAGGACGGCTGCCGAAAGTCCGCGTAAAAACGCCCCCCGGGCCCAAAGTTTCACCGTGCAAAATTTCCGGTGCGGTTATTATGAAACTAGAATATATTCCGCAGATTCTGAAACTTATTGCGATAGTTAGACTCTTTTAGTTGCTTGGGAATCGTCGTTTGAAGATGGGCATGTGAAACTGCGAGAAAAATTTTGAGAGCGCAGGACGGCTGCCGAAAGTCTGCGTAAAAACGCCCCCCGGGCCTAAAGTTTCACCGTGCAAAATTCCCGGTGATGTTATTATGAAACTAGAATACATTTCGCAGATTCTGAAAGTTATTGCGATAGTTAGACTCTTTTAGTTGCTTGGGAATCGTCGTTTGAAGATGGGCATGTGAAACTGCGAGAAAAATTTTGAGAGCGCAGGACGGCTGCCGAAAGTCCGCGTAAAAACGCCCCCCGGGCCCAAAGTTTCACCGTGCAAAATTTCCGGTGCGGTTATTATGAAACTAGAATATATTCCGCAGATTCTGAAACTTATTGCGATAGTTAGACTCTTTTAGTTGCTTGGGAATCGTCGTTTGAAGATGGGCATGTGAAACTGCGAAAAAAATTTTGAGAGCGCAGGACGGCTGCCGAAAGTCCGCGTAAAAACGCCCCCCGGGCCCAAAGTTTCACCGTGCAAAATTTCCGGTGCGGTTATTATGAAACTAGAATATATTCCGCAGATTCTGAAACTTATTGCGATAGTTAGACTCTTTTAGTTGCTTGGGAATCGTCGTTTGAAGATGGGCATGTGAAACTGCGAGAAAAATTTTGAGAGCGCAGGACGGCTGCCGAAAGTCTGCGTAAAAACGCCCCCCGGGCCTAAAGTTTCACCGTGCAAAATTCCCGGTGATGTTATTATGAAACTAGAATACATTTCGCAGATTCTGAAAGTTATTGCGATAGTTAGACTCTTTTAGTTGCTTGGGAATCGTCGTTTGAAGATGGGCATGTGAAACTGCGAGAAAAATTTTGAGAGCGCAGGACGGCTGCCGAAAGTCCGCGTAAAAACGCCCCCCGGGCCCAAAGTTTCACCGTGCAAAATTTCCGGTGCGGTTATTATGAAACTAGAATATATTCCGCAGATTCTGAAACTTATTGCGATAGTTAGACTCTTTTAGTTGCTTGGGAATCGTCGTTTGAAGATGGGCATGTGAAACTGCGAAAAAAATTTTGAGAGCGCAGGACGGCTGCCGAAAGTCCGCGTAAAAACGCCCCCCGGGCCCAAAGTTTCACCGTGCAAAATTTCCGGTGCGGTTATTATGAAACTAGAATATATTCCGCAGATTCTGAAACTTATTGCGATAGTTAGACTCTTTTAGTTGCTTGGGAATCGTCGTTTGAAGATGGGCATGTGAAACTGCGAGAAAAATTTTGAGAGCGCAGGACGGCTGCCGAAAGTCTGCGTAAAAACGCCCCCCGGGCCTAAAGTTTCACCGTGCAAAATTCCCGGTGATGTTATTATGAAACTAGAATACATTTCGCAGATTCTGAAAGTTATTGCGATAGTTAGACTCTTTTAGTTGCTTGGGAATCGTCGTTTGAAGATGGGCATGTGAAACTGCGAGAAAAATTTTGAGAGCGCAGGACGGCTGCCGAAAGTCCGCGTAAAAACGCCCCCCGGGCCCAAAGTTTCACCGTGCAAAATTTCCGGTGCGGTTATTATGAAACTAGAATATATTCCGCAGATTCTGAAACTTATTGCGATAGTTAGACTCTTTTAGTTGCTTGGGAATCGTCGTTTGAAGATGGGCATGTGAAACTGCGAAAAAAATTTTGAGAGCGCAGGACGGCTGCCGAAAGTCCGCGTAAAAACGCCCCCCGGGCCCAAAGTTTCACCGTGCAAAATTTCCGGTGCGGTTATTATGAAACTAGAATATATTCCGCAGATTCTGAAACTTATTGCGATAGTTAGACTCTTTTAGTTGCTTGGGAATCGTCGTTTGAAGATGGGCATGTGAAACTGCGAGAAAAATTTTGAGAGCGCAGGACGGCTGCCGAAAGTCTGCGTAAAAAACGCCCCCCGGGCCTAAAGTTTCACCGTGCAAAATTCCCGGTGATGTTATTATGAAACTAGAATACATTTCGCAGATTCTGAAAGTTATTGCGATAGTTAGACTCTTTTAGTTGCTTGGGAATCGTCGTTTGAAGATGGGCATGTGAAACTGCGAGAAAAATTTTGAGAGCGCAGGACGGCTGCCGAAAGTCCGCGTAAAAACGCCCCCCGGGCCCAAAGTTTCACCGTGCAAAATTTCCGGTGCGGTTATTATGAAACTAGAATATATTCGCAGATTCTGAAACTTATTGCGATAGTTAGACTCTTTTAGTTGCTTGGGAATCGTCGTTTGAAGATGGGCATGTGAAACTGCGAAAAAAATTTTGAGAGCGCAGGACGGCTGCCGAAAGTCCGCGTAAAAACGCCCCCCGGGCCCAAAGTTTCACCGTGCAAAATTTCCGGTGCGGTTATTATGAAACTAGAATATATTCCGCAGATTCTGAAACTTATTGCGATAGTTAGACTCTTTTAGTTGCTTGGGAATCGTCGTTTGAAGATGGGCATGTGAAACTGCGAGAAAAATTTTTGAGAGCGCAGGACGGCTGCCGAAAGTCTGCGTAAAAACGCCCCCCGGGCCTAAAGTTTCACCGTGCAAAATTCCCGGTGATGTTATTATGAAACTAGAATACATTTCGCAGATTCTGAAAGTTATTGCGATAGTTAGACTCTTTTAGTTGCTTGGGAATCGTCGTTTGAAGATGGGCATGTGAAACTGCGAGAAAAATTTTGAGAGCGCAGGACGGCTGCCGAAAGTCCGCGTAAAAACGCCCCCCGGGCCCAAAGTTTCACCGTGCAAAATTTCCGGTGCGGTTATTATGAAACTAGAATATATTCCGCAGATTCTGAAACTTATTGCGATAGTTAGACTCTTTTAGTTGCTTGGGAATCGTCGTTTGAAGATGGGCATGTGAAACTGCGAAAAAAATTTTGAGAGCGCAGGACGGCTGCCGAAAGTCCGCGTAAAAACGCCCCCCGGGCCCAAAGTTTCACCGTGCAAAATTTCCGGTGCGGTTATTATGAAACTAGAATATATTCCGCAGATTCTGAAACTTATTGCGATAGTTAGACTCTTTTAGTTGCTTGGGAATCGTCGTTTGAAGATGGGCATGTGAAACTGCGAGAAAAATTTTGAGAGCGCAGGACGGCTGCCGAAAGTCTGCGTAAAAACGCCCCCCGGGCCTAAAGTTTCACCGTGCAAAGTTCCCGGTGATGTTATTATGAAACTAGAATACATTTCGCAGATTCTGAAAGTTATTGCGATAGTTAGACTCTTTTAGTTGCTTGGGAATCGTCGTTTGAAGATGGGCATGTGAAACTGCGAGAAAAATTTTGAGAGCGCAGGACGGCTGCCGAAAGTCCGCGTAAAAACGCCCCCCGGGCCCAAAGTTTCACCGTGCAAAATTTCCGGTGCGGTTATTATGAAACTAGAATATATTCCGCAGATTCTGAAACTTATTTCGATAGTTAGACTCTTTTAGTTGCTTGGGAATCGTCGTTTGAAGATGGGCATGTGAAACTGCGAAAAAAATTTTGAGAGCGCAGGACGGCTGCCGAAAGTCCGCGTAAAAACGCCCCCCGGGCCCAAAGTTTCACCGTGCAAAATTTCCGGTGCGGTTATTATGAAACTAGAATATATTCCGCAGATTCTGAAACTTATTGCGATAGTTAGACTCTTTTAGTTGCTTGGGAATCGTCGTTTGAAGATGGGCATGTGAAACTGCGAGAAAAATTTTGAGAGCGCAGGACGGCTGCCGAAAGTCTGCGTAAAAACGCCCCCCGGGCCTAAAGTTTCACCGTGCAAAATTCCCGGTGATGTTATTATGAAACTAGAATACATTTCGCAGATTCTGAAAGTTATTGCGATAGTTAGACTCTTTTAGTTGCTTGGGAATCGTCGTTTGAAGATGGGCATGTGAAACTGCGAGAAAAATTTTGAGAGCGCAGGACGGCTGCCGAATGTCCGCGTAAAAACGCCCCCCGGGCCCAAAGTTTCACCGTGCAAAATTTCCGGTGCGGTTATTATGAAACTAGAATATATTCCGCAGATTCTGAAACTTATTGCGATAGTTAGACTCTTTTAGTTGCTTGGGAATCGTCGTTTGAAGATGGGCATGTGAAACTGCGAAAAAAATTTTGAGAGCGCAGGACGGCTGCCGAAAGTCCGCGTAAAAACGCCCCCCGGGCCCAAAGTTTCACCGTGCAAAATTTCCGGTGCGGTTATTATGAAACTAGAATATATTCCGCAGATTCTGAAACTTATTGCGATAGTTAGACTCTTTTAGTTGCTTGGGAATCGTCGTTTGAAGATGGGCATGTCAAACTGCGAGAAAAATTTTGAGAGCGCAGGACGGCTGCCGAAAGTCTGCGTAAAAACGCCCCCCGGGCCTAAAGTTTCACCGTGCAAAATTCCCGGTGATGTTATTATGAAACTAGAATACATTTCGCAGATTCTGAAAGTTATTGCGATAGTTAGACTCTTTTAGTTGCTTGGGAATCGTCGTTTGAAGATGGGCATGTGAAACTGCGAGAAAAATTTTGAGAGCGCAGGACGGCTGCCGAAAGTCCGCGTAAAAACGCCCCCCGGGCCCAAAGTTTCACCGTGCAAAATTTCCGGTGCGGTTATTATGAAACTAGAATATATTCCGCAGATTCTGAAACTTATTGCGATAGTTAGACTCTTTTAGTTGCTTGGGAATCGTCGTTTGAAGATGGGCATGTGAAACTGCGAAAAAAATTTTGAGAGCGCAGGACGGCTGCCGAAAGTCCGCGTAAAAACGCCCCCCGGGCCCAAAGTTTCACCGTGCAAAATTTCCGGTGCGGTTATTATGAAACTAGAATATATTCCGCAGATTCTGAAACTTATTGCGATAGTTAGACTCTTTTAGTTGCTTGGGAATCGTCGTTTGAAGATGGGCATGTGAAACTGCGAGAAAAATTTTGAGAGCGCAGGACGGCTGCCGAAAGTCTGCGTAAAAACGCCCCCCGGGCCTAAAGTTTCACCGTGCAAAATTCCCGGTGATGTTATTATGAAACTAGAATACATTTCGCAGATTCTGAAAGTTATTGCGATAGTTAGACTCTTTTAGTTGCTTGGGAATCGTCGTTTGAAGATGGGCATGTGAAACTGCGAGAAAAATTTTGAGAGCGCAGGACGGCTGCCGAAAGTCCGCGTAAAAACGCCCCCCGGGCCCAAAGTTTCACCGTGCAAAATTTCCGGTGCGGTTATTATGAAACTAGAATATATTCCGCAGATTCTGAAACTTATTGCGATAGTTAGACTCTTTTAGTTGCTTGGGAATCGTCGTTTGAAGATGGGCATGTGAAACTGCGAAAAAAATTTTGAGAGCGCAGGACGGCTGCCGAAAGTCCGCGTAAAAACGCCCCCCGGGCCCAAAGTTTCACCGTGCAAAATTTCCGGTGCGGTTATTATGAAACTAGAATAATATTCCGCAGATTCTGAAACTTACTGCGATAGTTAGACTCTTTTAGTTGCTTGGGAATCGTCGTTTGAAGATGGGCATGTGAAACTGCGAGAAAAATTTTGAGAGCGCAGGACGGCTGCCGAAAGTCTGCGTAAAAACGCCCCCCGGGCCTAAAGTTTCACCGTGCAAAATTCCCGGTGATGTTATTATGAAACTAGAATACATTTCGCAGATTCTGAAACTTACTGCGATAGTTAGACTCTTTTAGTTGCTTGGGAATCGTCGTTTGAAGATGGGCATGTGAAACTGCGAGAAAAATTTTGAGTGCGCAGGACGGCTGCCGAAAGTCTGCGTAAAAACGCCCCCCGGGCCTAAAGTTTCACCGTGCAAAATTCCCGGTGATGTTATTATGAAACTAGAATACATTTCGCAGATTCTGAAAGTTATTGCGATAGTTAGACTCTTTTAGTTGCTTGGGAATCGTCGTTTGAAGATGGGCATGTAAAACTGCGAGAAAAATTTTGAGAGAGCAGGACGGCTGCCGAAAGTCCGCGTAAAAACGCCCCCCGGGCCCAAAGTTTCACCGTGCAAAATTTCCGGTGCGGTTATTATGAAACTAGAATATATTCCGCAGATTCTGAAACTTACTGCGATAGTTAGACTCTTTTAGTTGCTTGGGAATCGTCGTTTGAAGATGGGCATGTGAAACTGCGAAAAAAATTTTGAGAGCGCAGGACGGCTGCCGAAAGTCCGCGTAAAAACGCCCCCCGGGCCCAAAGTTTCACCGTGCAAAATTTCCGGTGCGGTTATTATGAAACTAGAATATATTCCGCAGATTCTGAAACTTACTGCGATAGTTAGACTCTTTTAGTTGCTTGGGAATCGTCGTTTGAAGATGGGCATGTGAAACTGCGAGAAAAATTTTGAGAGCGCAGGACGGCTGCCGAAAGTCTGCGTAAAAACGCCCCCCGGGCCTAAAGTTTCACCGTGCAAAATTCCCGGTGATGTTATTATGAAACTAGAATACATTTCGCAGATTCTGAAACTTACTGCGATAGTTAGACTCTTTTAGTTGCTTGGGAATCGTCGTTTGAAGATGGGCATGTGAAACTGCGAGAAAAATTTTGAGAGCGCAGGACGGCTGCCGAAAGTCCGCGTAAAAACGCCCCCCGGGCCCAAAGTTTCACCGTGCAAAATTTCCGGTGCGGTTATTATGAAACTAGAATATATTCCGCAGATTCTGAAACTTACTGCGATAGTTAGACTCTTTTAGTTGCTTGGGAATCGTCGTTTGAAGATTGGCATGTGAAACTGCGAAAAAAATTTTGAGAGCGCAGGACGGCTGCCGAAAGTCCGCGTAAAAACGCCCCCCGGGCCCAAAGTTTCACCGTGCAAAATTTCCGGTGCGGTTATTATGAAACTAGAATATATTCCGCAGATTCTGAAACTTACTGCGATAGTTAGACTCTTTTAGTTGCTTGGGAATCGTCGTTTGAAGATGGGCATGTGAAACTGCGAGAAAAATTTTGAGAGCGCAGGACGGCTGCCGAAAGTCTGCGTAAAAACGCCCCCCGGGCCTAAAGTTTCACCGTGCAAAATTCCCGGTGATGTTATTATGAAACTAGAATACATTTCGCAGATTCTGAAACTTACTGCGATAGTTAGACTCTTTTAGTTGCTTGGGAATCGTCGTTTGAAGATGGGCATGTGAAACTGCGAGAAAAATTTTGAGAGCGCAGGACGGCTGCCGAAAGTCTGCGTAAAAACGCCCCCCGGGCCTAAAGTTTCACCGTGCAAAATTCCCGGTGATGTTATTATGAAACTAGAATACATTTCGCAGATTCTGAAAGTTATTGCGATAGTTAGACTCTTTTAGTTGCTTGGGAATCGTCGTTTGAAGATGGGCATGTGAAACTGCGAGAAAAATTTTGAGAGCGCAGGACGGCTGCCGAAAGTCCGCGTATAAACGCCCCCCGGGCCCAAAGTTTCACCGTGCAAAATTTCCGGTGCGGTTATTATGAAACTAGAATATATTCCGCAGATTCTGAAACTTACTGCGATAGTTAGACTCTTTTAGTTGCTTGGGAATCGTCGTTTGAAGATGGGCATGTGAAACTGCGAAAAAAATTTTGAGAGCGCAGGACGGCTGCCGAAAGTCCGCGTAAAAACGCCCCCCGGGCCCAAAGTTTCACCGTGCAAAATTTCCGGTGCGGTTATTATGAAACTAGAATATATTCCGCAGATTCTGAAACTTACTGCGATAGTTAGACTCTTTTAGTTGCTTGGGAATCGTCGTTTGAAGATTTGCATGTGAAACTGCGAGAAAAATTTTGAGAGCGCAGGACGGCTGCCGAAAGTCTGCGTAAAAACGCCCCCCGGGCCTAAAGTTTCACCGTGCAAAATTCCCGGTGATGTTATTATGAAACTAGAATACATTTCGCAGATTCTGAAACTTACTGCGATAGTTAGACTCTTTTAGTTGCTTGGGAATCGTCGTTTGAAGATGGGCATGTGAAACTGCGAGAAAAATTTTGAGAGCGCAGGACGGCTGCCGAAAGTCTGCGTAAAAACGCCCCCCGGGCCTAAAGTTTCACCGTGCAAAATTCCCGGTGATGTTATTATGAAACTAGAATACATTTCGCAGATTCTGAAAGTTATTGCGATAGTTAGACTCTTTTAGTTGCTTGGGAATCGTCGTTTGAAGATGGGCATGTGAAACTGCGAGAAAAATTTTGAGAGCGCAGGACGGCTGCCGAAAGTCCGCGTAAAAACGCCCCCCGGGCCCAAAGTTTCACCGTGCAAAATTTCCGGTGCGGTTATTATGAAACTAGAATATATTCCGCAGATTCTGAAACTTACTGCGATAGTTAGACTCTTTTAGTTGCTTGGGAATCGTCGTTTGAAGATGGGCATGTGAAACTGCGAAAAAAATTTTGAGAGCGCAGGACGGCTGCCGAAAGTCCGCGTAAAAACGCCCCCCGGGCCCAAAGTTTCACCGTGCAAAATTTCCGGTGCGGTTATTATGAAACTAGAATATATTCCGCAGATTCTGAAACTTACTGCGATAGTTAGACTCTTTTAGTTGCTTGGGAATCGTCGTTTGAAGATGGGCATGTGAAACTGCGAGAAAAATTTTGAGAGCGCAGGATGGCTGCCGAAAGTCTGCGTAAAAACGCCCCCCGGGCCTAAAGTTTCACCGTGCAAAATTCCCGGTGATGTTATTATGAAACTAGAATACATTTCGCAGATTCTGAAACTTACTGCGATAGTTAGACTCTTTTAGTTGCTTGGGAATCGTCGTTTGAAGATGGGCATGTGAAACTGCGAGAAAAATTTTGAGAGCGCAGGACGGCTGCCGAAAGTCCGCGTAAAAACGCCCCCCGGGCCCAAAGTTTCACCGTGCAAAATTTCCGGTGCGGTTATTATGAAACTAGAATATATTCCGCAGATTCTGAAACTTACTGCGATAGTTAGACTCTTTTAGTTGCTTGGGAATCGTCGTTTGAAGATGGGCATGTGAAACTGCGAGAAAAATTTTGAGAGCGCAGGACGGCTGCCGAAAGTCTGCGTAAAAACGCCCCCCGGGCCTAAAGTTTCACCGTGCAAAATTCCCGGTGATGTTATTATGAAACTAGAATACATTTCGCAGATTCTGAAACTTACTGCGATAGTTAGACTCTTTTAGTTGCTTGGGAATCGTCGTTTGAAGATGGGCATGTGAAACTGCGAGAAAAATTTTGAGAGCGCAGGACGGCTGCCGAAAGTCTGCGTAAAAACGCCCCCCGGGCCTAAAGTTTCACCGTGCAAAATTCCCGGTGATGTTATTATGAAACTAGAATACATTTCGCAGATTCTGAAAGTTATTGCGATAGTTAGACTCTTTTAGTTGCTTGGGAATCGTCGTTTGAAGATGGGCATGTGAAACTGCGAGAAAAATTTTGAGAGCGCAGGACGGCTGCCGAAAGTCCGCGTAAAAACGCCCCCCGGGCCCAAAGTTTCACCGTGCAAAATTTCCGGTGCGGTTATTATGAAACTAGAATATATTCCGCAGATTCTGAAACTTACTGCGATAGTTAGACTCTTTTAGTTGCTTGGGAATCGTCGTTTGAAGATGGGCATGTGAAACTGCGAAAAAAATTTTGAGAGCGCAGGACGGCTGCCGAAAGTCCGCGTAAAAACGCCCCCCGGGCCCAAAGTTTCACCGTGCAAAATTTCCGGTGCGGTTATTATGAAACTAGAATATATTCCGCAGATTCTGAAACTTACTGCGATAGTTAGACTCTTTTAGTTGCTTGGGAATCGTCGTTTGAAGATGGGCATGTGAAACTGCGAGAAAAAGTTTGAGAGCGCAGGACGGCTGCCGAAAGTCTGCGTAAAAACGCCCCCCGGGCCTAAAGTTTCACCGTGCAAAATTCCCGGTGATGTTATTATGAAACTAGAATACATTTCGCAGATTCTGAAAGTTATTGCGATAGTTAGACTCTTTTAGTTGCTTGGGAATCGTCGTTTGAAGATGGGCATGTGAAACTGCGAGAAAAATTTTGAGAGCGCAGGACGGCTGCCGAAAGTCCGCGTAAAAACGCCCCCCGGGCCCAAAGTTTCACCGTGCAAAATTTCCGGTGCGGTTATTATGAAACTAGAATATATTCCGCAGATTCTGAAACTTACTGCGATAGTTAGACTCTTTTAGTTGCTTGGGAATCGTCGTTTGAAGATGGGCATGTGAAACTGCGAGAAAAATTTTGAGAGCGCAGGACGGCTGCCGAAAGTCTGCGTAAAAACGCCCCCCGGGCCTAAAGTTTCACCGTGCAAAATTCCCGGTGATGTTATTATGAAACTAGAATACATTTCGCAGATTCTGAAACTTACTGCGATAGTTAGACTCTTTTAGTTGCTTGGGAATCGTCGTTTGAAGATGGGCATGTGAAACTGCGAGAAAAATTTTGAGAGCGCAGGACGGCTGCCGAAAGTCTGCGTAAAAACGCCCCCCGGGCCTAAAGTTTCACCGTGCAAAATTCCCGGTGATGTTATTATGAAACTAGAATACATTTCGCAGATTCTGAAAGTTATTGCGATATTTAGACTCTTTTAGTTGCTTGGGAATCGTCGTTTGAAGATGGGCATGTGAAACTGCGAGAAAAATTTTGAGAGCGCAGGACGGCTGCCGAAAGTCCGCGTAAAAACGCCCCCCGGGCCCAAAGTTTCACCGTGCAAAATTTCCGGTGCGGTTATTGTGAAACTAGAATATATTCCGCAGATTCTGAAACTTACTGCGATAGTTAGACTCTTTTAGTTGCTTGGGAATCGTCGTTTGAAGATGGGCATGTGAAACTGCGAAAAAAATTTTGAGAGCGCAGGACGGCTGCCGAAAGTCCGCGTAAAAACGCCCCCCGGGCCCAAAGTTTCACCGTGCAAAATTTCCGGTGCGGTTATTATGAAACTAGAATATATTCCGCAGATTCTGAAACTTACTGCGATAGTTAGACTCTTTTAGTTGCTTGGGAATCGTCGTTTGAAGATGGGCATGTGAAACTGCGAGAAAAATTTTGAGAGCGCAGGACGGCTGCCGAAAGTCTGCGTAAAAACGCCCCCCGGGCCTAAAGTTTCACCGTGCAAAATTCCCGGTGATGTTATTATGAAACTAGAATACATTTCGCAGATTCTGAAACTTACTGCGATAGTTAGACTCTTTTAGTTGCTTGGGAATCGTCGTTTGAAGATGGGCATGTGAAACTGCGAGAAAAATTTTGAGAGCGCAGGACGGCTGCCGAAAGTCCGCGTAAAAACGCCCCCCGGGCCCAAAGTTTCACCGTGCAAAATTTCCGGTGCGGTTATTATGAAACTAGAATATATTCCGCAGATTCTGAAACTTACTGCGATAGTTAGACTCTTTTAGTTGCTTGGGAATCGTCGTTTGAAGATGGGCATGTGAAACTGCGAAAAAAATTTTGAGAGCGCAGGACGGCTGCCGAAAGTCCGCGTAAAAACGCCCCCCGGGCCCAAAGTTTCACCGTGCAAAATTTCCGGTGCGGTTATTATGAAACTAGAATATATTCCGCAGATTCTGAAACTTACTGCGATAGTTAGACTCTTTTAGTTGCTTGGGAATCGTCGTTTGAAGATGGGCATGTGAAACTGCGAGAAAAATTTTGAGAGCGCAGGACGGCTGCCGAAAGTCTGCGTAAAAACGCCCCCCGGGCCTAAAGTTTCACCGTGCAAAATTCCCGGTGATGTTATTATGAAACTAGAATACATTTCGCAGATTCTGAAACTTACTGCGATAGTTAGACTCTTTTAGTTGCTTGGG
This sequence comes from Salticus scenicus, assembly GCA_963930645.1. Taxonomy (NCBI): domain Eukaryota; kingdom Metazoa; phylum Arthropoda; class Arachnida; order Araneae; family Salticidae; genus Salticus; species Salticus scenicus. The sequence continues at coordinate 104,292 of CAWVNO010001638.1, read as the reverse complement.
AATCGTCGTTTGAAGATGGGCATGTGAAACTGCGAGAAAAATTTTGAGAGCGCAGGACGGCTGCCGAAAGTCTGCGTAAAAACGCCCCCCGGGCCTAAAGTTTCACCGTGCAAAATTCCCGGTGATGTTATTATGAAACTAGAATACATTTCGCAGATTCTGAAAGTTATTGCGATAGTTAGACTCTTTTAGTTGCTTGGGAATCGTCGTTTGAAGATGGGCATGTGAAACTGCGAGAAAAATTTTGAGAGCGCAGGACGGCTGCCGAAAGTCCGCGTAAAAACGCCCCCCGGGCCCAAAGTTTCACCGTGCAAAATTTCCGGTGCGGTTATTATGAAACTAGAATATATTCCGCAGATTCTGAAACTTACTGCGATAGTTAGACTCTTTTAGTTGCTTGGGAATCGTCGTTTGAAGATGGGCATGTGAAACTGCGAAAAAAATTTTGAGAGCGCAGGACGGCTGCCGAAAGTCCGCGTAAAAACGCCCCCCGGGCCCAAAGTTTCACCGTGCAAAATTTCCGGTGCGGTTATTATGAAACTAGAATATATTCCGCAGATTCTGAAACTTACTGCGATAGTTAGACTCTTTTAGTTGCTTGGGAATCGTCGTTTGAAGATGGGCATGTGAAACTGCGAGAAAAATTTTGAGAGCGCAGGACGGCTGCCGAAAGTCTGCGTAAAAACGCCCCCCGGGCCTAAAGTTTCACCGTGCAAAATTCCCGGTGATGTTATTATGAAACTAGAATACATTTCGCAGATTCTGAAACTTACTGCGATAGTTAGACTCTTTTAGTTGCTTGGGAATCGTCGTTTGAAGATGGGCATGTGAAACTGCAAGAAAAATTTTGAGAGCGCAGGACGGCTGCCGAAAGTCCGCGTAAAAACGCCCCCCGGGCCCAAAGTTTCACCGTGCAAAATTTCCGGTGCGGTTATTATGAAACTAGAATATATTCCGCAGATTCTGAAACTTACTGCGATAGTTAGACTCTTTTAGTTGCTTGGGAATCGTCGTTTGAAGATGGGCATGTGAAACTGCGAAAAAAATTTTGAGAGCGCAGGACGGCTGCCGAAAGTCCGCGTAAAAACGCCCCCCGGGCCCAAAGTTTCACCGTGCAAAATTTCCGGTGCGGTTATTATGAAACTAGAATATATTCCGCAGATTCTGAAACTTACTGCGATAGTTAGACTCTTTTAGTTGCTTGGGAATCGTCGTTTGAAGATGGGCATGTGAAACTGCGAGGAAAATTTTGAGAGCGCAGGACGGCTGCCGAAAGTCTGCGTAAAAACGCCCCCCGGGCCTAAAGTTTCACCGTGCAAAATTCCCGGTGATGTTATTATGAAACTAGAATACATTTCGCAGATTCTGAAACTTACTGCGATAGTTAGACTCTTTTAGTTGCTTGGGAATCGTCGTTTGAAGATGGGCATGTGAAACTGCGAGAAAAATTTTGAGAGCGCAGGACGGCTGCCGAAAGTCTGCGTAAAAACGCCCCCCGGGCCTAAAGTTTCACCGTGCAAAATTCCCGGTGATGTTATTATGAAACTAGAATACATTTCGCAGATTCTGAAAGTTATTGCGATAGTTAGACTCTTTTAGTTGCTTGGGAATCGTCGTTTGAAGATGGGCATGTGAAACTGCGAGAAAAATTTTGAGAGCGCAGGACGGCTGCCGAAAGTCCGCGTAAAAACGCCCCCCGGGCCCAAAGTTTCACCGTGCAAAATTTCCGGTGCGGTTATTATGAAACTAGAATATATTCCGCAGATTCTGAAACTTACTGCGATAGTTAGACTCTTTTAGTTGCTTGGGAATCGTCGTTTGAAGATGGGCATGTGAAACTGCGAGAAAAATTTTGAGAGCGCAGGACGGCTGCCGAAAGTCTGCGTAAAAACGCCCCCCGGGCCTAAAGTTTCACCGTGCAAAATTCCCGGTGATGTTATTATGAAACTAGAATACATTTCGCAGATTCTGAAACTTACTGCGATAGTTAGACTCTTTTAGTTGCTTGGGAATCGTCGTTTGAAGATGGGCATGTGAAACTGCGAGAAAAATTTTGAGAGCGCAGGACGGCTGCCGAAAGTCCGCGTAAAAACGCCCCCCGGGCCCAAAGTTTCACCGTGCAAAAATTTCCGGTGCGGTTATTATGAAACTAGAATATATTCCGCAGATTCTGAAACTTACTGCGATAGTTAGACTCTTTTAGTTGCTTGGGAATCGTCGTTTGAAGATGGGCATGTGAAACTGCGAAAAAAATTTTGAGAGCGCAGGACGGCTGCCGAAAGTCCGCGTAAAAACGCCCCCCGGGCCCAAAGTTTCACCGTGCAAAATTTCCGGTGCGGTTATTATGAAACTAGAATATATTCCGCAGATTCTGAAACTTACTGCGATAGTTAGACTCTTTTAGTTGCTTGGGAATCGTCGTTTGAAGATGGGCATGTGAAACTGCGAGGAAAATTTTGAGAGCGCAGGACGGCTGCCGAAAGTCTGCGTAAAAACGCCCCCCGGGCCTAAAGTTTCACCGTGCAAAATTCCCGGTGATGTTATTATGAAACTAGAATACATTTCGCAGATTCTGAAACTTACTGCGATAGTTAGACTCTTTTAGTTGCTTGGGAATCGTCGTTTGAAGATGGGCATGTGAAACTGCGAGAAAAATTTTGAGAGCGCAGGACGGCTGCCGAAAGTCTGCGTAAAAACGCCCCCCGGGCCTAAAGTTTCACCGTGCAAAATTCCCGGTGATGTTATTATGAAACTAGAATACATTTCGCAGATTCTGAAAGTTATTGCGATAGTTAGACTCTTTTAGTTGCTTGGGAATCGTCGTTTGAAGATGGGCATGTGAAACTGCGAGAAAAATTTTGAGAGCGCAGGACGGCTGCCGAAAGTCCGCGTAAAAACGCCCCCCGGGCCCAAATTTTCACCGTGCAAAATTTCCGGTGCGGTTATTATGAAACTAGAATATATTCCGCAGATTCTGAAACTTACTGCGATAGTTAGACTCTTTTAGTTGCTTGGGAATCGTCGTTTGAAGATGGGCATGTGAAACTGCGAGAAAAATTTTGAGAGCGCAGGACGGCTGCCGAAAGTCCGCGTAAAAACGCCCCCCGGGCCCAAAGTTTCACCGTGCAAAATTTCCGGTGCGGTTATTATGAAACTAGAATATATTCCGCAGATTCTGAAACTTACTGCGATAGTTAGACTCTTTTAGTTGCTTGGGAATCGTCGTTTGAAGATGGGCATGTGAAACTGCGAAAAAAATTTTGAGAGCGCAGGACGGCTGCCGAAAGTCCGCGTAAAAACGCCCCCCGGGCCCAAAGTTTCACCGTGCAAAATTTCCGGTGCGGTTATTATGAAACTAGAATATATTCCGCAGATTCTGAAACTTACTGCGATAGTTAGACTCTTTTAGTTGCTTGGGAATCGTCGTTTGAAGATGGGCATGTGAAACTGCGAGAAAAATTTTGAGAGCGCAGGACGGCTGCCGAAAGTCTGCGTAAAAATGCCCCCCGGGCCTAAAGTTTCACCGTGCAAAATTCCCGGTGATGTTATTATGAAACTAGAATACATTTCGCAGATTCTGAAAGTTATTGCGATAGTTAGACTCTTTTAGTTGCTTGGGAATCGTCGTTTGAAGATGGGCATGTGAAACTGCGAGAAAAATTTTGAGAGCGCAGGACGGCTGCCGAAAGTCCGCGTAAAAACGCCCCCCGGGCCCAAAGTTTCACCGTGCAAAATTTCCGGTGCGGTTATTATGAAACTAGAATATATTCCGCAGATTCTGAAACTTACTGCGATAGTTAGACTCTTTTAGTTGCTTGGGAATCGTCGTTTGAAGATGGGCATGTGAAACTGCGAAAAAAATTTTGAGAGCGCAGGACGGCTGCCGAAAGTCCGCGTAAAAACGCCGTGCCAAAGTTTCACCGTGCAAAATTTCCGGTGCGGTTATTATGAAACTAGAATATATTCCGCAGATTCTGAAACTTACTGCGATAGTTAGACTCTTTTAGTTGCTTGGGAATCGTCGTTTGAAGATGGGCATGTGAAACTGCGAGAAAAATTTTGAGAGCGCAGGACGGCTGCCGAAAGTCTGCGTAAAAACGCCCCCCGGGCCTAAAGTTTCACCGTGCAAAATTCCCGGTGATGTTATTATGAAACTAGAATACATTTCGCAGATTCTGAAACTTACTGCGATAGTTAGACTCTTTTAGTTGCTTGGGAATCGTCGTTTGAAGATGGGCATGTGAAACTGCGAGAAAAATTTTGAGAGCGCAGGACGGCTGCCGAAAGTCCGCGTAAAAACGCCCCCCGGGCCCAAAGTTTCACCGTGCAAAATTTCCGGTGCGGTTATTATGAAACTAGAATATATTCCGCAGATTCTGAAACTTACTGCGATAGTTAGACTCTTTTAGTTGCTTGGGAATCGTCGTTTGAAGATGGGCATGTGAAACTGCGAGAAAAATTTTGAGAGCGCAGGACGGCTGCCGAAAGTCTGCGTAAAAACGCCCCCCGGGCCTAAAGTTTCACCGTGCAAAATTCCCGGTGATGTTATTATGAAACTAGAATACATTTCGCAGATTCTGAAACTTACTGCGATAGTTAGACTCTTTTAGTTGCTTGGGAATCGTCGTTTGAAGATGGGCATGTGAAACTGCGAGAAAAATTTTGAGAGCGCAGGACGGCTGCCGAAAGTCTGCGTAAAAACGCCCCCCGGGCCTAAAGTTTCACCGTGCAAAATTCCCGGTGATGTTATTATGAAACTAGAATACATTTCGCAGATTCTGAAAGTTATTGCGATAGTTAGACTCTTTTAGTTGCTTGGGAATCGTCGTTTGAAGATGGGCATGTGAAACTGCGAGAAAAATTTTGAGAGCGCAGGACGGCTGCCGAAAGTCCGCGTAAAAACGCCCCCGGGCCCAAAGTTTCACCGTGCAAAATTTCCGGTGCGGTTATTATGAAACTAGAATATATTCCGCAGATTCTGAAACTTACTGCGATAGTTAGACTCTTTTAGTTGCTTGGGAATCGTCGTTTGAAGATGGGCATGTGAAACTGCGAAAAAAATTTTGAGAGCGCAGGACGGCTGCCGAAAGTCCGCGTAAAAACGCCCCCCGGGCCCAAAGTTTCACCGTGCAAAATTTCCGGTGCGGTTATTATGAAACTAGAATATATTCCGCAGATTCTGAAACTTACTGCGATAGTTAGACTCTTTTAGTTGCTTGGGAATCGTCGTTTGAAGATGGGCATGTGAAACTGCGAGGAAAATTTTGAGAGCGCAGGACGGCTGCCGAAAGTCTGCGTAAAAACGCCCCCCGGGCCTAAAGTTTCACCGTGCAAAATTCCCGGTGATGTTATTATGAAACTAGAATACATTTCGCAGATTCTGAAACTTAATGCGATAGTTAGACTCTTTTAGTTGCTTGGGAATCGTCGTTTGAAGATGGGCATGTGAAACTGCGAGAAAAATTTTGAGAGCGCAGGACGGCTGCCGAAAGTCTGCGTAAAAACGCCCCCCGGGCCTAAAGTTTCACCGTGCAAAATTCCCGGTGATGTTATTATGAAACTAGAATACATTTCGCAGATTCTGAAAGTTATTGCGATAGTTAGACTCTTTTAGTTGCTTGGGAATCGTCGTTTGAAGATGGGCATGTGAAACTGCGAGAAAAATTTTGAGAGCGCAGGACGGCTGCCGAAAGTCCGCGTAAAAACGCCCCCCGGGCCCAAAGTTTCACCGTGCAAAATTTCCGGTGCGGTTATTATGAAACTAGAATATATTCCGCAGATTCTGAAACTTACTGCGATAGTTAGACTCTTTTAGTTGCTTGGGAATCGTCGTTTGAAGATGGGCATGTGAAACTGCGAGAAAAATTTTGAGAGCGCAGGACGGCTGCCGAAAGTCCGCGTAAAAACGCCCCCCGGGCCCAAAGTTTCACCGTGCAAAATTTCCGGTGCGGTTATTATGAAACTAGAATATATTCCGCAGATTCTGAAACTTACTGCGATAGTTAGACTCTTTTAGTTGCTTGGGAATCGTCGTTTGAAGATGGGCATGTGAAACTGCGAAAAAAATTTTGAGAGCGCAGGACGGCTGCCGAAAGTCCGCGTAAAAACGCCCCCCGGGCCCAAAGTTTCACCGTGCAAAATTTCCGGTGCGGTTATTATGAAACTAGAATATATTCCGCAGATTCTGAAACTTACTGCGATAGTTAGACTCTTTTAGTTGCTTGGGAATCGTCGTTTGAAGATGGGCATGTGAAACTGCGAGAAAAATTTTGAGAGCGCAGGACGGCTGCCGAAAGTCTGCGTAAAAATGCCCCCCGGGCCTAAAGTTTCACCGTGCAAAATTCCCGGTGATGTTATTATGAAACTAGAATACATTTCGCAGATTCTGAAAGTTATTGCGATAGTTAGACTCTTTTAGTTGCTTGGGAATCGTCGTTTGAAGATGGGCATGTGAAACTGCGAGAAAAATTTTGAGAGCGCAGGACGGCTGCCGAAAGTCCGCGTAAAAACGCCCCCCGGGCCCAAAGTTTCACCGTGCAAAATTTCCGGTGCGGTTATTATGAAACTAGAATATATTCCGCAGATTCTGAAACTTACTGCGATAGTTAGACTCTTTTAGTTGCTTGGGAATCGTCGTTTGAAGATGGGCATGTGAAACTGCGAAAAAAATTTTGAGAGCGCAGGACGGCTGCCGAAAGTCCGCGTAAAAACGCCGTGCCAAAGTTTCACCGTGCAAAATTTCCGGTGCGGTTATTATGAAACTAGAATATATTCCGCAGATTCTGAAACTTACTGCGATAGTTAGACTCTTTTAGTTGCTTGGGAATCGTCGTTTGAAGATGGGCATGTGAAACTGCGAGAAAAATTTTGAGAGCGCAGGACGGCTGCCGAAAGTCTGCGTAAAAACGCCCCCCGGGCCTAAAGTTTCACCGTGCAAAATTCCCGGTGATGTTATTATGAAACTAGAATACATTTCGCAGATTCTGAAACTTACTGCGATAGTTAGACTCTTTTAGTTGCTTGGGAATCGTCGTTTGAAGATGGGCATGTGAAACTGCGAGAAAAATTTTGAGAGCGCAGGACGGCTGCCGAAAGTCCGCGTAAAAACGCCCCCCGGGCCCAAAGTTTCACCGTGCAAAATTTCCGGTGCGGTTATTATGAAACTAGAATATATTCCGCAGATTCTGAAACTTACTGCGATAGTTAGACTCTTTTAGTTGCTTGGGAATCGTCGTTTGAAGATGGGCATGTGAAACTGCGAGAAAAATTTTGAGAGCGCAGGACGGCTGCCGAAAGTCTGCGTAAAAACGCCCCCCGGGCCTAAAGTTTCACCGTGCAAAATTCCCGGTGATGTTATTATGAAACTAGAATACATTTCGCAGATTCTGAAACTTACTGCGATAGTTAGACTCTTTTAGTTGCTTGGGAATCGTCGTTTGAAGATGGGCATGTGAAACTGCGAGAAAAATTTTGAGAGCGCAGGACGGCTGCCGAAAGTCTGCGTAAAAACGCCCCCCGGGCCTAAAGTTTCACCGTGCAAAATTCCCGGTGATGTTATTATGAAACTAGAATACATTTCGCAGATTCTGAAAGTTATTGCGATAGTTAGACTCTTTTAGTTGCTTGGGAATCGTCGTTTGAAGATGGGCATGTGAAACTGCGAGAAAAATTTTGAGAGCGCAGGACGGCTGCCGAAAGTCCGCGTAAAAACGCCCCCGGGCCCAAAGTTTCACCGTGCAAAATTTCCGGTGCGGTTATTATGAAACTAGAATATATTCCGCAGATTCTGAAACTTACTGCGATAGTTAGACTCTTTTAGTTGCTTGGGAATCGTCGTTTGAAGATGGGCATGTGAAACTGCGAAAAAAATTTTGAGAGCGCAGGACGGCTGCCGAAAGTCCGCGTAAAAACGCCCCCCGGGCCCAAAGTTTCACCGTGCAAAATTTCCGGTGCGGTTATTATGAAACTAGAATATATTCCGCAGATTCTGAAACTTACTGCGATAGTTAGACTCTTTTAGTTGCTTGGGAATCGTCGTTTGAAGATGGGCATGTGAAACTGCGAGAAAAATTTTGAGAGCGCAGGACGGCTGCCGAAAGTCTGCGTAAAAACGCCCCCCGGGCCTAAAGTTTCACCGTGCAAAATTCCCGGTGATGTTATTATGAAACTAGAATACATTTCGCAGATTCTGAAACTTACTGCGATAGTTAGACTCTTTTAGTTGCTTGGGAATCGTCGTTTGAAGATGGGCATGTGAAACTGCGAGAAAAATTTTGAGAGCGCAGGACGGCTGCCGAAAGTCTGCGTAAAAACGCCCCCCGGGCCTAAAGTTTCACCGTGCAAAATTCCCGGTGATGTTATTATGAAACTAGAATACATTTCGCAGATTCTGAAAGTTATTGCGATAGTTAGACTCTTTTAGTTGCTTGGGAATCGTCGTTTGAAGATGGGCATGTGAAACTGCGAGAAAAATTTTGAGAGCGCAGGACGGCTGCCGAAAGTCCGCGTAAAAACGCCCCCCGGGCCCAAAGTTTCACCGTGCAAAATTTCCGGTGCGGTTATTATGAAACTAGAATATATTCCGCAGATTCTGAAACTTACTGCGATAGTTAGACTCTTTTAGTTGCTTGGGAATCGTCGTTTGAAGATGGGCATGTGAAACTGCGAAAAAAATTTTGAGAGCGCAGGACGGCTGCCGAAAGTCCGCGTAAAAACGCCCCCCGGGCCCAAAGTTTCACCGTGCAAAATTTCCGGTGCGGTTATTATGAAACTAGAATATATTCCGCAGATTCTGAAACTTACTGCGATAGTTAGACTCTTTTAGTTGCTTGGGAATCGTCGTTTGAAGATGGGCATGTGAAACTGCGAGAAAAATTTTGAGAGCGCAGGACGGCTGCCGAAAGTCTGCGTAAAAACGCCCCCCGGGCCTAAAGTTTCACCGTGCAAAATTCCCGGTGATGTTATTATGAAACTAGAATACATTTCGCAGATTCTGAAACTTACTGCGATAGTTAGACTCTTTTAGTTGCTTGGGAATCGTCGTTTGAAGATGGGCATGTGAAACTGCGAGAAAAATTTTGAGAGCGCAGGACGGCTGCCGAAAGTCCGCGTAAAAACGCCCCCCGGGCCCAAAGTTTCACCGTGCAAAATTTCCGGTGCGGTTATTATGAAACTAGAATATATTCCGCAGATTCTGAAACTTACTGCGATAGTTAGACTCTTTTAGTTGCTTGGGAATCGTCGTTTGAAGATGGGCATGTGAAACTGCGAAAAAAATTTTGAGAGCGCAGGACAGCTGCCGAAAGTCCGCGTATAAACGCCCCCCGGGCCCAAAGTTTCACCGTGCAAAATTTCCGGTGCGGTTATTATGAAACTAGAATATATTCCGCAGATTCTGAAACTTACTGCGATAGTTAGACTCTTTTAGTTGCTTGGGAATCGTCGTTTGAAGATGGGCATGTGAAACTGCGAGAAAAATTTTGAGAGCGCAGGACGGCTGCCGAAAGTCTGCGTAAAAACGCCCCCCGGGCCTAAAGTTTCACCGTGCAAAATTCCCGGTGATGTTATTATGAAACTAGAATACATTTCGCAGATTCTGAAACTTACTGCGATAGTTAGACTCTTTTAGTTGCTTGGGAATCGTCGTTTGAAGATGGGCATGTGAAACTGCGAGAAAAATTTTGAGAGCGCAGGACGGCTGCCGAAAGTCTGCGTAAAAACGCCCCCCGGGCCTAAAGTTTCACCGTGCAAAATTCCCGGTGATGTTATTATGAAACTAGAATACATTTCGCAGATTCTGAAAGTTATTGCGATAGTTAGACTCTTTTAGTTGCTTGGGAATCGTCGTTTGAAGATGGGCATGTGAAACTGCGAGAAAAATTTTGAGAGCGCAGGACGGCTGCCGAAAGTCCGCGTAAAAACGCCCCCCGGGCCCAAAGTTTCACCGTGCAAAATTTCCGGTGCGGTTATTATGAAACTAGAATATATTCCGCAGATTCTGAAACTTACTGCGATAGTTAGACTCTTTTAGTTGCTTGGGAATCGTCGTTTGAAGATGGGCATGTGAAACTGCGAAAAAAATTTTGAGAGCGCAGGACGGCTGCCGAAAGTCCGCGTAAAAACGCCCCCCGGGCCCAAAGTTTCACCGTGCAAAATTTCCGGTGCGGTTATTATGAAACTAGAATATATTCCGCAGATTCTGAAACTTACTGCGATAGTTAGACTCTTTTAGTTGCTTGGGAATCGTCGTTTGAAGATGGGCATGTGAAACTGCGAGAAAAATTTTGAGAGCGCAGGACGGCTGCCGAAAGTCTGCGTAAAAACGCCCCCCGGGCCTAAAGTTTCACCGTGCAAAATTCCCGGTGATGTTATTATGAAACTAGAATACATTTCGCAGATTCTGAAACTTACTGCGATAGTTAGACTCTTTTAGTTGCTTGGGAATCGTCGTTTGAAGATGGGCATGTGAAACTGCGAGAAAAATTTTGAGAGCGCAGGACGGCTGCCGAAAGTCCGCGTAAAAACGCCCCCCGGGCCCAAAGTTTCACCGTGCAAAATTTCCGGTGCGGTTATTATGAAACTAGAATATATTCCGCAGATTCTGAAACTTACTGCGATAGTTAGACTCTTTTAGTTGCTTGGGAATCGTCGTTTGAAGATGGGCATGTGAAACTGCGAAAAAAATTTTGAGAGCGCAGGACGGCTGCCGAAAGTCCGCGTAAAAACGCCCCCCGGGCCCAAAGTTTCACCGTGCAAAATTTCCGGTGCGGTTATTATGAAACTAGAATATATTCCGCAGATTCTGAAACTTACTGCGATAGTTAGACTCTTTTAGTTGCTTGGGAATCGTCGTTTGAAGATGGGCATGTGAAACTGCGAGAAAAATTTTGAGAGCGCAGGACGGCTGCCGAAAGTCTGCGTAAAAACGCCCCCCGGGCCTAAAGTTTCACCGTGCAAAATGCCCGGTGATGTTATTATGAAACTAGAATACATTTCGCAGATTCTGAAACTTACTGCGATAGTTAGACTCTTTTAGTTGCTTGGGAATCGTCGTTTGAAGATGGGCATGTGAAACTGCGAGAAAAATTTTGAGAGCGCAGGACGGCTGCCGAAAGTCTGCGTAAAAACGCCCCCCGGGCCTAAAGTTTCACCGTGCAAAATTCCCGGTGATGTTATTATGAAACTAGAATACATTTCGCAGATTCTGAAAGTTATTGCGATAGTTAGACTCTTTTAGTTGCTTGGGAATCGTCGTTTGAAGATGGGCATGTGAAACTGCGAGAAAAATTTTGAGAGCGCAGGACGGCTGCCGAAAGTCCGCGTAAAAACGCCCCCCGGGCCCAAAGTTTCACCGTGCAAAATTTCCGGTGCGGTTATTATGAAACTAGAATATATTCCGCAGATTCTGAAACTTACTGCGATAGTTAGACTCTTTTAGTTGCTTGGGAATCGTCGTTTGAAGATGGGCATGTGAAACTGCGAAAAAAATTTTGAGAGCGCAGGACGGCTGCCGAAAGTCCGCGTAAAAACGCCCCCCGGGCCCAAAGTTTCACCGTGCAAAATTTCCGGTGCGGTTATTATGAAACTAGAATATATTCCGCAGATTCTGAAACTTACTGCGATAGTTAGACTCTTTTAGTTGCTTGGGAATCGTCGTTTGAAGATGGGCATGTGAAACTGCGAGAAAAATTTTGAGAGCGCAGGACGGCTGCCGAAAGTCTGCGTAAAAACGCCCCCCGGGCCTAAAGTTTCACCGTGCAAAATTCCCGGTGATGTTATTATGAAACTAGAATACATTTCGCAGATTCTGAAACTTACTGCGATAGTTAGACTCTTTTAGTTGCTTGGGAATCGTCGTTTGAAGATGGGCATGTGAAACTGCGAGAAAAATTTTGAAAGCGCAGGACGGCTGCCGAAAGTCTGCGTAAAAACGCCCCCCGGGCCTAAAGTTTCACCGTGCAAAATTCCCGGTGATGTTATTATGAAACTAGAATACATTTCGCAGATTCTGAAAGTTATTGCGATAGTTAGACTCTTTTAGTTGCTTGGGAATCGTCGTTTGAAGATGGGCATGTGAAACTGCGAGAAAAATTTTGAGAGCGCAGGACGGCTGCCGAAAGTCCGCGTAAAAACGCCCCCCGGGCCCAAAGTTTCACCGTGCAAAATTTCCGGTGCGGTTATTATGAAACTAGAATATATTCCGCAGATTCTGAAACTTACTGCGATAGTTAGACTCTTTTAGTTGCTTGGGAATCGTCGTTTGAAGATGGGCATGTGAAACTGCGAAAAAAATTTTGAGAGCGCAGAACGGCTGCCGAAAGTCCGCGTAAAAACGCCCCCCGGGCCCAAAGTTTCACCGTGCAAAATTTCCGGTGCGGTTATTATGAAACTAGAATATATTCCGCAGATTCTGAAACTTACTGCGATAGTTAGACTCTTTTAGTTGCTTGGGAATCGTCGTTTGAAGATGGGCATGTGAAACTGCGAGAAAAATTTTGAGAGCGCAGGACGGCTGCCGAAAGTCTGCGTAAAAACGCCCCCCGGGCCTAAAGTTTCACCGTGCAAAATTCCAGGTGATGTTATTATGAAACTAGAATACATTTCGCAGATTCTGAAACTTACTGCGATAGTTAGACTCTTTTAGTTGCTTGGGAATCGTCGTTTGAAGATGGGCATGTGAAACTGCGAGAAAAATTTTGAGAGCGCAGGACGGCTGCCGAAAGTCCGCGTAAAAACGCCCCCCGGGCCCAAAGTTTCACCGTGCAAAATTTCCGGTGCGGTTATTATGAAACTAGAATATATTCCGCAGATTCTGAAACTTACTGCGATAGTTAGACTCTTTTAGTTGCTTGGGAATCGTCGTTTGAAGATGGGCATGTGAAACTGCGAAAAAAATTTTGAGAGCGCAGGACGGCTGCCGAAAGTCCGCGTAAAAACGCCCCCCGGGCCCAAAGTTTCACCGTGCAAAATTTCCGGTGCGGTTATTATGAAACTAGAATATATTCCGCAGATTCTGAAACTTACTGCGATAGTTAGACTCTTTTAGTTGCTTGGGAATCGTCGTTTGAAGATGGGCATGTGAAACTGCGAGAAAAATTTTGAGAGCGCAGGACGGCTGCCGAAAGTCTGCGTAAAAACGCCCCCCGGGCCTAAAGTTTCACCGTGCAAAATTCCCGGTGATGTTATTATGAAACTAGAATACATTTCGCAGATTCTGAAACTTACTGCGATAGTTAGACTCTTTTAGTTGCTTGGGAATCGTCGTTTGAAGATGGGCATGTGAAACTGCGAGAAAAATTTTGAGAGCGCAGGACGGCTGCCGAAAGTCTGCGTAAAAACGCCCCCCGGGCCTAAAGTTTCACCGTGCAAAATTCCCGGTGATGTTATTATGAAACTAGAATACATTTCGCAGATTCTGAAAGTTATTGCGATAGTTAGACTCTTTTAGTTGCTTGGGAATCGTCGTTTGAAGATGGGCATGTGAAACTGCGAGAAAAATTTTGAGAGCGCAGGACGGCTGCCGAAAGTCCGCGTAAAAACGCCCCCCGGGCCCAAAGTTTCACCGTGCAAAATTTCCGGTGCGGTTATTATGAAACTAGAATATATTCCGCAGATTCTGAAACTTACTGCGATAGTTAGACTCTTTTAGTTGCTTGGGAATCGTCGTTTGAAGATGGGCATGTGAAACTGCGAAAAAAATTTTGAGAGCGCAGGACGGCTGCCGAAAGTCCGCGTAAAAACGCCCCCCGGGCCCAAAGTTTCACCGTGCAAAATTTCCGGTGCGGTTATTATGAAACTAGAATATATTCCGCAGATTCTGAAACTTACTGCGATAGTTAGACTCTTTTAGTTGCTTGGGAATCGTCGTTTGAAGATGGGCATGTGAAACTGCGAGAAAAATTTTGAGAGCGCAGGACGGCTGCCGAAAGTCTGCGTAAAAACGCCCCACGGGCCTAAAGTTTCACCGTGCAAAATTCCCGGTGATGTTATTATGAAACTAGAATACATTTCGCAGATTCTGAAACTTACTGCGATAGTTAGACTCTTTTAGTTGCTTGGGAATCGTCGTTTGAAGATGGGCATGTGAAACTGCGAGAAAAATTTTGAGAGCGCAGGACGGCTGCCGAAAGTCTGCGTAAAAACGCACCCCGGGCCTAAAGTTTCACCGTGCAAAATTCCCGGTGATGTTATTATGAAACTAGAATACATTTCGCAGATTCTGAAAGTTATTGCGATAGTTAGACTCTTTTAGTTGCTTGGGAATCGTCGTTTGAAGATGGGCATGTGAAACTGCGAGAAAAATTTTGAGAGCGCAGGACAGCTGCCGAAAGTCCGCGTAAAAACGCCCCCCGGGCCCAAAGTTTCACCGTGCAAAATTTCCGGTGCGGTTATTATGAAACTAGAATATATTCCGCAGATTCTGAAACTTACTGCGATAGTTAGACTCTTTTAGTTGCTTGGGAATCGTCGTTTGAAGATGGGCATGTGAAACTGCGAAAAAAATTTTGAGAGCGCAGGACGGCTGCCGAAAGTCCGCGTAAAAACGCCCCCCGGGCCCAAAGTTTCACCGTGCAAAATTTCCGGTGCGGTTATTATGAAACTAGAATATATTCCGCAGATTCTGAAACTTACTGCGATAGTTAGACTCTTTTAGTTGCTTGGGAATCGTCGTTTGAAGATGGGCATGTGAAACTGCGAGAAAAATTTTGAGAGCGCAGGACGGCTGCCGAAAGTCTGCGTAAAAACGCCCCCCGGGCCTAAAGTTTCACCGTGCAAAATTCCCGGTGATGTTATTATGAAACTAGAATACATTTCGCAGATTCTGAAACTTACTGCGATAGTTAGACTCTTTTAGTTGCTTGGGAATCGTCGTTTGAAGATGGGCATGTGAAACTGCGAGAAAAATTTTGAGAGCGCAGGACGGCTGCCGAAAGTCTGCGTAAAAACGCCCCCCGGGCCTAAAGTTTCACCGTGCAAAATTCCCGGTGATGTTATTATGAAACTAGAATACATTTCGCAGATTCTGAAAGTTATTGCGATAGTTAGACTCTTTTAGTTGCTTGGGAATCGTCGTTTGAAGATGGGCATGTGAAACTGCGAGAAAAATTTTGAGAGCGCAGGACGGCTGCCGAAAGTCCGCGTAAAAACGCCCCCCGGGCCCAAAGTTTCACCGTGCAAAATTTCCGGTGCGGTTATTATGAAACTAGAATATATTCCGCAGATTCTGAAACTTACTGCGATAGTTAGACTCTTTTAGTTGCTTGGGAATCGTCGTTTGAAGATGGGCATGTGAAACTGCGAAAAAAATTTTGAGAGCGCAGGACGGCTGCCGAAAGTCCGCGTAAAAACGCCCCCCGGGCCCAAAGTTTCACCGTGCAAAATTTCCGGTGCGGTTATTATGAAACTAGAATATATTCCGCAGATTCTGAAACTTACTGCGATAGTTAGACTCTTTTAGTTGCTTGGGAATCGTCGTTTGAAGATGGGCATGTGAAACTGCGAGAAAAATTTTGAGAGCGCAGGACGGCTGCCGAAAGTCTGCGTAAAAACGCCCCACGGGCCTAAAGTTTCACCGTGCAAAATTCCCGGTGATGTTATTATGAAACTAGAATACATTTCGCAGATTCTGAAACTTACTGCGATAGTTAGACTCTTTTAGTTGCTTGGGAATCGTCGTTTGAAGATGGGCATGTGAAACTGCGAGAAAAATTTTGAGAGCGCAGGACGGCTGCCGAAAGTCTGCGTAAAAACGCACCCCGGGCCTAAAGTTTCACCGTGCAAAATTCCCGGTGATGTTATTATGAAACTAGAATACATTTCGCAGATTCTGAAAGTTATTGCGATAGTTAGACTCTTTTAGTTGCTTGGGAATCGTCGTTTGAAGATGGGCATGTGAAACTGCGAGAAAAATTTTGAGAGCGCAGGACAGCTGCCGAAAGTCCGCGTAAAAACGCCCCCCGGGCCCAAAGTTTCACCGTGCAAAATTTCCGGTGCGGTTATTATGAAACTAGAATATATTCCGCAGATTCTGAAACTTACTGCGATAGTTAGACTCTTTTAGTTGCTTGGGAATCGTCGTTTGAAGATGGGCATGTGAAACTGCGAAAAAAATTTTGAGAGCGCAGGACGGCTGCCGAAAGTCCGCGTAAAAACGCCCCCCGGGCCCAAAGTTTCACCGTGCAAAATTTCCGGTGCGGTTATTATGAAACTAGAATATATTCCGCAGATTCTGAAACTTACTGCGATAGTTAGACTCTTTTAGTTGCTTGGGAATCGTCGTTTGAAGATGGGCATGTGAAACTGCGAGAAAAATTTTGAGAGCGCAGGACGGCTGCCGAAAGTCTGCGTAAAAACGCCCCCCGGGCCTAAAGTTTCACCGTGCAAAATTCCCGGTGATGTTATTATGAAACTAGAATACATTTCGCAGATTCTGAAACTTACTGCGATAGTTAGACTCTTTTAGTTGCTTGGGAATCGTCGTTTGAAGATGGGCATGTGAAACTGCGAGAAAAATTTTGAGAGCGCAGGACGGCTGCCGAAAGTCCGCGTAAAAACGCCCCCCGGGCCCAAAGTTTCACCGTGCAAAATTTCCGGTGCGGTTATTATGAAACTAGAATATATTCCGCAGATTCTGAAACTTACTGCGATAGTTAGACTCTTTTAGTTGCTTGGGAATCGTCGTTTGAAGATGGGCATGTGAAACTGCGAAAAAAATTTTGAGAGCGCAGGACGGCTGCCGAAAGTCCGCGTAAAAACGCCCCCCGGGCCCAAAGTTTCACCGTGCAAAATTTCCGGTGCGGTTGTTATGAAACTAGAATATATTCCGCAGATTCTGAAACTTACTGCGATAGTTAGACTCTTTTAGTTGCTTGGGAATCGTCGTTTGAAGATGGGCATGTGAAACTGCGAGAAAAATTTTGAGAGCGCAGGACGGCTGCCGAAAGTCTGCGTAAAAACGCCCCCCGGGCCTAAAGTTTCACCGTGCAAAATTCCCGGTGATGTTATTATGAAACTAGAATACATTTCGCAGATTCTGAAACTTACTGCGATAGTTAGACTCTTTTAGTTGCTTGGGAATCGTCGTTTGAAGATGGGCATGTGAAACTGCGAGAAAAATTTTGAGAGCGCAGGACGGCTGCCGAAAGTCTGCGTAAAAACGCCCCCCGGGCCTAAAGTTTCACCGTGCAAAATTCCCGGTGATGTTATTATGAAACTAGAATACATTTCGCAGATTCTGAAAGTTATTGCGATAGTTAGACTCTTTTAGTTGCTTGGGAATCGTCGTTTGAAGATGGGCATGTGAAACTGCGAGAAAAATTTTGAGAGCGCAGGACGGCTGCCGAAAGTCCGCGTAAAAACGCCCCCCGGGCCCAAAGTTTCACCGTGCAAAATTTCCGGTGCGGTTATTATGAAACTAGAATATATTCCGCAGATTCTGAAACTTACTTCGATAGTTAGACTCTTTTAGTTGCTTGGGAATCGTCGTTTGAAGATGGGCATGTGAAACTGCGAAAAAAATTTTGAGAGCGCAGGACGGCTGCCGAAAGTCCGCGTAAAAACGCCCCCCGGGCCCAAAGTTTCACCGTGCAAAATTTCCGGTGCGGTTATTATGAAACTAGAATATATTCCGCAGATTCTGAAACTTACTGCGATAGTTAGACTCTTTTAGTTGCTTGGGAATCGTCGTTTGAAGATGGGCATGTGAAACTGCGAGAAAAATTTTGAGAGCGCAGGACGGCTGCCGAAAGTCTGCGTAAAAACGCCCCCCGGGCCTAAAGTTTCACCGTGCAAAATTCCCGGTGATGTTATTATGAAACTAGAATACATTTCGCAGATTCTGAAACTTACTGCGATAGTTAGACTCTTTTAGTTGCTTGGGAATCGTCGTTTGAAGATGGGCATGTGAAACTGCGAGAAAAATTTTGAGAGCGCAGGACGGCTGCCGAAAGTCCGCGTAAAAACGCCCCCCGGGCCCAAAGTTTCACCGTGCAAAATTTCCGGTGCGGTTATTATGAAACTAGAATATATTCCGCAGATTCTGAAACTTACTGCGATAGTTAGACTCTTTTAGTTGCTTGGGAATCGTCGTTTGAAGATGGGCATGTGAAACTGCGAAAAAAATTTTGAGAGCGCAGGACGGCTGCCGAAAGTCCGCGTAAAAACGCCCCCCGGGCCCAAAGTTTCACCGTGCAAAATTTCCGGTGCGGTTATTATGAAACTAGAATATATTCCGCAGATTCTGAAACTTACTGCGATAGTTAGACTCTTTTAGTTGCTTGGGAATCGTCGTTTGAAGATGGGCATGTGAAACTGCGAGAAAAATTTTGAGAGCGCAGGACGGCTGCCGAAAGTCTGCGTAAAAACGCCCCCCGGGCCTAAAGTTTCACCGTGCAAAATTCCCGGTGATGTTATTATGAAACTAGAATACATTTCGCAGATTCTGAAACTTACTGCGATAGTTAGACTCTTTTAGTTGCTTGGGAATCGTCGTTTGAAGATGGGCATGTGAAACTGCGAGAAAAATTTTGAGAGCGCAGGACGGCTGCCGAATGTCTGCGTAAAAACGCCCCCCGGGCCTAAAGTTTCACCGTGCAAAATTCCCGGTGATGTTATTATGAAACTAGAATACATTTCGCAGATTCTGAAAGTTATTGCGATAGTTAGACTCTTTTAGTTGCTTGGGAATCGTCGTTTGAAGATGGGCATGTGAAACTGCGAGAAAAATTTTGAGAGCGCAGGACGGCTGCCGAAAGTCCGCGTAAAAACGCCCCCCGGGCCCAAAGTTTCACCGTGCAAAATTTCCGGTGCGGTTATTATGAAACTAGAATATATTCCGCAGATTCTGAAACTTACTGCGATAGTTAGACTCTTTTAGTTGCTTGGGAATCGTCGTTTGAAGATGGGCATGTGAAACTGCGAGAAAAATTTTGAGAGCGCAGGACGGCTGCCGAAAGTCTGCGTAAAAACGCCCCCCGGGCCTAAAGTTTCACCGTGCAAAATTCCCGGTGATGTTATTATGAAACTAGAATACATTTCGCAGATTCTGAAACTTACTGCGATAGTTAGACTCTTTTAGTTGCTTGGGAATCGTCGTTTGAAGATGGGCATGTGAAACTGCGAGAAAAACTTTGAGAGCGCAGGACGGCTGCCGAAAGTCCGCGTAAAAACGCCCCCCGGGCCCAAAGTTTCACCGTGCAAAATTTCCGGTGCGGTTATTATGAAACTAGAATATATTCCGCAGATTCTGAAACTTACTGCGATAGTTAGACTCTTTTAGTTGCTTGGGAATCGTCGTTTGAAGATGGGCATGTGAAACTGCGAAAAAAATTTTGAGAGCGCAGGACGGCTGCCGAAAGTCCGCGTAAAAACGCCCCCCGGGCCCAAAGTTTCACCGTGCAAAATTTCCGGTGCGGTTATTATGAAACTAGAATATATTCCGCAGATTCTGAAACTTACTGCGATAGTTAGACTCTTTTAGTTGCTTGGGAATCGTCGTTTGAAGATGGGCATGTGAAACTGCGAAAAAATTTTGAGAGCGCAGGACGGCTGCCGAAAGTCTGCGTAAAAACGCCCCCCGGGCCTAAAGTTTCACCGTGCAAAATTCCCGGTGATGTTATTATGAAACTAGAATACATTTCGCAGATTCTGAAACTTACTGCGATAGTTAGACTCTTTTAGTTGCTTGGGAATCGTCGTTTGAAGATGGGCATGTGAAACTGCGAGAAAAATTTTGAGAGCGCAGGACGGCTGCCGAAAGTCTGCGTAAAAACGCCCCCCGGGCCTAAAGTTTCACCGTGCAAAATTCCCGGTGATGTAATTATGAAACTAGAATACATTTCGCAGATTCTGAAAGTTATTGCGATAGTTAGACTCTTTTAGTTGCTTGGGAATCGTCGTTTGAAGATGGGCATGTGAAACTGCGAGAAAAATTTTGAGAGCGCAGGACGGCTGCCGAAAGTCCGCGTAAAAACGCCCCCCGGGCCCAAAGTTTCACCGTGCAAAATTTCCGGTGCGGTTATTATGAAACTAGAATATATTCCGCAGATTCTGAAACTTACTGCGATAGTTAGACTCTTTTAGTTGCTTGGGAATCGTCGTTTGAAGATGGGCATGTGAAACTGCGAAAAAAATTTTGAGAGCGCAGGACGGCTGCCGAAAGTCCGCGTAAAAACGCCCCCCGGGCCCAAAGTTTCACCGTGCAAAATTTCCGGTGCGGTTATTATGAAACTAGAATATATTCCGCAGATTCTGAAACTTACTGCGATAGTTAGACTCTTTTAGTTGCTTGGGAATCGTCGTTTGAAGATGGGCATGTGAAACTGCGAGAAAAATTTTGAGAGCTCAGGACGGCTGCCGAAAGTCTGCGTAAAAACGCCCCCCGGGCCTAAAGTTTCACCGTGCAAAATTCCCGGTGATGTTATTATGAAACTAGAATACATTTCGCAGATTCTGAAACTTACTGCGATAGTTAGACTCTTTTAGTTGCTTGGGAATCGTCGTTTGAAGATGGGCATGTGAAACTGCGAGAAAAATTTTGAGAGCGCAGGACGGCTGCCGAAAGTCTGCGTAAAAACGCCCCCCGGGCCCAAAGTTTCACCGTGCAAAATTTCCCGTGCGGTTATTATGAAACTAGAATATATTCCGCAGATTCTGAAACTTACTGCGATAGTTAGACTCTTTTAGTTGCTTGGGAATCGTCGTTTGAAGATGGGCATGTGAAACTGCGAAAAAAATTTGGAGAGCGCAGGACGGCTGCCGAAAGTCCGCGTAAAAACGCCCCCCGGGCCCAAAGTTTCACCGTGCAAAATTTCCGGTGCGGTTATTATGAAACTAGAATATATTCCGCAGATTCTGAAACTTACTGCGATAGTTAGACTCTTTTAGTTGCTTGGGAATCGTCGTTTGAAGATGGGCATGTGAAACTGCGAGAAAAATTTTGAGAGCGCAGGACGGCTGCCGAAAGTCTGCGTAAAAACGCCCCCCGGGCCTAAAGTTTCACCGTGCAAAATTCCCGGTGATGTTATTATGAAACTAGAATACATTTCGCAGATTCTGAAACTTACTGCGATAGTTAGACTCTTTTAGTTGCTTGGGAATCGTCGTTTGAAGATGGGCATGTGAAACTGCGAGAAAAATTTTGAGAGCGCAGGACGGCTGCCGAAAGTCTGCGTAAAAACGCCCCCCGGGCCTAAAGTTTCACCGTGCAAAATTCCCGGTGATGTTATTATGAAACTAGAATACATTTCGCAGATTCTGAAAGTTATTGCGATAGTTAGACTCTTTTAGTTGCTTGGGAATCGTCGTTTGAAGATGGGCATGTGAAACTGCGAGAAAAATTTTGAGAGCGCAGGACGGCTGCCGAAAGTCCGCGTAAAAACGCCCCCCGGGCCCAAAGTTTCACCGTGCAAAATTTCCGGTGCGGTTATTATGAAACTAGAATATATTCCGCAGATTCTGAAACTTACTGCGATAGTTAGACTCTTTTAGTTGCTTGGGAATCGTCGTTTGAAGATGGGCATGTGAAACTGCGAGAAAAATTTTGAGAGCGCAGGACGGCTGCCGAAAGTCTGCGTAAAAACGCCCCCCGGGCCTAAAGTTTCACCGTGCAAAATTCCCGGTGATGTTATTATGAAACTAGAATACATTTCGCAGATTCTGAAACTTACTGCGATAGTTAGACTCTTTTAGTTGCTTGGGAATCGTCGTTTGAAGATGGGCATGTGAAACTGCGAGAAAAATTTTGAGAGCGCAGGACGGCTGCCGAAAGTCTGCGTAAAAACGCCCCCCGGGCCTAAAGTTTCACCGTGCAAAATTCCCGGTGATGTTATTATGAAACTAGAATACATTTCGCAGATTCTGAAACTTACTGCGATAGTTAGACTCTTTTAGTTGCTTGGGAATCGTCGTTTGAAGATGGGCATGTGAAACTGCGAGAAAAATTTTGAGAGCGCAGGACGGCTGCCGAAAGTCCGCGTAAAAACGCCCCCCGGGCCCAAAGTTTCACCGTGCAAAATTTCCGGTGCGGTTATTATGAAACTAGAATATATTCCGCAGATTCTGAAACTTACTGCGATAGTTAGACTCTTTTAGTTGCTTGGGAATCGTCGTTTGAAGATGGGCATGTGAAACTGCGAAAAAAATTTTGAGAGCGCAGGACGGCTGCCGAAAGTCCGCGTAAAAACGCCCCCCGGGCCCAAAGTTTCACCGTGCAAAATTTCCGGTGCGGTTATTATGAAACTAGAATATATTCCGCAGATTCTGAAACTTACTGCGATAGTTAGACTCTTTTAGTTGCTTGGGAATCGTCGTTTGAAGATGGGCATGTGAAACTGCGAAAAAATTTTGAGAGCGCAGGACGGCTGCCGAAAGTCTGCGTAAAAACGCCCCCCGGGCCTAAAGTTTCACCGTGCAAAATTCCCGGTGATGTTATTATGAAACTAGAATACATTTCGCAGATTCTGAAACTTACTGCGATAGTTAGACTCTTTTAGTTGCTTGGGAATCGTCGTTTGAAGATGGGCATGTGAAACTGCGAGAAAAATTTTGAGAGCGCAGAACGGCTGCCGAAAGTCTGCGTAAAAACGCCCCCCGGGCCTAAAGTTTCACCGTGCAAAATTCCCGGTGATGTAATTATGAAACTAGAATACATTTCGCAGATTCTGAAAGTTATTGCGATAGTTAGACTCTTTTAGTTGCTTGGGAATCGTCGTTTGAAGATGGGCATGTGAAACTGCGAGAAAAATTTTGAGAGCGCAGGACGGCTGCCGAAAGTCCGCGTAAAAACGCCCCCCGGGCCCAAAGTTTCACCGTGCAAAATTTCCGGTGCGGTTATTATGAAACTAGAATATATTCCGCAGATTCTGAAACTTACTGCGATAGTTAGACTCTTTTAGTTGCTTGGGAATCGTCGTTTGAAGATGGGCATGTGAAACTGCGAAAAAAATTTTGAGAGCGCAGGACGGCTGCCGAAAGTCCGCGTAAAAACGCCCCCCGGGCCCAAAGTTTCACCGTGCAAAATTTCCGGTGCGGTTATTATGAAACTAGAATATATTCCGCAGATTCTGAAACTTACTGCGATAGTTAGACTCTTTTAGTTGCTTGGGAATCGTCGTTTGAAGATGGGCATGTGAAACTGCGAGAAAAATTTTGAGAGCGCAGGACGGCTGCCGAAAGTCTGCGTAAAAACGCCCCCCGGGCCTAAAGTTTCACCGTGCAAAATTCCCGGTGATGTTATTATGAAACTAGAATACATTTCGCAGATTCTGAAACTTACTGCGATAGTTAGACTCTTTTAGTTGCTTGGGAATCGTCGTTTGAAGATGGGCATGTGAAACTGCGAGAAAAATTTTGAGAGCGCAGGACGGCTGCCGAAAGTCTGCGTAAAAACGCCCCCCGGGCCCAAAGTTTCACCGTGCAAAATTTCCCGTGCGGTTATTATGAAACTAGAATATATTCCGCAGATTCTGAAACTTACTGCGATAGTTAGACTCTTTTAGTTGCTTGGGAATCGTCGTTTGAAGATGGGCATGTGAAACTGCGAAAAAAATTTAGAGAGCGCAGGACGGCTGCCGAAAGTCCGCGTAAAAACGCCCCCCGGGCCCAAAGTTTCACCGTGCAAAATTTCCGGTGCGGTTATTATGAAACTAGAATATATTCCGCAGATTCTGAAACTTACTGCGATAGTTAGACTCTTTTAGTTGCTTGGGAATCGTCGTTTGAAGATGGGCATGTGAAACTGCGAGAAAAATTTTGAGAGCGCAGGACGGCTGCCGAAAGTCTGCGTAAAAACGCCCCCCGGGCCTAAAGTTTCACCGTGCAAAATTCCCGGTGATGTTATTATGAAACTAGAATACATTTCGCAGATTCTGAAAGTTATTGCGATAGTTAGACTCTTTTAGTTGCTTGGGAATCGTCGTTTGAAGATGGGCATGTGAAACTGCGAGAAAAATTTTGAGAGCGCAGGACGGCTGCCGAAAGTCCGCGTAAAAACGCCCCCCGGGCCCAAAGTTTCACCGTGCAAAATTTCCGGTGCGGTTATTATGAAACTAGAATATATTCCGCAGATTCTGAAACTTACTGCGATAGTTAGACTCTTTTAGTTGCTTGGGAATCGTCGTTTGAAGATGGGCATGTGAAACTGCGAAAAAAATTTTGAGAGCGCAGGACGGCTGCCGAAAGTCCGCGTAAAAACGCCCCCCGGGCCCAAAGTTTCACCGTGCAAAATTTCCGGTGCGGTTATTATGAAACTAGAATATATTCCGCAGATTCTGAAACTTACTGCGATAGTTAGACTCTTTTAGTTGCTTGGGAATCGTCGTTTGAAGATGGGCATGTGAAACTGCGAGAAAAATTTTGAGAGCGCAGGACGGCTGCCGAAAGTCCGCGTAAAAACGCCCCCCGGGCCCAAAGTTTCACCGTGCAAAATTTCCGGTGCGGTTATTATGAAACTAGAATATATTCCGCAGATTCTGAAACTTACTGCGATAGTTAGACTCTTTTAGTTGCTTGGGAATCGTCGTTTGAAGATGGGCATGTGAAACTGCGAAAAAAATTTTGAGAGCGCAGGACGGCTGCCGAAAGTCCGCGTAAAAACGCCCCCCGGGCCCAAAGTTTCACCGTGCAAAATTTCCGGTGCGGTTATTATGAAACTAGAATATATTCCGCAGATTCTGAAACTTACTGCGATAGTTAGACTCTTTTAGTTGCTTGGGAATCGTCGTTTGAAGATGGGCATGTGAAACTGCGAGAAAAATTTTGAGAGCGCAGGACGGCTGCCGAAAGTCTGCGTAAAAACGCCCCCCGGGCCTAAAGTTTCACCGTGCAAAATTCCCGGTGATGTTATTATGAAACTAGAATACATTTCGCAGATTCTGAAACTTACTGCGATAGTTAGACTCTTTTAGTTGCTTGGGAATCGTCGTTTGAAGATGGGCATGTGAAACTGCGAGAAAAATTTTGAGAGCGCAGGACGGCTGCCGAAAGTCTGCGTAAAAACGCCCCCCGGGCCTAAAGTTTCACCGTGCAAAATTCCCGGTGATGTTATTATGAAACTAGAATACATTTCGCAGATTCTGAAAGTTATTGCGATAGTTAGACTCTTTTAGTTGCTTGGGAATCGTCGTTTGAAGATGGGCATGTGAAACTGCGAGAAAAATTTTGAGAGCGCAGGACGGCTGCCGAAAGTCCGCGTAAAAACGCCCCCCGGGCCCAAAGTTTCACCGTGCAAAATTTCCGGTGCGGTTATTATGAAACTAGAATATATTCCGCAGATTCTGAAACTTACTGCGATAGTTAGACTCTTTTAGTTGCTTGGGAATCGTCGTTTGAAGATGGGCATGTGAAACTGCGAGAAAAATTTTGAGAGCGCAGGACGGCTGCCGAAAGTCTGCGTAAAAACGCCCCCCGGGCCTAAAGTTTCACCGTGCAAAATTCCCGGTGATGTTATTATGAAACTAGAATACATTTCGCAGATTCTGAAACTTACTGCGATAGTTAGACTCTTTTAGTTGCTTGGGAATCGTCGTTTGAAGATGGGCATGTGAAACTGCGAGAAAAATTTTGAGAGCGCAGGACGGCTGCCGAAAGTCCGCGTAAAAACGCCCCCCGGGCCCAAAGTTTCACCGAGCAAAATTTCCGGTGCGGTTATTATGAAACTAGAATATATTCCGCAGATTCTGAAACTTACTGCGATAGTTAGACTCTTTTAGTTGCTTGGGAATCGTCGTTTGAAGATGGGCATGTGAAACTGCGAAAAAAATTTTGAGAGCGCAGGACGGCTGCCGAAAGTCCGCGTAAAAACGCCCCCCGGGCCCAAAGTTTCACCGTGCAAAATTTCCGGTGCGGTTATTATGAAACTAGAATATATTCCGCAGATTCTGAAACTTACTGCGATAGTTAGACTCTTTTAGTTGCTTGGGAATCGTCGTTTGAAGATGGGCATGTGAAACTGCGAAAAAATTTTGAGAGCGCAGGACGGCTGCCGAAAGTCTGCGTAAAAACGCCCCCCGGACCTAAAGTTTCACCGTGCAAAATTCCCGGTGATGTTATTATGAAACTAGAATACATTTCGCAGATTCTGAAACTTACTGCGATAGTTAGACTCTTTTAGTTGCTTGGGAATCGTCGTTTGAAGATGGGCATGTGAAACTGCGAGAAAAATTTTGAGAGCGCAGGACGGCTGCCGAAAGTCTGCGTAAAAACGCCCCCCGGGCCTAAAGTTTCACCGTGCAAAATTCCCGGTGATGTTATTATGAAACTAGAATACATTTCGCAGATTCTGAAAGTTATTGCGATAGTTAGACTCTTTTAGTTGCTTGGGAATCGTCGTTTGAAGATGGGCATGTGAAACTGCGAGAAAAATTTTGAGAGCGCAGGACGGCTGCCGAAAGTCCGCGTAAAAACGCCCCCCGGGCCCAAAGTTTCACCGTGCAAAATTTCCGGTGCGGTTATTATGAAACTAGAATATATTCCGCAGATTCTGAAACTTACTGCGATAGTTAGACTCTTTTAGTTGCTTGGGAATCGTCGTTTGAAGATGGGCATGTGAAACTGCGAAAAAAATTTTGAGAGCGCAGGACGGCTGCCGAAAGTCCGCGTAAAAACGCCCCCCGGGCCCAAAGTTTCACCGTGCAAAATTTCCGGTGCGGTTATTATGAAACTAGAATATATTCCGCAGATTCTGAAACTTACTGCGATAGTTAGACTCTTTTAGTTGCTTGGGAATCGTCGTTTGAAGATGGGCATGTGAAACTGCGAAAAAAATTTTGAGAGCGCAGGACGGCTGCCGAAAGTCCGCGTAAAAACGCCCCCCGGGCCCAAAGTTTCACCGTGCAAAATTTCCGGTGCGGTTATTATGAAACTAGAATATATTCCGCAGATTCTGAAACTTACTGCGATAGTTAGACTCTTTTAGTTGCTTGGGAATCGTCGTTTGAAGATGGGCATGTGAAACTGCGAAAAAAATTTTGAGAGCGCAGGACGGCTGCCGAAAGTCCGCGTAAAAACGCCCCCCGGGCCCAAAGTTTCACCGTGCAAAATTTCCGGTGCGGTTATTATGAAACTAGAATATATTCCGCAGATTCTGAAACTTACTGCGATAGTTAGACTCTTTTAGTTGCTTGGGAATCGTCGTTTGAAGATGGGCATGTGAAACTGCGAGAAAAATTTTGAGAGCGCAGGACGGCTGCCGAAAGTCTGCGTAAAAACGCCCCCCGGGCCTAAAGTTTCACCGTGCAAAATTCCCGGTGATGTTATTATGAAACTAGAATACATTTCGCAGATTCTGAAACTTACTGCGATAGTTAGACTCTTTTAGTTGCTTGGGAATCGTCGTTTGAAGATGGGCATGTGAAACTGCGAGAAAAATTTTGAGAGCGCAGGACGGCTGCCGAAAGTCCGCGTAAAAACGCCCCCCGGGCCCAAAGTTTCACCGTGCAAAATTTCCGGTGCGGTTATTATGAAACTAGAATATATTCCGCAGATTCTGAAACTTACTGCGATAGTTAGACTCTTTTAGTTGCTTGGGAATCGTCGTTTGAAGATGGGCATGTGAAACTGCGAAAAAAATTTTGAGAGCGCAGGACGGCTGCCGAAAGTCCGCGTAAAAACGCCCCCCGGGCCCAAAGTTTCACCGTGCAAAATTTCCGGTGCGGTTATTATGAAACTAGAATATATTCCGCAGATTCTGAAACTTACTGCGATAGTTAGACTCTTTTAGTTGCTTGGGAATCGTCGTTTGAAGATGGGCATGTGAAACTGCGAGAAAAATTTTGAGAGCGCAGGACGGCTGCCGAAAGTCTGCGTAAAAACGCCCCCCGGGCCTAAAGTTTCACCGTGCAAAATTCCCGGTGATGTTATTATGAAACTAGAATACATTTCGCAGATTCTGAAACTTACTGCGATAGTTAGACTCTTTTAGTTGCTTGGGAATCGTCGTTTGAAGATGGGCATGTGAAACTGCGAGAAAAATTTTGAGAGCGCAGGACGGCTGCCGAAAGTCTGCGTAAAAACGCCCCCCGGGCCTAAAGTTTCACCGTGCAAAATTCCCGGTGATGTTATTATGAAACTAGAATACATTTCGCAGATTCTGAAAGTTATTGCGATAGTTAGACTCTTTTAGTTGCTTGGGAATCGTCGTTTGAAGATGGGCATGTGAAACTGCGAGAAAAATTTTGAGAGCGCAGGACGGCTGCCGAAAGTCCGCGTAAAAACGCCCCCCGGGCCCAAAGTTTCACCGTGCAAAATTTCCGGTGCGGTTATTATGAAACTAGAATATATTCCGCAGATTCTGAAACTTACTGCGATAGTTAGACTCTTTTAGTTGCTTGGGAATCGTCGTTTGAAGATGGGCATGTGAAACTGCGAAAAAAATTTTGAGAGCGCAGGACGGCTGCCGAAAGTCTGCGTAAAAACGCCCCCCGGGCCTAAAGTTTCACCGTGCAAAATTCCCGGTGATGTTATTATGAAACTAGAATACATTTCGCAGATTCTGAAACTTACTGCGATAGTTAGACTCTTTTAGTTGCTTGGGAATCGTCGTTTGAAGATGGGCATGTGAAACTGCGAGAAAAATTTTGAGAGCGCAGGACGGCTGCCGAAAGTCTGCGTAAAAACGCCCCCCGGGCCTAAAGTTTCACCGTGCAAAATTCCCGGTGATGTTATTATGAAACTAGAATACATTTCGCAGATTCTGAAAGTTATTGCGATAGTTAGACTCTTTTAGTTGCTTGGGAATCGTCGTTTGAAGATGGGCATGTGAAACTGCGAGAAAAATTTTGAGAGCGCAGGACGGCTGCCGAAAGTCCGCGTAAAAACGCCCCCCGGGCCCAAAGTTTCACCGTGCAAAATTTCCGGTGCGGTTATTATGAAACTAGAATATATTCCGCAGATTCTGAAACTTACTGCGATAGTTAGACTCTTTTAGTTGCTTGGGAATCGTCGTTTGAAGATGGGCATGTGAAACTGCGAAAAAAATTTTGAGAGCGCAGGACGGCTGCCGAAAGTCCGCGTAAAAACGCCCCCCGGGCCCAAAGTTTCACCGTGCAAAATTTCCGGTGCGGTTATTATGAAACTAGAATATATTCCGCAGATTCTGAAACTTACTGCGATAGTTAGACTCTTTTAGTTGCTTGGGAATCGTCGTTTGAAGATGGGCATGTGAAACTGCGAAAAAATTTTGAGAGCGCAGGACGGCTGCCGAAAGTCTGCGTAAAAACGCCCCCCGGGCCTAAAGTTTCACCGTGCAAAATTCCCGGTGATGTTATTATGAAACTAGAATACATTTCGCAGATTCTGAAACTTACTGCGATAGTTAGACTCTTTTAGTTGCTTGGGAATCGTCGTTTGAAGATGGGCATGTGAAACTGCGAGAAAAATTTTGAGAGCGCAGGACGGCTGCCGAAAGTCTGCGTAAAAACGCCCCCCGGGCCTAAAGTTTCACCGTGCAAAATTCCCGGTGATGTAATTATGAAACTAGAATACATTTCGCAGATTCTGAAAGTTATTGCGATAGTTAGACTCTTTTAGTTGCTTGGGAATCGTCGTTTGAAGATGGGCATGTGAAACTGCGAGAAAAATTTTGAGAGCGCAGGACGGCTGCCGAAAGTCCGCGTAAAAACGCCCCCCGGGCCCAAAGTTTCACCGTGCAAAATTTCCGGTGCGGTTATTATGAAACTAGAATATATTCCGCAGATTCTGAAACTTACTGCGATAGTTAGACTCTTTTAGTTGCTTGGGAATCGTCGTTTGAAGATGGGCATGTGAAACTGCGAAAAAAATTTTGAGAGCGCAGGACGGCTGCCGAAAGTCCGCGTAAAAACGCCCCCCGGGCCCAAAGTTTCACCGTGCAAAATTTCCGGTGCGGTTATTATGAAACTAGAATATATTCCGCAGATTCTGAAACTTACTGCGATAGTTAGACTCTTTTAGTTGCTTGGGAATCGTCGTTTGAAGATGGGCATGTGAAACTGCGAGAAAAATTTTGAGAGCGCAGGACGGCTGCCGAAAGTCTGCGTAAAAACGCCCCCCGGGCCTAAAGTTTCACCGTGCAAAATTCCCGGTGATGTTATTATGAAACTAGAATACATTTCGCAGATTCTGAAACTTACTGCGATAGTTAGACTCTTTTAGTTGCTTGGGAATCGTCGTTTGAAGATGGGCATGTGAAACTGCGAGAAAAATTTTGAGAGCGCAGGACGGCTGCCGAAAGTCTGCGTAAAAACGCCCCCCGGGCCCAAAGTTTCACCGTGCAAAATTTCCCGTGCGGTTATTATGAAACTAGAATATATTCCGCAGATTCTGAAACTTACTGCGATAGTTAGACTCTTTTAGTTGCTTGGGAATCGTCGTTTGAAGATGGGCATGTGAAACTGCGAAAAAAATTTAGAGAGCGCAGGACGGCTGCCGAAAGTCCGCGTAAAAACGCCCCCCGGGCCCAAAGTTTCACCGTGCAAAATTTCCGGTGCGGTTATTATGAAACTAGAATATATTCCGCAGATTCTGAAACTTACTGCGATAGTTAGACTCTTTTAGTTGCTTGGGAATCGTCGTTTGAAGATGGGCATGTGAAACTGCGAGAAAAATTTTGAGAGCGCAGGACGGCTGCCGAAAGTCTGCGTAAAAACGCCCCCCGGGCCTAAAGTTTCACCGTGCAAAATTCCCGGTGATGTTATTATGAAACTAGAATACATTTCGCAGATTCTGAAAGTTATTGCGATAGTTAGACTCTTTTAGTTGCTTGGGAATCGTCGTTTGAAGATGGGCATGTGAAACTGCGAGAAAAATTTTGAGAGCGCAGGACGGCTGCCGAAAGTCCGCGTAAAAACGCCCCCCGGGCCCAAAGTTTCACCGTGCAAAATTTCCGGTGCGGTTATTATGAAACTAGAATATATTCCGCAGATTCTGAAACTTACTGCGATAGTTAGACTCTTTTAGTTGCTTGGGAATCGTCGTTTGAAGATGGGCATGTGAAACTGCGAGAAAAATTTTGAGAGCGCAGGACGGCTGCCGAAAGTCCGCGTAAAAACGCCCCCCGGGCCCAAAGTTTCACCGTGCAAAATTTCCGGTGCGGTTATTATGAAACTAGAATATATTCCGCAGATTCTGAAACTTACTGCGATAGTTAGACTCTTTTAGTTGCTTGGGAATCGTCGTTTGAAGATGGGCATGTGAAACTGCGAGAAAAATTTTGAGAGCGCAGGACGGCTGCCGAAAGTCCGCGTAAAAACGCCCCCCGGGCCCAAAGTTTCCCCGTGCAAAATTTCCGGTGCGGTTATTATGAAACTAGAATATATTCCGCAGATTCTGAAACTTACTGCGATAGTTAGACTCTTTTAGTTGCTTGGGAATCGTCGTTTGAAGATGGGCATGTGAAACTGCGAGAAAAATTTTGAGAGCGCAGGACGGCTGCCGAAAGTCTGCGTAAAAACGCCCCCCGGGCCTAAAGTTTCACCGTGCAAAATTCCCGGTGATGTTATTATGAAACTAGAATACATTTCGCAGATTCTGAAACTTACTGCGATAGTTAGACTCTTTTAGTTGCTTGGGAATCGTCGTTTGAAGATGGGCATGTGAAACTGCGAGAAAAATTTTGAGAGCGCAGGACGGCTGCCGAAAGTCCGCGTAAAAACGCCCCCCGGGCCCAAAGTTTCACCGAGCAAAATTTCCGGTGCGGTTATTATGAAACTAGAATATATTCCGCAGATTCTGAAACTTACTGCGATAGTTAGACTCTTTTAGTTGCTTGGGAATCGTCGTTTGAAGATGGGCATGTGAAACTGCGAAAAAAATTTTGAGAGCGCAGGACGGCTGCCGAAAGTCCGCGTAAAAACGCCCCCCGGGCCCAAAGTTTCACCGTGCAAAATTTCCGGTGCGGTTATTATGAAACTAGAATATATTCCGCAGATTCTGAAACTTACTGCGATAGTTAGACTCTTTTAGTTGCTTGGGAATCGTCGTTTGAAGATGGGCATGTGAAACTGCGAGAAAAATTTTGAGAGCGCAGGACGGCTGCCGAAAGTCCG
Source organism: Salticus scenicus (assembly GCA_963930645.1). Classification (NCBI taxonomy): domain Eukaryota; kingdom Metazoa; phylum Arthropoda; class Arachnida; order Araneae; family Salticidae; genus Salticus; species Salticus scenicus. The sequence continues at coordinate 72,274 of CAWVNO010001638.1, read as the reverse complement.
CGTAAAAACGCCCCCCGGGCCCAAAGTTTCACCGTGCAAAATTTCCGGTGCGGTTATTATGAAACTAGAATATATTCCGCAGATTCTGAAACTTACTGCGATAGTTAGACTCTTTTAGTTGCTTGGGAATCGTCGTTTGAAGATGGGCATGTGAAACTGCGAGAAAAATTTTGAGAGCGCAGGACGGCTGCCGAAAGTCCGCGTAAAAACGCCCCCCGGGCCCAAAGTTTCCCCGTGCAAAATTTCCGGTGCGGTTATTATGAAACTAGAATATATTCCGCAGATTCTGAAACTTACTGCGATAGTTAGACTCTTTTAGTTGCTTGGGAATCGTCGTTTGAAGATGGGCATGTGAAACTGCGAGAAAAATTTTGAGAGCGCAGGACGGCTGCCGAAAGTCTGCGTAAAAACGCCCCCCGGGCCTAAAGTTTCACCGTGCAAAATTCCCGGTGATGTTATTATGAAACTAGAATACATTTCGCAGATTCTGAAACTTACTGCGATAGTTAGACTCTTTTAGTTGCTTGGGAATCGTCGTTTGAAGATGGGCATGTGAAACTGCGAGAAAAATTTTGAGAGCGCAGGACGGCTGCCGAAAGTCCGCGTAAAAACGCCCCCCGGGCCCAAAGTTTCACCGAGCAAAATTTCCGGTGCGGTTATTATGAAACTAGAATATATTCCGCAGATTCTGAAACTTACTGCGATAGTTAGACTCTTTTAGTTGCTTGGGAATCGTCGTTTGAAGATGGGCATGTGAAACTGCGAAAAAAATTTTGAGAGCGCAGGACGGCTGCCGAAAGTCCGCGTAAAAACGCCCCCCGGGCCCAAAGTTTCACCGTGCAAAATTTCCGGTGCGGTTATTATGAAACTAGAATATATTCCGCAGATTCTGAAACTTACTGCGATAGTTAGACTCTTTTAGTTGCTTGGGAATCGTCGTTTGAAGATGGGCATGTGAAACTGCGAAAAAATTTTGAGAGCGCAGGACGGCTGCCGAAAGTCTGCGTAAAAACGCCCCCCGGGCCCAAAGTTTCACCGTGCAAAATTTCCCGTGCGGTTATTATGAAACTAGAATATATTCCGCAGATTCTGAAACTTACTGCGATAGTTAGACTCTTTTAGTTGCTTGGGAATCGTCGTTTGAAGATGGGCATGTGAAACTGCGAGAAAAATTTTGAGAGCGCAGGACGGCTGCCGAAAGTCTGCGTAAAAACGCCCCCCGGGCCTAAAGTTTCACCGTGCAAAATTCCCGGTGATGTTATTATGAAACTAGAATACATTTCGCAGATTCTGAAACTTACTGCGATAGTTAGACTCTTTTAGTTGCTTGGGAATCGTCGTTTGAAGATGGGCATGTGAAACTGCGAGAAAAATTTTGAGAGCGCAGGACGGCTGCCGAAAGTCTGCGTAAAAACGCCCCCCGGGCCTAAAGTTTCACCGTGCAAAATTCCCGGTGATGTTATTATGAAACTAGAATACATTTCGCAGATTCTGAAAGTTATTGCGATAGTTAGACTCTTTTAGTTGCTTGGGAATCGTTGTTTGAAGATGGGCATGTGAAACTGCGAGAAAAATTTTGAGAGCGCAGGACGGCTGCCGAAAGTCCGCGTAAAAACGCCCCCCGGGCCCAAAGTTTCACCGTGCAAAATTTCCGGTGCGGTTATTATGAAACTAGAATATATTCCGCAGATTCTGAAACTTACTGCGATAGTTAGACTCTTTTAGTTGCTTGGGAATCGTCGTTTGAAGATGGGCATGTGAAACTGCGAAAAAAATTTTGAGAGCGCAGGACGGCTGCCGAAAGTCCGCGTAAAAACGCCCCCCGGGCCCAAAGTTTCACCGTGCAAAATTTCCGGTGCGGTTATTATGAAACTAGAATATATTCCGCAGATTCTGAAACTTACTGCGATAGTTAGACTCTTTTAGTTGCTTGGGAATCGTCGTTTGAAGATGGGCATGTGAAACTGCGAAAAAAATTTTGAGAGCGCAGGACGGCTGCCGAAAGTCCGCGTAAAAACGCCCCCCGGGCCCAAAGTTTCACCGTGCAAAATTTCCGGTGCGGTTATTATGAAACTAGAATATATTCCGCAGATTCTGAAACTTACTGCGATAGTTAGACTCTTTTAGTTGCTTGGGAATCGTCGTTTGAAGATGGGCATGTGAAACTGCGAAAAAAATTTTGAGAGCGCAGGACGGCTGCCGAAAGTCCGCGTAAAAACGCCCCCCGGGCCCAAAGTTTCACCGTGCAAAATTTCCGGTGCGGTTATTATGAAACTAGAATATATTCCGCAGATTCTGAAACTTACTGCGATAGTTAGACTCTTTTAGTTGCTTGGGAATCGTCGTTTGAAGATGGGCATGTGAAACTGCGAGAAAAATTTTGAGAGCGCAGGACGGCTGCCGAAAGTCTGCGTAAAAACGCCCCCCGGGCCTAAAGTTTCACCGTGCAAAATTCCCGGTGATGTTATTATGAAACTAGAATACATTTCGCAGATTCTGAAACTTACTGCGATAGTTAGACTCTTTTAGTTGCTTGGGAATCGTCGTTTGAAGATGGGCATGTGAAACTGCGAGAAAAATTTTGAGAGCGCAGGACGGCTGCCGAAAGTCCGCGTAAAAACGCCCCCCGGGCCCAAAGTTTCACCGTGCAAAATTTCCGGTGCGGTTATTATGAAACTAGAATATATTCCGCAGATTCTGAAACTTACTGCGATAGTTAGACTCTTTTAGTTGCTTGGGAATCGTCGTTTGAAGATGGGCATGTGAAACTGCGAAAAAAATTTTGAGAGCGCAGGACGGCTGCCGAAAGTCCGCGTAAAAACGCCCCCCGGGCCCAAAGTTTCACCGTGCAAAATTTCCGGTGCGGTTATTATGAAACTAGAATATATTCCGCAGATTCTGAAACTTACTGCGATAGTTAGACTCTTTTAGTTGCTTGGGAATCGTCGTTTGAAGATGGGCATGTGAAACTGCGAGAAAAATTTTGAGAGCGCAGGACGGCTGCCGAAAGTCTGCGTAAAAACGCCCCCCGGGCCTAAAGTTTCACCGTGCAAAATTCCCGGTGATGTTATTATGAAACTAGAATACATTTCGCAGATTCTGAAACTTACTGCGATAGTTAGACTCTTTTAGTTGCTTGGGAATCGTCGTTTGAAGATGGGCATGTGAAACTGCGAGAAAAATTTTGAGAGCGCAGGACGGCTGCCGAAAGTCTGCGTAAAAACGCCCCCCGGGCCTAAAGTTTCACCGTGCAAAATTCCCGGTGATGTTATTATGAAACTAGAATACATTTCGCAGATTCTGAAAGTTATTGCGATAGTTAGACTCTTTTAGTTGCTTGGGAATCGTCGTTTGAAGATGGGCATGTGAAACTGCGAGAAAAATTTTGAGAGCGCAGGACGGCTGCCGAAAGTCCGCGTAAAAACGCCCCCCGGGCCCAAAGTTTCACCGTGCAAAATTTCCGGTGCGGTTATTATGAAACTAGAATATATTCCGCAGATTCTGAAACTTACTGCGATAGTTAGACTCTTTTAGTTGCTTGGGAATCGTCGTTTGAAGATGGGCATGTGAAACTGCGAAAAAAATTTTGAGAGCGCAGGACGGCTGCCGAAAGTCCGCGTAAAAACGCCCCCCGGGCCCAAAGTTTCACCGTGCAAAATTTCCGGTGCGGTTATTATGAAACTAGAATATATTCCGCAGATTCTGAAACTTACTGCGATAGTTAGACTCTTTTAGTTGCTTGGGAATCGTCGTTTGAAGATGGGCATGTGAAACTGCGAGAAAAATTTTGAGAGCGCAGGACGGCTGCCGAAAGTCTGCGTAAAAACGCCCCCCGGGCCTAAAGTTTCACCGTGCAAAATTCCCGGTGATGTTATTATGAAACTAGAATACATTTCGCAGATTCTGAAACTTACTGCGATAGTTAGACTCTTTTAGTTGCTTGGGAATCGTCGTTTGAAGATGGGCATGTGAAACTGCGAGAAAAATTTTGAGAGCGCAGGACGGCTGCCGAAAGTCTGCGTAAAAACGCCCCCCGGGCCTAAAGTTTCACCGTGCAAAATTCCCGGTGATGTTATTATGAAACTAGAATACATTTCGCAGATTCTGAAAGTTATTGCGATAGTTAGACTCTTTTAGTTGCTTGGGAATCGTCGTTTGAAGATGGGCATGTGAAACTGCGAGAAAAATTTTGAGAGCGCAGGACGGCTGCCGAAAGTCCGCGTAAAAACGCCCCCCGGGCCCAAAGTTTCACCGTGCAAAATTTCCGGTGCGGTTATTATGAAACTAGAATATATTCCGCAGATTCTGAAACTTACTGCGATAGTTAGACTCTTTTAGTTGCTTGGGAATCGTCGTTTGAAGATGGGCATGTGAAACTGCGAAAAAAATTTTGAGAGCGCAGGACGGCTGCCGAAAGTCCGCGTAAAAACGCCCCCCGGGCCCAACGTTTCACCGTGCAAAATTTCCGGTGCGGTTATTATGAAACTAGAATATATTCCGCAGATTCTGAAACTTACTGCGATAGTTAGACTCTTTTAGTTGCTTGGGAATCGTCGTTTGAAGATGGGCATGTGAAACTGCGAGAAAAATTTTGAGAGCGCAGGACGGCTGCCGAAAGTCTGCATAAAAACGCCCCCCGGGCCTAAAGTTTCACCGTGCAAAATTCCCGGTGATGTTATTATGAAACTAGAATACATTTCGCAGATTCTGAAACTTACTGCGATAGTTAGACTCTTTTAGTTGCTTGGGAATCGTCGTTTGAAGATGGGCATGTGAAACTGCGAGAAAAATTTTGAGAGCGCAGGACGGCTGCCGAAAGTCTGCGTAAAAACGCCCCCCGGGCCTAAAGTTTCACCGTGCAAAATTCCCGGTGATGTTATTATGAAACTAGAATACATTTCGCAGATTCTGAAAGTTATTGCGATAGTTAGACTCTTTTAGTTGCTTGGGAATCGTCGTTTGAAGATGGGCATGTGAAACTGCGAGAAAAATTTTGAGAGCGCAGGACGGCTGCCGAAAGTCCGCGTAAAAACGCCCCCCGGGCCCAAAGTTTCACCGTGCAAAATTTCCGGTGCGGTTATTATGAAACTAGAATATATTCCGCAGATTCTGAAACTTACTGCGATAGTTAGACTCTTTTAGTTGCTTGGGAATCGTCGTTTGAAGATGGGCATGTGAAACTGCGAAAAAAATTTTGAGAGCGCAGGACGGCTGCCGAAAGTCCGCGTAAAAACGCCACCCGGGCCCAAAGTTTCACCGTGCAAAATTTCCGGTGCGGTTATTATGAAACTAGAATATATTCCGCAGATTCTGAAACTTACTGCGATAGTTAGACTCTTTTAGTTGCTTGGGAATCGTCGTTTGAAGATGGGCATGTGAAACTGCGAGAAAAATTTTGAGAGCGCAGGACGGCTGCCGAAAGTCTGCGTAAAAACGCCCCCCGGGCCTAAAGTTTCACCGTGCAAAATTCCCGGTGATGTTATTATGAAACTAGAATACATTTCGCAGATTCTGAAACTTACTGCGATAGTTAGACTCTTTTAGTTGCTTGGGAATCGTCGTTTGAAGATGGGCATGTGAAACTGCGAGAAAAATTTTGAGAGCGCAGGACGGCTGCCGAAAGTCCGCGTAAAAACGCCCCCCGGGCCCAAAGTTTCACCGTGCAAAATTTCCGGTGCGGTTATTATGAAACTAGAATATATTCCGCAGATTCTGAAACTTACTGCGATAGTTAGACTCTTTTAGTTGCTTGGGAATCGTCGTTTGAAGATGGGCATGTGAAACTGCGAAAAAAATTTTGAGAGCGCAGGACGGCTGCCGAAAGTCCGCGTAAAAACGCCCCCCGGGCCCAAAGTTTCACCGTGCAAAATTTCCGGTGCGGTTATTATGAAACTAGAATATATTCCGCAGATTCTGAAACTTACTGCGATAGTTAGACTCTTTTAGTTGCTTGGGAATCGTCGTTTGAAGATGGGCATGTGAAACTGCGAGAAAAATTTTGAGAGCGCAGGACGGCTGCCGAAAGTCTGCGTAAAAACGCCCCCCGGGCCTAAAGTTTCACCGTGCAAAATTCCCGGTGATGTTATTATGAAACTAGAATACATTTCGCAGATTCTGAAACTTACTGCGATAGTTAGACTCTTTTAGTTGCTTGGGAATCGTCGTTTGAAGATGGGCATGTGAAACTGCGAGAAAAATTTTGAGAGCGCAGGACGGCTGCCGAAAGTCTGCGTAAAAACGCCCCCCGGGCCTAAAGTTTCACCGTGCAAAATTCCCGGTGATGTTATTATGAAACTAGAATACATTTCGCAGATTCTGAAAGTTATTGCGATAGTTAGACTCTTTTAGTTGCTTGGGAATCGTCGTCTGAAGATGGGCATGTGAAACTGCGAGAAAAATTTTGAGAGCGCAGGACGGCTGCCGAAAGTCCGCGTAAAAACGCCCCCCGGGCCCAAAGTTTCACCGTGCAAAATTTCCGGTGCGGTTATTATGAAACTAGAATATATTCCGCAGATTCTGAAACTTACTGCGATAGTTAGACTCTTTTAGTTGCTTGGGAATCGTCGTTTGAAGATGGGCATGTAAAACTGCGAAAAAAATTTTGAGAGCGCAGGACGGCTGCCGAAAGTCCGCGTAAAAACGCCCCCCGGGCCCAAAGTTTCACCGTGCAAAATTTCCGGTGCGGTTATTATGAAACTAGAATATATTCCGCAGATTCTGAAACTTACTGCGATAGTTAGACTCTTTTAGTTGCTTGGGAATCGTCGTTTGAAGATGGGCATGTGAAACTGCGAGAAAAATTTTGAGAGCGCAGGACGGCTGCCGAAAGTCTGCGTAAAAACGCCCCCCGGGCCTAAAGTTTCACCGTGCAAAATTCCCGGTGATGTTATTATGAAACTAGAATACATTTCGCAGATTCTGAAACTTACTGCGATAGTTAGACTCTTTTAGTTGCTTGGGAATCGTCGTTTGAAGATGGGCATGTGAAACTGCGAGAAAAATTTTGAGAGCGCAGGACGGCTGCCGAAAGTCTGCGTAAAAACGCCCCCCGGGCCTAAAGTTTCACCGTGCAAAATTCCCGGTGATGTTATTATGAAACTAGAATACATTTCGCAGATTCTGAAAGTTATTGCGATAGTTAGACTCTTTTAGTTGCTTGGGAATCGTCGTTTGAAGATGGGCATGTGAAACTGCGAGAAAAATTTTGAGAGCGCAGGACGGCTGCCGAAAGTCCGCGTAAAAACGCCCCCCGGGCCCAAAGTTTCACCGTGCAAAATTTCCGGTGCGGTTATTATGAAACTAGAATATATTCCGCAGATTCTGAAACTTACTGCGATAGTTAGACTCTTTTAGTTGCTTGGGAATCGTCGTTTGAAGATGGGCATGTGAAACTGCGAAAAAAATTTTGAGAGCGCAGGACGGCTGCCGAAAGTCCGCGTAAAAACGCCCCCCGGGCCCAAAGTTTCACCGTGCAAAATTTCCGGTGCGGTTATTATGAAACTAGAATATATTCCGCAGATTCTGAAACTTACTGCGATAGTTAGACTCTTTTAGTTGCTTGGGAATCGTCGTTTGAAGATGGGCATGTGAAACTGCGAGAAAAATTTTGAGAGCGCAGGACGGCTGCCGAAAGTCTGCGTAAAAACGCCCCCCGGGCCTAAAGTTTCACCGTGCAAAATTCCCGGTGATGTTATTATGAAACTAGAATACATTTCGCAGATTCTGAAACTTACTGCGATAGTTAGACTCTTTTAGTTGCTTGGGAATCGTCGTTTGAAGATGGGCATGTGAAACTGCGAGAAAAATTTTGAGAGCGCAGGACGGCTGCCGAAAGTCCGCGTAAAAACGCCCCCCGGGCCCAAAGTTTCACCGTGCAAAATTTCCGGTGCGGTTATTATGAAACTAGAATATATTCCGCAGATTCTGAAACTTACTGCGATAGTTAGACTCTTTTAGTTGCTTGGGAATCGTCGTTTGAAGATGGGCATGTGAAACTGCGAAAAAAATTTTGAGAGCGCAGGACGGCTGCCGAAAGTCCGCGTAAAAACGCCCCCCGGGCCCAAAGTTTCACCGTGCAAAATTTCCGGTGCGGTTATTATGAAACTAGAATATATTCCGCAGATTCTGAAACTTACTGCGATAGTTAGACTCTTTTAGTTGCTTGGGAATCGTCGTTTGAAGATGGGCATGTGAAACTGCGAGAAAAATTTTGAGAGCGCAGGACGGCTGCCGAAAGTCTGCGTAAAAACGCCCCCCGGGCCTAAAGTTTCACCGTGCAAAATTCCCGGTGATGTTATTATGAAACTAGAATACATTTCGCAGATTCTGAAACTTACTGCGATAGTTAGACTCTTTTAGTTGCTTGGGAATCGTCGTTTGAAGATGGGCATGTGAAACTGCGAGAAAAATTTTGAGAGCGCAGGACGGCTGCCGAAAGTCTGCGTAAAAACGCCCCCCGGGCCTAAAGTTTCACCGTGCAAAATTCCCGGTGATGTTATTATGAAACTAGAATACATTTCGCAGATTCTGAAAGTTATTGCGATAGTTAGACTCTTTTAGTTGCTTGGGAATCGTCGTTTGAAGATGGGCATGTGAAACTGCGAGAAAAATTTTGAGAGCGCAGGACGGCTGCCGAAAGTCCGCGTAAAAACGCCCCCCGGGCCCAAAGTTTCACCGTGCAAAATTTCCGGTGCGGTTATTATGAAACTAGAATATATTCCGCAGATTCTGAAACTTACTGCGATAGTTAGACTCTTTTAGTTGCTTGGGAATCGTAGTTTGAAGATGGGCATGTGAAACTGCGAAAAAAATTTTGAGAGCGCAGGACGGCTGCCGAAAGTCCGCGTAAAAACGCCCCCCGGGCCCAAAGTTTCACCGTGCAAAATTTCCGGTGCGGTTATTATGAAACTAGAATATATTCCGCAGATTCTGAAACTTACTGCGATAGTTAGACTCTTTTAGTTGCTTGGGAATCGTCGTTTGAAGATGGGCATGTGAAACTGCGAGAAAAATTTTGAGAGCGCAGGACGGCTGCCGAAAGTCTGCGTAAAAACGCCCCCCGGGCCTAAAGTTTCACCGTGCAAAATTCCCGGTGATGTTATTATGAAACTAGAATACATTTCGCAGATTCTGAAACTTACTGCGATAGTTAGACTCTTTTAGTTGCTTGGGAATCGTCGTTTGAAGATGGGCATGTGAAACTGCGAGAAAAATTTTGAGAGCGCAGGACGGCTGCCGAAAGTCTGCGTAAAAACGCCCCCCGGGCCTAAAGTTTCACCGTGCAAAATTCCCGGTGATGTTATTATGAAACTAGAATACATTTCGCAGATTCTGAAAGTTATTGCGATAGTTAGACTCTTTTAGTTGCTTGGGAATCGTCGTTTGAAGATGGGCATGTGAAACTGCGAGAAAAATTTTGAGAGCGCAGGACGGCTGCCGAAAGTCCGCGTAAAAACGCCCCCCGGGCCCAAAGTTTCACCGTGCAAAATTTCCGGTGCGGTTATTATGAAACTAGAATATATTCCGCAGATTCTGAAACTTACTGCGATAGTTAGACTCTTTTAGTTGCTTGGGAATCGTCGTTTGAAGATGGGCATGTGAAACTGCGAAAAAAATTTTGAGAGCGCAGGACGGCTGCCGAAAGTCCGCGTAAAAACGCCCCCCGGGCCCAAAGTTTCACCGTGCAAAATTTCCGGTGCGGTTATTATGAAACTAGAATATATTCCGCAGATTCTGAAACTTACTGCGATAGTTAGACTCTTTTAGTTGCTTGGGAATCGTCGTTTGAAGATGGGCATGTGAAACTGCGAGAAAAATTTTGAGAGCGCAGGACGGCTGCCGAAAGTCTGCGTAAAAACGCCCCCCGGGCCTAAAGTTTCACCGTGCAAAATTCCCGGTGATGTTATTATGAAACTAGAATACATTTCGCAGATTCTGAAACTTACTGCGATAGTTAGACTCTTTTAGTTGCTTGGGAATCGTCGTTTGAAGATGGGCATGTGAAACTGCGAGAAAAATTTTGAGAGCGCAGGACGGCTGCCGAAAGTCTGCGTAAAAACGCCCCCCGCGCCTAAAGTTTCACCGTGCAAAATTCCCGGTGATGTTATTATGAAACTAGAATACATTTCGCAGATTCTGAAAGTTATTGCGATAGTTAGACTCTTTTAGTTGCTTGGGAATCGTCGTTTGAAGATGGGCATGTGAAACTGCGAGAAAAATTCTGAGAGCGCAGGACGGCTGCCGAAAGTCCGCGTAAAAACGCCCCCCGGGCCCAAAGTTTCACCGTGCAAAATTTCCGGTGCGGTTATTATGAAACTAGAATATATTCCGCAGATTCTGAAACTTACTGCGATAGTTAGACTCTTTTAGTTGCTTGGGAATCGTCGTTTGAAGATGGGCATGTGAAACTGCGAAAAAAATTTTGAGAGCGCAGGACGGCTGCCGAAAGTCCGCGTAAAAACGCCCCCCGGGCCCAAAGTTTCACCGTGCAAAATTTCCGGTGCGGTTATTATGAAACTAGAATATATTCCGCAGATTCTGAAACTTACTGCGATAGTTAGACTCTTTTAGTTGCTTGGGAATCGTCGTTTGAAGATGGGCATGTGAAACTGCGAGAAAAATTTTGAGAGCGCAGGACGGCTGCCGAAAGTCTGCGTAAAAACGCCCCCCGGGCCTAAAGTTTCACCGTGCAAAATTCCCGGTGATGTTATTATGAAACTAGAATACATTTCGCAGATTCTGAAACTTACTGCGATAGTTAGACTCTTTTAGTTGCTTGGGAATCGTCGTTTGAAGATGGGCATGTGAAACTGCGAGAAAAATTTTGAGAGCGCAGGACGGCTGCCGAAAGTCTGCGTAAAAACGCCCCCCGGGCCTAAAGTTTCACCGTGCAAAATTCCCGGTGATGTTATTATGAAACTAGAATACATTTCGCAGATTCTGAAAGTTATTGCGATAGTTAGACTCTTTTAGTTGCTTGGGAATCGTCGTTTGAAGATGGGCATGTGAAACTGCGAGAAAAATTTTGAGAGCGCAGGACGGCTGCCGAAAGTCTGCGTAAAAACGCCCCCCGGGCCTAAAGTTTCACCGTGCAAAATTCCCGGTGATGTTATTATGAAACTAGAATACATTTCGCAGATTCTGAAAGTTATTGCGATAGTTAGACTCTTTTAGTTGCTTGGGAATCGTCGTTTGAAGATGGGCATGTGAAACTGCGAGAAAAATTTTGAGAGCGCAGGACGGCTGCCGAAAGTCCGCGTAAAAACGCCCCCCGGGCCCAAAGTTTCACCGTGCAAAATTTCCGGTGCGGTTATTATGAAACTAGAATATATTCCGCAGATTCTGAAACTTACTGCGATAGTTAGACTCTTTTAGTTGCTTGGGAATCGTCGTTTGAAGATGGGCATGTGAAACTGCGAAAAAAATTTTGAGAGCGCAGGACGGCTGCCGAAAGTCCGCGTAAAAACGCCCCCCGGGCCCAAAGTTTCACCGTGCAAAATTTCCGGTGCGGTTATTATGAAACTAGAATATATTCCGCAGATTCTGAAACTTACTGCGATAGTTAGACTCTTTTAGTTGCTTGGGAATCGTCGTTTGAAGATGGGCATGTGAAACTGCGAGAAAAATTTTGAGAGCGCAGGACGGCTGCCGAAAGTCTGCGTAAAAACGCCCCCCGGGCCTAAAGTTTCACCGTGCAAAATTCCCGGTGATGTTATTATGAAACTAGAATACATTTCGCAGATTCTGAAACTTACTGCGATAGTTAGACTCTTTTAGTTGCTTGGGAATCGTCGTTTGAAGATGGGCATGTGAAACTGCGAAAAAAATTTTGAGAGCGCAGGACGGCTGCCGAAAGTCCGCGTAAAAACGCCCCCCGGGCCCAAAGTTTCACCGTGCAAAATTTCCGGTGCGGTTATTATGAAACTAGAATATATTCCGCAGATTCTGAAACTTACTGCGATAGTTAGACTCTTTTAGTTGCTTGGGAATCGTCGTTTGAAGATGGGCATGTGAAACTGCGAGAAAAATTTTGAGAGCGCAGGACGGCTGCCGAAAGTCCGCGTAAAAACGCCCCCCGGGCCCAAAGTTTCACCGTGCAAAATTTCCGGTGCGGTTATTATGAAACTAGAATACATTTCGCAGATTCTGAAAGTTATTGCGATAGTTAGACTCTTTTAGTTGCTTGGGAATCGTCGTTTGAAGATGGGCATGTGAAACTGCGAGAAAAATTTTGAGAGCGCAGGACGGCTGCCGAAAGTCCGCGTAAAAACGCCCCCCGGGCCTAAAGTTTCACCGTGCAAAATTCCCGGTGATGTTATTATGAAACTAGAATACATTTCGCAGATTCTGAAACTTACTGCGATAGTTAGACTCTTTTAGTTGCTTGGGAATCGTCGTTTGAAGATGGGCATGTGAAACTGCGAGAAAAATTTTGAGAGCGCAGGACGGCTGCCGAAAGTCCGCGTAAAAACGCCCCCCGGGCCCAAAGTTTCACCGTGCAAAATTTCCGGTGCGGTTATTATGAAACTAGAATATATTCCGCAGATTCTGAAACTTACTGCGATAGTTAGACTCTTTTAGTTGCTTGGGAATCGTCGTTTGAAGATGGGCATGTGAAACTGCGAGAAAAATTTTGAGAGCGCAGGACGGCTGCCGAAAGTCCGCGTAAAAACGCCCCCCGGGCCCAAAGTTTCACCGTGCAAAATTTCCGGTGCGGTTATTATGAAACTAGAATACATTTCGCAGATTCTGAAACTTACTGCGATAGTTAGACTCTTTTAGTTGCTTGGGAATCGTCGTTTGAAGATGGGCATGTGAAACTGCGAAAATAATTTTGAGAGCGCAGGACGGCTGCCGAAAGTCCGCGTAAAAACGCCCCCCGGGCCCAAAGTTTCACCGTGCAAAATTTCCGGTGCGGTTATTATGAAACTAGAATACATTTCGCAGATTCTGAAAGTTATTGCGATAGTTAGACTCTTTTAGTTGCTTGGGAATCGTCGTTTGAAGATGGGCATGTGAAACTGCGAGAAAAATTTTGAGAGCGCAGGACGGCTGCCGAAAGTCCGCGTAAAAACGCCCCCCGGGCCTAAAGTTTCACCGTGCAAAATTCCCGGTGATGTTATTATGAAACTAGAATACATTTCGCAGATTCTGAAACTTACTGCGATAGTTAGACTCTTTTAGTTGCTTGGGAATCGTCGTTTGAAGATGGGCATGTGAAACTGCGAGAAAAATTTTGAGAGCGCAGGACGGCTGCCGAAAGTCCGCGTAAAAACGCCCCCCGGGCCCAAAGTTTCACCGTGCAAAATTTCCGGTGCGGTTATTATGAAACTAGAATATATTCCGCAGATTCTGAAACTTACTGCGATAGTTAGACTCTTTTAGTTGCTTGGGAATCGTCGTTTGAAGATGGGCATGTGAAACTGCGAGAAAAATTTTGAGAGCGCAGGACGGCTGCCGAAAGTCCGCGTAAAAACGCCCCCCGGGCCCAAAGTTTCACCGTGCAAAATTTCCGGTGCGGTTATTATGAAACTAGAATACATTTCGCAGATTCTGAAAGTTATTGCGATAGTTAGACTCTTTTAGTTGCTTGGGAGTCGTCGTTTGAAGATGGGCATGTGAAACTGCGAGAAAAATTTTGAGAGCGCAGGACGGCTGCCGAAAGTCCGCGTAAAAACGCCCCCCGGGCCTAAAGTTTCACCGTGCAAAATTCCCGGTGATGTTATTATGAAACTAGAATACATTTCGCAGATTCTGAAACTTACTGCGATAGTTAGACTCTTTTAGTTGCTTGGGAATCGTCGTTTGAAGATGGGCATGTGAAACTGCGAGAAAAATTTTGAGAGCGCAGGACGGCTGCCGAAAGTCCGCGTAAAAACGCCCCCCGGGCCCAAAGTTTCACCGTGCAAAATTTCCGGTGCGGTTATTATGAAACTAGAATATATTCCGCAGATTCTGAAACTTACTGCGATAGTTAGACTCTTTTAGTTGCTTGGGAATCGTCGTTTGAAGATGGGCATGTGAAACTGCGAAAAAAATTTTGAGAGCGCAGGACGGCTGCCGAAAGTCCGCGTAAAAACGCCCCCCGGGCCCAAAGTTTCACCGTGCAAAATTTCCGGTGCGGTTATTATGAAACTAGAATATATTCCGCAGATTCTGAAACTTACTGCGATAGTTAGACTCTTTTAGTTGCTTGGGAATCGTCGTTTGAAGATGGGCATGTGAAACTGCGAGAAAAATTTTGAGAGCGCAGGACGGCTGCCGAAAGTCTGCGTAAAAACGCCCCCCGGGCCTAAAGTTTCACCGTGCAAAATTCCCGGTGATGTTATTATGAAACTAGAATACATTTCGCAGATTCTGAAAGTTATTGCGATAGTTAGACTCTTTTAGTTGCTTGGGAATCGTCGTTTGAAGATGGGCATGTGAAACTGCGAGAAAAATTTTGAGAGCGCAGGACGGCTGCCGAAAGTCTGCGTAAAAACGCCCCCCGGGCCTAAAGTTTCACCGTGCAAAATTCCCGGTGATGTTATTATGAAACTAGAATACATTTCGCAGATTCTGAAACTTACTGCGATAGTTAGACTCTTTTAGTTGCTTGGGAATAGTCGTTTGAAGATGGCCATGTGAAACTGCGAGAAAAATTTTGAGAGCGCAGGACGGCTGCCGAAAGTCCGCGTAAAAACGCCCCCCGGGCCCAAAGTTTCACCGTGCAAAATTTCCGGTGCGGTTATTATGAAACTAGAATACATTTCGCAGATTCTGAAAGTTATTGCGATAGTTAGACTCTTTTAGTTGCTTGGGAATCGTCGTTTGAAGATGGGCATGTGAAACTGCGAGAAAAATTTTGAGAGCGCAGGACGGCTGCCGAAAGTCCGCGTAAAAACGCCCCCCGGGCCTAAAGTTTCACCGTGCAAAATTCCCGGTGATGTTATTATGAAACTAGAATACATTTCGCAGATTCTGAAACTTACTGCGATAGTTAGACTCTTTTAGTTGCTTGGGAATCGTCGTTTGAAGATGGGCATGTGAAACTGCGAGAAAAATTTTGAGAGCGCAGGACGGCTGCCGAAAGTCCGCGTAAAAACGCCCCCCGGGCCCAAAGTTTCACCGTGCAAAATTTCCGGTGCGGTTATTATGAAACTAGAATATATTCCGCAGATTCTGAAACTTACTGCGATAGTTAGACTCTTTTAGTTGCTTGGGAATCGTCGTTTGAAGATGGGCATGTGAAACTGCGAGAAAAATTTTGAGAGCGCAGGACGGCTGCCGAAAGTCCGCGTAAAAACGCCCCCCGGGCCCAAAGTTTCACCGTGCAAAATTTCCGGTGCGGTTATTATGAAACTAGAATACATTTCGCAGATTCTGAAAGTTATTGCGATAGTTAGACTCTTTTAGTTGCTTGGGAATCGTCGTTTGAAGATGGGCATGTGAAACTGCGAGAAAAATTTTGAGAGCGCAGGACGGCTGCCGAAAGTCCGCGTAAAAACGCCCCCCGGGCCTAAAGTTTCACCGTGCAAAATTCCCGGTGATGTTATTATGAAACTAGAATACATTTCGCAGATTCTGAAACTTACTGCGATAGTTAGACTCTTTTAGTTGCTTGGGAATCGTCGTTTGAAGATGGGCATGTGAAACTGCGAGAAAAATTTTGAGAGCGCAGGACGGCTGCCGAAAGTCCGCGTAAAAACGCCCCCCGGGCCTAAAGTTTCACCGTGCAAAATTCCCGGTGATGTTATTATGAAACTAGAATACATTTCGCAGATTCTGAAACTTACTGCGATAGTTAGACTCTTTTAGTTGCTTGGGAATCGTCGTTTGAAGATGGGCATGTGAAACTGCGAGAAAAATTTTGAGAGCGCAGGACGGCTGCCGAAAGTCCGCGTAAAAACGCCCCCCGGGCCTAAAGTTTCACCGTGCAAAATTCCCGGTGATGTTATTATGAAACTAGAATACATTTCGCAGATTCTGAAACTTACTGCGATAGTTAGACTCTTTTAGTTGCTTGGGAATCGTCGTTTGAAGATGGGCATGTGAAACTGCGAGAAAAATTTTGAGAGCGCAGGACGGCTGCCGAAAGTCCGCGTAAAAACGCCCCCCGGGCCCAAAGTTTCACCGTGCAAAATTTCCGGTGCGGTTATTATGAAACTAGAATATATTCCGCAGATTCTGAAACTTACTGCGATAGTTAGACTCTTTTAGTTGCTTGGGAATCGTCGTTTGAAGATGGGCATGTGAAACTGCGAAAAAAATTTTGAGAGCGCAGGACGGCTGCCGAAAGTCCGCGTAAAAACGCCCCCCGGGCCCAAAGTTTCACCGTGCAAAATTTCCGGTGCGGTTATTATGAAACTAGAATATATTCCGCAGATTCTGAAACTTACTGCGATAGTTAGACTCTTTTAGTTGCTTGGGAATCGTCGTTTGAAGATGGGCATGTGAAACTGCGAGAAAAATTTTGAGAGCGCAGGACGGCTGCCGAAAGTCTGCGTAAAAACGCCCCCCGGGCCTAAAGTTTCACCGTGCAAAATTCCCGGTGATGTTATTATGAAACTAGAATACATTTCGCAGATTCTGAAAGTTATTGCGATAGTTAGACTCTTTTAGTTGCTTGGGAATCGTCGTTTGAAGATGGGCATGTGAAACTGCGAGAAAAATTTTGAGAGCGCAGGACGGCTGCCGAAAGTCTGCGTAAAAACGCCCCCCGGGCCTAAAGTTTCACCGTGCAAAATTCCCGGTGATGTTATTATGAAACTAGAATACATTTCGCAGATTCTGAAACTTACTGCGATAGTTAGACTCTTTTAGTTGCTTGGGAATAGTCGTTTGAAGATGGCCATGTGAAACTGCGAGAAAAATTTTGAGAGCGCAGGACGGCTGCCGAAAGTCCGCGTAAAAACGCCCCCCGGGCCCAAAGTTTCACCGTGCAAAATTTCCGGTGCGGTTATTATGAAACTAGAATACATTTCGCAGATTCTGAAAGTTATTGCGATAGTTAGACTCTTTTAGTTGCTTGGGAATCGTCGTTTGAAGATGGGCATGTGAAACTGCGAGAAAAATTTTGAGAGCGCAGGACGGCTGCCGAAAGTCCGCGTAAAAACGCCCCCCGGGCCTAAAGTTTCACCGTGCAAAATTCCCGGTGATGTTATTATGAAACTAGAATACATTTCGCAGATTCTGAAACTTACTGCGATAGTTAGACTCTTTTAGTTGCTTGGGAATCGTCGTTTGAAGATGGGCATGTGAAACTGCGAGAAAAATTTTGAGAGCGCAGGACGGCTGCCGAAAGTCCGCGTAAAAACGCCCCCCGGGCCCAAAGTTTCACCGTGCAAAATTTCCGGTGCGGTTATTATGAAACTAGAATATATTCCGCAGATTCTGAAACTTACTGCGATAGTTAGACTCTTTTAGTTGCTTGGGAATCGTCGTTTGAAGATGGGCATGTGAAACTGCGAGAAAAATTTTGAGAGCGCAGGACGGCTGCCGAAAGTCCGCGTAAAAACGCCCCCCGGGCCCAAAGTTTCACCGTGCAAAATTTCCGGTGCGGTTATTATGAAACTAGAATACATTTCGCAGATTCTGAAAGTTATTGCGATAGTTAGACTCTTTTAGTTGCTTGGGAATCGTCGTTTGAAGATGGGCATGTGAAACTGCGAGAAAAATTTTGAGAGCGCAGGACGGCTGCCGAAAGTCCGCGTAAAAACGCCCCCCGGGCCTAAAGTTTCACCGTGCAAAATTCCCGGTGATGTTATTATGAAACTAGAATACATTTCGCAGATTCTGAAACTTACTGCGATAGTTAGACTCTTTTAGTTGCTTGGGAATCGTCGTTTGAAGATGGGCATGTGAAACTGCGAGAAAAATTTTGAGAGCGCAGGACGGCTGCCGAAAGTCCGCGTAAAAACGCCCCCCGGGCCTAAAGTTTCACCGTGCAAAATTCCCGGTGATGTTATTATGAAACTAGAATACATTTCGCAGATTCTGAAACTTACTGCGATAGTTAGACTCTTTTAGTTGCTTGGGAATCGTCGTTTGAAGATGGGCATGTGAAACTGCGAGAAAAATTTTGAGAGCGCAGGACGGCTGCCGAAAGTCCGCGTAAAAACGCCCCCCGGGCCTAAAGTTTCACCGTGCAAAATTCCCGGTGATGTTATTATGAAACTAGAATACATTTCGCAGATTCTGAAACTTACTGCGATAGTTAGACTCTTTTAGTTGCTTGGGAATCGTCGTTTGAAGATGGGCATGTGAAACTGCGAGAAAAATTTTGAGAGCGCAGGACGGCTGCCGAAAGTCCGCGTAAAAACGCCCCCCGGGCCCAAAGTTTCACCGTGCAAAATTTCCGGTGCGGTTATTATGAAACTAGAATATATTCCGCAGATTCTGAAACTTACTGCGATAGTTAGACTCTTTTAGTTGCTTGGGAATCGTCGTTTGAAGATGGGCATGTGAAACTGCGAAAAAAATTTTGAGAGCGCAGGACGGCTGCCGAAAGTCCGCGTAAAAACGCCAACCGGGCCCAAAGTTTCACCGTGCAAAATTTCCGGTGCGGTTATTATGAAACTAGAATACATTTCGCAGATTCTGAAAGTTATTGCGATAGTTAGACTCTTTTAGTTGCTTGGGAATCGTCGTTTGAAGATGGGCATGTGAAACTGCGAGAAAAATTTTGAGAGCGCAGGACGGCTGCCGAAAGTCCGCGTAAAAACGCCCCCCGGGCCTAAAGTTTCACCGTGCAAAATTCCCGGTGATGTTATTATGAAACTAGAATACATTTCGCAGATTCTGAAACTTACTGCGATAGTTAGACTCTTTTAGTTGCTTGGGAATCGTCGTTTGAAGATGGGCATGTGAAACTGCGAGAAAAATTTTGAGAGCGCAGGACGGCTGCCGAAAGTCCGCGTAAAAACGCCCCCCGGGCCCAAAGTTTCACCGTGCAAAATTTCCGGTGCGGTTATTATGAAACTAGAATATATTCCGCAGATTCTGAAACTTACTGCGATAGTTAGACTCTTTTAGTTGCTTGGGAATCGTCGTTTGAAGATGGGCATGTGAAACTGCGAGAAAAATTTTGAGAGCGCAGGACGGCTGCCGAAAGTCCGCGTAAAAACGCCCCCCGGGCCCAAAGTTTCACCGTGCAAAATTTCCGGTGCGGTTATTATGAAACTAGAATACATTTCGCAGATTCTGAAAGTTATTGCGATAGTTAGACTCTTTTAGTTGCTTGGGAATCGTCGTTTGAAGATGGGCATGTGAAACTGCGAGAAAAATTTTGAGAGCGCAGGACGGCTGCCGAAAGTCCGCGTAAAAACGCCCCCCGGGCCCAAAGTTTCACCGTGCAAAATTTCCGGTGCGGTTATTATGAAACTAGAATACATTTCGCAGATTCTGAAAGTTATTGCGATAGTTAGACTCTTTTAGTTGCTTGGGAATCGTCGTTTGAAGATGGGCATGTGAAACTGCGAGAAAAATTTTGAGAGCGCAGGACGGCTGCCGAAAGTCCGCGTAAAAACGCCCCCCGGGCCTAAAGTTTCACCGTGCAAAATTCCCGGTGATGTTATTATGAAACTAGAATACATTTCGCAGATTCTGAAACTTACTGCGATAGTTAGACTCTTTTAGTTGCTTGGGAATCGTCGTTTGAAGATGGGCATGTGAAACTGCGAGAAAAATTTTGAGAGCGCAGGACGGCTGCCGAAAGTCCGCGTAAAAACGCCCCCCGGGCCCAAAGTTTCACCGTGCAAAATTTCCGGTGCGGTTATTATGAAACTAGAATATATTCCGCAGATTCTGAAACTTACTGCGATAGTTAGACTCTTTTAGTTGCTTGGGAATCGTCGT
The DNA here is from genome assembly GCA_963930645.1 of Salticus scenicus. Lineage (NCBI taxonomy): Eukaryota > Metazoa > Arthropoda > Arachnida > Araneae > Salticidae > Salticus > Salticus scenicus. The sequence goes on along the minus strand of CAWVNO010001638.1, from coordinate 52,441 downwards.
TTGAAGATGGGCATGTGAAACTGCGAGAAAAATTTTGAGAGCGCAGGACGGCTGCCGAAAGTCTGCGTAAAAACGCCCCCCGGGCCTAAAGTTTCACCGTGCAAAATTCCCGGTGATGTTATTATGAAACTAGAATACATTTCGCAGATTCTGAAAGTTATTGCGATAGTTAGACTCTTTTAGTTGCTTGGGAATCGTCGTTTGAAGATGGGCATGTGAAACTGCGAGAAAAATTTTGAGAGCGCAGGACGGCTGCCGAAAGTCTGCGTAAAAACGCCCCCCGGGCCTAAAGTTTCACCGTGCAAAATTCCCGGTGATGTTATTATGAAACTAGAATACATTTCGCAGATTCTGAAACTTACTGCGATAGTTAGACTCTTTTAGTTGCTTGGGAATCGTCGTTTGAAGATGGCCATGTGAAACTGCGAGAAAAATTTTGAGAGCGCAGGACGGCTGCCGAAAGTCGGCGTAAAAATGCCCCCCGGGCCCAAAGTTTCACCGTGCAAAATTTCCGGTGCGGTTATTATGAAACTAGAATACATTTCGCAGATTCTGAAAGTTATTGCGATAGTTAGACTCTTTTAGTTGCTTGGGAATCGTCGTTTGAAGATGGGCATGTGAAACTGCGAGAAAAATTTTGAGAGCGCAGGACGGCTGCCGAAAGTCCGCGTAAAAACGCCCCCCGGGCCTAAAGTTTCACCGTGCAAAATTCCCGGTGATGTTATTATGAAACTAGAATACATTTCGCAGATTCTGAAACTTACTGCGATAGTTAGACTCTTTTAGTTGCTTGGGAATCGTCGTTTGAAGATGGGCATGTGAAACTGCGAGAAAAATTTTGAGAGCGCAGGACGGCTGCCGAAAGTCCGCGTAAAAACGCCCCCCGGGCCCAAAGTTTCACCGTGCAAAATTTCCGGTGCGGTTATTATGAAACTAGAATATATTCCGCAGATTCTGAAACTTACTGCGATAGTTAGACTCTTTTAGTTGCTTGGGAATCGTCGTTTGAAGATGGGCATGTGAAACTGCGAGAAAAATTTTGAGAGCGCAGGACGGCTGCCGAAAGTCCGCGTAAAAACGCCCCCCGGGCCCAAAGTTTCACCGTGCAAAATTTCCGGTGCGGTTATTATGAAACTAGAATACATTTCGCAGATTCTGAAAGTTATTGCGATAGTTAGACTCTTTTAGTTGCTTGGGAATCGTCGTTTGAAGATGGGCATGTGAAACTGCGAGAAAAATTTTGAGAGCGCAGGACGGCTGCCGAAAGTCCGCGTAAAAACGCCCCCCGGGCCTAAAGTTTCACCGTGCAAAATTCCCGGTGATGTTATTATGAAACTAGAATACATTTCGCAGATTCTGAAACTTACTGCGATAGTTAGACTCTTTTAGTTGCTTGGGAATCGTCGTTTGAAGATGGGCATGTGAAACTGCGAGAAAAATTTTGAGAGCGCAGGACGGCTGCCGAAAGTCCGCGTAAAAACGCCCCCCGGGCCCAAAGTTTCACCGTGCAAAATTTCCGGTGCTGTTATTATGAAACTAGAATATATTCCGCAGATTCTGAAACTTACTGCGATAGTTAGACTCTTTTAGTTGCTTGGGAATCGTCGTTTGAAGATGGGCATGTGAAACTGCGAAAAAAATTTTGAGAGCGCAGGACGGCTGCCGAAAGTCCGCGTAAAAACGCCCCCCGGGCCCAAAGTTTCACCGTGCAAAATTTCCGGTGCGGTTATTATGAAACTAGAATACATTTCGCAGATTCTGAAAGTTATTGCGATAGTTAGACTCTTTTAGTTGCTTGGGAATCGTCGTTTGAAGATGGGCATGTGAAACTGCGAGAAAAATTTTGAGAGCGCAGGACGGCTGCCGAAAGTCCGCGTAAAAACGCCCCCCGGGCCTAAAGTTTCACCGTGCAAAATTCCCGGTGATGTTATTATGAAACTAGAATACATTTCGCAGATTCTGAAACTTACTGCGATAGTTAGACTCTTTTAGTTGCTTGGGAATCGTCGTTTGAAGATGGGCATGTGAAACTGCGAGAAAAATTTTGAGAGCGCAGGACGGCTGCCGAAAGTCCGCGTAAAAACGCCCCCCGGGCCTAAAGTTTCACCGTGCAAAATTCCCGGTGATGTTATTATGAAACTAGAATACATTTCGCAGATTCTGAAACTTACTGCGATAGTTAGACTCTTTTAGTTGCTTGGGAATCGTCGTTTGAAGATGGGCATGTGAAACTGCGAGAAAAATTTTGAGAGCGCAGGACGGCTGCCGAAAGTCCGCGTAAAAACGCCCCCCGGGCCCAAAGTTTCACCGTGCAAAATTTCCGGTGCGGTTATTATGAAACTAGAATATATTCCGCAGATTCTGAAACTTACTGCGATAGTTAGACTCTTTTAGTTGCTTGGGAATCGTCGTTTGAAGATGGGCATGTGAAACTGCGAAAAAAATTTTGAGAGCGCAGGACGGCTGCCGAAAGTCCGCGTAAAAACGCCCCCCGGGCCCAAAGTTTCACCGTGCAAAATTTCCGGTGCGGTTATTATGAAACTAGAATATATTCCGCAGATTCTGAAACTTACTGCGATAGTTAGACTCTTTTAGTTGCTTGGGAATCGTCGTTTGAAGATGGGCATGTGAAACTGCGAGAAAAATTTTGAGAGCGCAGGACGGCTGCCGAAAGTCTGCGTAAAAACGCCCCCCGGGCCTAAAGTTTCACCGTGCAAAATTCCCGGTGATGTTATTATGAAACTAGAATACATTTCGCAGATTCTGAAAGTTATTGCGATAGTTAGACTCTTTTAGTTGCTTGGGAATCGTCGTTTGAAGATGGGCATGTGAAACTGCGAGAAAAATTTTGAGAGCGCAGGACGGCTGCCGAAAGTCTGCGTAAAAACGCCCCCCGGGCCTAAAGTTTCACCGTGCAAAATTCCCGGTGATGTTATTATGAAACTAGAATATATTTCGCAGATTCTGAAACTTACTGCGATAGTTAGACTCTTTTAGTTGCTTGGGAATCGTCGTTTGAAGATGGCCATGTGAAACTGCGAGAAAAATTTTGAGAGCGCAGGACGGCTGCCGAAAGTCCGCGTAAAAACGCCCCCCGGGCCCAAAGTTTCACCGTGCAAAATTTCCGGTGCGGTTATTATGAAACTAGAATACATTTCGCAGATTCTGAAAGTTATTGCGATAGTTAGACTCTTTTAGTTGCTTGGGAATCGTCGTTTGAAGATGGGCATGTGAAACTGCGAGAAAAATTTTGAGAGCGCAGGACGGCTGCCGAAAGTCCGCGTAAAAACGCCCCCCGGGCCTAAAGTTTCACCGTGCAAAATTCCCGGTGATGTTATTATGAAACTAGAATACATTTCGCAGATTCTGAAACTTACTGCGATAGTTAGACTCTTTTAGTTGCTTGGGAATCGTCGTTTGAAGATGGGCATGTGAAACTGCGAGAAAAATTTTGAGAGCGCAGGACGGCTGCCGAAAGTCCGCGTAAAAACGCCCCCCGGGCCCAAAGTTTCACCGTGCAAAATTTCCGGTGCGGTTATTATGAAACTAGAATATATTCCGCAGATTCTGAAACTTACTGCGATAGTTAGACTCTTTTAGTTGCTTGGGAATCGTCGTTTGAAGATGGGCATGTGAAACTGCGAGAAAAATTTTGAGAGCGCAGGACGGCTGCCGAAAGTCCGCGTAAAAACGCCCCCCGGGCCCAAAGTTTCACCGTGCAAAATTTCCGGTGCGGTTATTATGAAACTAGAATACATTTCGCAGATTCTGAAAGTTATTGCGATAGTTAGACTCTTTTAGTTGCTTGGGAATCGTCGTTTGAAGATGGGCATGTGAAACTGCGAGAAAAATTTTGAGAGCGCAGGACGGCTGCCGAAAGTCCGCGTAAAAACGCCCCCCGGGCCTAAAGTTTCACCGTGCAAAATTCCCGGTGATGTTATTATGAAACTAGAATACATTTCGCAGATTCTGAAACTTACTGCGATAGTTAGACTCTTTTAGTTGCTTGGGAATCGTCGTTTGAAGATGGGCATGTGAAACTGCGAGAAAAATTTTGAGAGCGCAGGACGGCTGCCGAAAGTCCGCGTAAAAACGCCCCCCGGGCCCAAAGTTTCACCGTGCAAAATTTCCGGTGCTGTTATTATGAAACTAGAATACATTCCGCAGATTCTGAAACTTACTGCGATAGTTAGACTCTTTTAGTTGCTTGGGAATCGTCGTTTGAAGATGGGCATGTGAAACTGCGAAAAAAATTTTGAGAGCGCAGGACGGCTGCCGAAAGTCCGCGTAAAAACGCCCCCCGGGCCCAAAGTTTCACCGTGCAAAATTTCCGGTGCGGTTATTATGAAACTAGAATACATTTCGCAGATTCTGAAAGTTATTGCGATAGTTAGACTCTTTTAGTTGCTTGGGAATCGTCGTTTGAAGATGGGCATGTGAAACTGCGAGAAAAATTTTGAGAGCGCAGGACGGCTGCCGAAAGTCCGCGTAAAAACGCCCCCCGGGCCTAAAGTTTCACCGTGCAAAATTCCCGGTGATGTTATTATGAAACTAGAATACATTTCGCAGATTCTGAAAGTTATTGCGATAGTTAGACTCTTTTAGTTGCTTGGGAATCGTCGTTTGAAGATGGGCATGTGAAACTGCGAGAAAAATTTTGAGAGCGCAGGACGGCTGCCGAAAGTCTGCGTAAAAACGCCCCCCGGGCCTAAAGTTTCACCGTGCAAAATTCCCGGTGATGTTATTATGAAACTAGAATACATTTCGCAGATTCTGAAACTTACTGCGATAGTTAGACTCTTTTAGTTGCTTGGGAATCGTCGTTTGAAGATGGCCATGTGAAACTGCGAGAAAAATTTTGAGAGCGCAGGACGGCTGCCGAAAGTCCGCGTAAAAATGCCCCCCGGGCCCAAAGTTTCACCGTGCAAAATTTCCGGTGCGGTTATTATGAAACTAGAATACATTTCGCAGATTCTGAAAGTTATTGCGATAGTTAGACTCTTTTAGTTGCTTGGGAATCGTCGTTTGAAGATGGGCATGTGAAACTGCGAGAAAAATTTTGAGAGCGCAGGACGGCTGCCGAAAGTCCGCGTAAAAACGCCCCCCGGGCCTAAAGTTTCACCGTGCAAAATTCCCGGTGATGTTATTATGAAACTAGAATACATTTCGCAGATTCTGAAACTTACTGCGATAGTTAGACTCTTTTAGTTGCTTGGGAATCGTCGTTTGAAGATGGGCATGTGAAACTGCGAGAAAAATTTTGAGAGCGCAGGACGGCTGCCGAAAGTCCGCGTAAAAACGCCCCCCGGGCCCAAAGTTTCACCGTGCAAAATTTCCGGTGCGGTTATTATGAAACTAGAATACATTTCGCAGATTCTGAAAGTTATTGCGATAGTTAGACTCTTTTAGTTGCTTGGGAATCGTCGTTTGAAGATGGGCATGTGAAACTGCGAGACAAATTTTGAGAGCGCAGGACGGCTGCCGAAAGTCCGCGTAAAAACGCCCCCCGGGCCTAAAGTTTCACCGTGCAAAATTCCCGGTGATGTTATTATGAAACTAGAATACATTTCGCAGATTCTGAAACTTACTGCGATAGTTAGACTCTTTTAGTTGCTTGGGAATCGTCGTTTGAAGATGGGCATGTGAAACTGCGAGAAAAATTTTGAGAGCGCAGGACGGCTGCCGAAAGTCCGCGTAAAAACGCCCCCCGGGCCCAAAGTTTCACCGTGCAAAATTTCCGGTGCTGTTATTATGAAACTAGAATATATTCCGCAGATTCTGAAACTTACTGCGATAGTTAGACTCTTTTAGTTGCTTGGGAATCGTCGTTTGAAGATGGGCATGTGAAACTGCGAGAAAAATTTTGAGAGCGCAGGACGGCTGCCGAAAGTCCGCGTAAAAACGCCCCCCGGGCCTAAAGTTTCACCGTGCAAAATTCCCGGTGATGTTATTATGAAACTAGAATACATTTCGCAGATTCTGAAACTTACTGCGATAGTTAGACTCTTTTAGTTGCTTGGGAATCGTCGTTTGAAGATGGGCATGTGAAACTGCGAGAAAAATTTTGAGAGCGCAGGACGGCTGCCGAAAGTCCGCGTAAAAACGCCCCCCGGGCCCAAAGTTTCACCGTGCAAAATTTCCGGTGCTGTTATTATGAAACTAGAATATATTCCGCAGATTCTGAAACTTACTGCGATAGTTAGACTCTTTTAGTTGCTTGGGAATCGTCGTTTGAAGATGGGCATGTGAAACTGCGAAAAAAATTTTGAGAGCGCAGGACGGCTGCCGAAAGTCCGCGTAAAAACGCCCCCCGGGCCCAAAGTTTCACCGTGCAAAATTTCCGGTGCGGTTATTATGAAACTAGAATACATTTCGCAGATTCTGAAAGTTATTGCGATAGTTAGACTCTTTTAGTTGCTTGGGAATCGTCGTTTGAAGATGGGCATGTGAAACTGCGAGAAAAATTTTGAGAGCGCAGGACGGCTGCCGAAAGTCCGCGTAAAAACGCCCCCCGGGCCTAAAGTTTCACCGTGCAAAATTCCCGGTGATGTTATTATGAAACTAGAATACATTTCGCAGATTCTGAAACTTACTGCGATAGTTAGACTCTTTTAGTTGCTTGGGAATCGTCGTTTGAAGATGGGCATGTGAAACTGCGAGAAAAATTTTGAGAGCGCAGGACGGCTGCCGAAAGTCCGCGTAAAAACGCCCCCCGGGCCCAAAGTTTCACCGTGCAAAATTTCCGGTGCTGTTATTATGAAACTAGAATATATTCCGCAGATTCTGAAACTTACTGCGATAGTTAGACTCTTTTAGTTGCTTGGGAATCGTCGTTTGAAGATGGGCATGTGAAACTGCGAGAAAAATTTTGAGAGCGCAGGACGGCTGCCGAAAGTCCGCGTAAAAACGCCCCCCGGGCCTAAAGTTTCACCGTGCAAAATTCCCGGTGATGTTATTATGAAACTAGAATACATTTCGCAGATTCTGAAACTTACTGCGATAGTTAGACTCTTTTAGTTGCTTGGGAATCGTCGTTTGAAGATGGGCATGTGAAACTGCGAGAAAAATTTTGAGAGCGCAGGACGGCTGCCGAAAGTCCGCGTAAAAACGCCCCCCGGGCCCAAAGTTTCACCGTGCAAAATTTCCGGTGCTGTTATTATGAAACTAGAATATATTCCGCAGATTCTGAAACTTACTGCGATAGTTAGACTCTTTTAGTTGCTTGGGAATCGTCGTTTGAAGATGGGCATGTGAAACTGCGAAAAAAATTTTGAGAGCGCAGGACGGCTGCCGAAAGTCCGCGTAAAAACGCCCCCCGGGCCCAAAGTTTCACCGTGCAAAATTTCCGGTGCGGTTATTATGAAACTAGAATACATTTCGCAGATTCTGAAAGTTATTGCGATAGTTAGACTCTTTTAGTTGCTTGGGAATCGTCGTTTGAAGATGGGCATGTGAAACTGCGAGAAAAATTTTGAGAGCGCAGGACGGCTGCCGAAAGTCCGCGTAAAAACGCCCCCCGGGCCTAAAGTTTCACCGTGCAAAATTCCCGGTGATGTTATTATGAAACTAGAATACATTTCGCAGATTCTGAAACTTACTGCGATAGTTAGACTCTTTTAGTTGCTTGGGAATCGTCGTTTGAAGATGGGCATGTGAAACTGCGAGAAAAATTTTGAGAGCGCAGGACGGCTGCCGAAAGTCCGCGTAAAAACGCCCCCCGGGCCTAAAGTTTCACCGTGCAAAATTCCCGGTGATGTTATTATGAAACTAGAATACATTTCGCAGATTCTGAAACTTACTGCGATAGTTAGACTCTTTTAGTTGCTTGGGAATCGTCGTTTGAAGATGGGCATGTGAAACTGCGAGAAAAATTTTGAGAGCGCAGGACGGCTGCCGAAAGTCCGCGTAAAAACGCCCCCCGGGCCCAAAGTTTCACCGTGCAAAATTTCCGGTGCGGTTATTATGAAACTAGAATATATTCCGCAGATTCTGAAACTTACTGCGATAGTTAGACTCTTTTAGTTGCTTGGGAATCGTCGTTTGAAGATGGGCATGTGAAACTGCGAAAAAATTTTTGAGAGCGCAGGACGGCTGCCGAAAGTCCGCGTAAAAACGCCAACCGGGCCCAAAGTTTCACCGTGCAAAATTTCCGGTGCGGTTATTATGAAACTAGAATACATTTCGCAGATTCTGAAAGTTATTGCGATAGTTAGACTCTTTTAGTTGCTTGGGAATCGTCGTTTGAAGATGGGCATGTGAAACTGCGAGAAAAATTTTGAGAGCGCAGGACGGCTGCCGAAAGTCCGCGTAAAAACGCCCCCCGGGCCTAAAGTTTCACCGTGCAAAATTCCCGGTGATGTTATTATGAAACTAGAATACATTTCGCAGATTCTGAAACTTACTGCGATAGTTAGACTCTTTTAGTTGCTTGGGAATCGTCGTTTGAAGATGGGCATGTGAAACTGCGAGAAAAATTTTGAGAGCGCAGGACGGCTGCCGAAAGTCCGCGTAAAAACGCCCCCCGGGCCCAAAGTTTCACCGTGCAAAATTTCCGGTGCGGTTATTATGAAACTAGAATATATTCCGCAGATTCTGAAACTTACTGCGATAGTTAGACTCTTTTAGTTGCTTGGGAATCGTCGTTTGAAGATGGGCATGTGAAACTGCGAGAAAAATTTTGAGAGCGCAGGACGGCTGCCGAAAGTCCGCGTAAAAACGCCCCCCGGGCCCAAAGTTTCACCGTGCAAAATTTCCGGTGCGGTTATTATGAAACTAGAATACATTTCGCAGATTCTGAAAGTTATTGCGATAGTTAGACTCTTTTAGTTGCTTGGGAATCGTCGTTTGAAGATGGGCATGTGAAACTGCGAGAAAAATTTTGAGAGCGCAGGACGGCTGCCGAAAGTCCGCGTAAAAACGCCCCCCGGGCCCAAAGTTTCACCGTGCAAAATTTCCGGTGCGGTTATTATGAAACTAGAATACATTTCGCAGATTCTGAAAGTTATTGCGATAGTTAGACTCTTTTAGTTGCTTGGGAATCGTCGTTTGAAGATGGGCATGTGAAACTGCGAGAAAAATTTTGAGAGCGCAGGACGGCTGCCGAAAGTCCGCGTAAAAACGCCCCCCGGGCCTAAGTTTCACCGTGCAAAATTCCCGGTGATGTTATTATGAAACTAGAATACATTTCGCAGATTCTGAAACTTACTGCGATAGTTAGACTCTTTTAGTTGCTTGGGAATCGTCGTTTGAAGATGGGCATGTGAAACTGCGAGAAAAATTTTGAGAGCGCAGGACGGCTGCCGAAAGTCCGCGTAAAAACGCCCCCCGGGCCCAAAGTTTCACCGTGCAAAATTTCCGGTGCGGTTATTATGAAACTAGAATATATTCCGCAGATTCTGAAACTTACTGCGATAGTTAGACTCTTTTAGTTGCTTGGGAATCGTCGTTTGAAGATGGGCATGTGAAACTGCGAAAAAAATTTTGAGAGCGCAGGACGGCTGCCGAAAGTCCGCGTAAAAACGACCCCCGGGCCCAAAGTTTCACCGTGCAAAATTTCCGGTGCGGTTATTATGAAACTAGAATATATTCCGCAGATTCTGAAACTTACTGCGATAGTTAGACTCTTTTAGTTGCTTGGGAATCGTCGTTTGAAGATGGGCATGTGAAACTGCGAGAAAAATTTTGAGAGCGCAGGACGGCTGCCGAAAGTCTGCGTAAAAACGCCCCCCGGGCCTAAAGTTTCACCGTGCAAAATTCCCGGTGATGTTATTATGAAACTAGAATACATTTCGCAGATTCTGAAAGTTATTGCGATAGTTAGACTCTTTTAGTTGCTTGGGAATCGTCGTTTGAAGATGGGCATGTGAAACTGCGAGAAAAATTTTGAGAGCGCAGGACGGCTGCCGAAAGTCTGCGTAAAAACGCCCCCCGGGCCTAAAGTTTCACCGTGCAAAATTCCCGGTGATGTTATTATGAAACTAGAATACATTTCGCAGATTCTGAAACTTACTGCGATAGTTAGACTCTTTTAGTTGCTTGGGAATCGTCGTTTGAAGATGGCCATGTGAAACTGCGAGAAAAATTTTGAGAGCGCAGGACGGCTGCCGAAAGTCCGCGTAAAAACGCCCCCCGGGCCCAAAGTTTCACCGTGCAAAATTTCCGGTGCGGTTATTATGAAACTAGAATACATTTCGCAGATTCTGAAAGTTATTGCGATAGTTAGACTCTTTTAGTTGCTTGGGAATCGTCGTTTGAAGATGGGCATGTGAAACTGCGAGAAAAATTTTGAGAGCGCAGGACGGCTGCCGAAAGTCCGCGTAAAAACGCCCCCCGGGCCTAAAGTTTCACCGTGCAAAATTCCCGGTGATGTTATTATGAAACTAGAATACATTTCGCAGATTCTGAAACTTACTGCGATAGTTAGACTCTTTTAGTTGCTTGGGAATCGTCGTTTGAAGATGGGCATGTGAAACTGCGAGAAAAATTTTGAGAGCGCAGGACGGCTGCCGAAAGTCCGCGTAAAAACGCCCCCCGGGCCCAAAGTTTCACCGTGCAAAATTTCCGGTGCGGTTATTATGAAACTAGAATATATTCCGCAGATTCTGAAACTTACTGCGATAGTTAGACTCTTTTAGTTGCTTGGGAATCGTCGTTTGAAGATGGGCATGTGAAACTGCGAGAAAAATTTTGAGAGCGCAGGACGGCTGCCGAAAGTCCGCGTAAAAACGCCCCCCGGGCCCAAAGTTTCACCGTGCAAAATTTCCGGTGCGGTTATTATGAAACTAGAATACATTTCGCAGATTCTGAAAGTTATTGCGATAGTTAGACTCTTTTAGTTGCTTGGGAATCGTCGTTTGAAGATGGGCATGTGAAACTGCGAGAAAAATTTTGAGAGCGCAGGACGGCTGCCGAAAGTCCGCGTAAAAACGCCCCCCGGGCCTAAAGTTTCACCGTGCAAAATTCCCGGTGATGTTATTATGAAACTAGAATACATTTCGCAGATTCTGAAACTTACTGCGATAGTTAGACTCTTTTAGTTGCTTGGGAATCGTCGTTTGAAGATGGGCATGTGAAACTGCGAGAAAAATTTTGAGAGCGCAGGACGGCTGCCGAAAGTCCGCGTAAAAACGCCCCCCGGGCCCAAAGTTTCACCGTGCAAAATTTCCGGTGCTGTTATTATGAAACTAGAATATATTCCGCAGATTCTGAAACTTACTGCGATAGTTAGACTCTTTTTGTTGCTTGGGAATCGTCGTTTGAAGATGGGCATGTGAAACTGCGAAAAAAATTTTGAGAGCGCAGGACGGCTGCCGAAAGTCCGCGTAAAAACGCCCCCCGGGCCCAAAGTTTCACCGTGCAAAATTTCCGGTGCGGTTATTATGAAACTAGAATACATTTCGCAGATTCTGAAAGTTATTGCGATAGTTAGACTCTTTTAGTTGCTTGGGAATCGTCGTTTGAAGATGGGCATGTGAAACTGCGAGAAAAATTTTGAGAGCGCAGGACGGCTGCCGAAAGTCCGCGTAAAAACGCCCCCCGGGCCTAAAGTTTCACCGTGCAAAATTCCCGGTGATGTTATTATGAAACTAGAATACATTTCGCAGATTCTGAAACTTACTGCGATAGTTAGACTCTTTTAGTTGCTTGGGAATCGTCGTTTGAAGATGGGCATGTGAAACTGCGAGAAAAATTTTGAGAGCGCAGGACGGCTGCCGAAAGTCCGCGTAAAAACGCCCCCCGGGCCCAAAGTTTCACCGTGCAAAATTTCCGGTGCGGTTATTATGAAACTAGAATATATTCCGCAGATTCTGAAACTTACTGCGATAGTTAGACTCTTTTAGTTGCTTGGGAATCGTCGTTTGAAGATGGGCATGTGAAACTGCGAGAAAAATTTTGAGAGCGCAGGACGGCTGCCGAAAGTCCGCGTAAAAACGCCCCCCGGGCCTAAAGTTTCACCGTGCAAAATTCCCGGTAATGTTATTATGAAACTAGAATACATTTCGCAGATTCTGAAACTTACTGCGATAGTTAGACTCTTTTAGTTGCTTGGGAATCGTCGTTTGAAGATGGGCATGTGAAACTGCGAGAAAAATTTTGAGAGCGCAGGACGGCTGCCGAAAGTCCGCGTAAAAACGCCCCCCGGGCCCAAAGTTTCACCGTGCAAAATTTCCGGTGCGGTTATTATGAAACTAGAATATATTCCGCAGATTCTGAAACTTACTGCGATAGTTAGACTCTTTTAGTTGCTTGGGAATCGTCGTTTGAAGATGGGCATGTGAAACTGCGAGAAAAATTTTCAGAGCGCAGGACGGCTGCCGAAAGTCCGCGTAAAAACGCCCCCCGGGCCCAAAGTTTCACCGTGCAAAATTTCCGGTGCGGTTATTATGAAACTAGAATACATTTCGCAGATTCTGAAAGTTATTGCGATAGTTAGACTCTTTTAGTTGCTTGGGAATCGTCGTTTGAAGATGGGCATGTGAAACTGCGAGAAAAATTTTGAGAGCGCAGGACGGCTGCCGAAAGTCCGCGTAAAAACGCCCCCCGGGCCTAAAGTTTCACCGTGCAAAATTCCCGGTGATGTTATTATGAAACTAGAATACATTTCGCAGATTCTGAAACTTACTGCGATAGTTAGACTCTTTTAGTTGCTTGGGAATCGTCGTTTGAAGATGGGCATGTGAAACTGCGAGAAAAATTTTGAGAGCGCAGGACGGCTGCCGAAAGTCCGCGTAAAAACGCCCCCCGGGCCCAAAGTTTCACCGTGCAAAATTTCCGGTGCGGTTATTATGAAACTAGAATATATTCCGCAGATTCTGAAACTTACTGCGATAGTTAGACTCTTTTAGTTGCTTGGGAATCGTCGTTTGAAGATGGGCATGTGAAACTGCGAAAAAAATTTTGAGAGCGCAGGACGGCTGCCGAAAGTCCGCGTAAAAACGCCCCCCGGGCCCAAAGTTTCACCGTGCAAAATTTCCGGTGCGGTTATTATGAAACTAGAATATATTCCGCAGATTCTGAAACTTACTGCGATAGTTAGACTCTTTTAGTTGCTTGGGAATCGTCGTTTGAAGATGGGCATGTGAAACTGCGAGAAAAATTTTGAGAGCGCAGGACGGCTGCCGAAAGTCTGCGTAAAAACGCCCCCCGGGCCTAAAGTTTCACCGTGCAAAATTCCCGGTGATGTTATTATGAAACTAGAATACATTTCGCAGATTCTGAAAGTTATTGCGATAGTTAGACTCTTTTAGTTGCTTGGGAATCGTCGTTTGAAGATGGGCATGTGAAACTGCGAGAAAAATTTTGAGAGCGCAGGACGGCTGCCGAAAGTCCGCGTAAATCGCCCCCCGGGCCTAAAGTTTCACCGTGCAAAATTCCCGGTGATGTTATTATGAAACTAGAATACATTTCGCAGATTCTGAAACTTACTGCGATAGTTAGACTCTTTTAGTTGCTTGGGAATCGTCGTTTGAAGATGGGCATGTGAAACTGCGAGAAAAATTTTGAGAGCGCAGGACGGCTGCCGAAAGTCCGCGTAAAAACGCCCCCCGGGCCCAAAGTTTCACCGTGCAAAATTTCCGGTGCGGTTATTATGAAACTAGAATATATTCCGCAGATTCTGAAACTTACTGCGATAGTTAGACTCTTTTAGTTGCTTGGGAATCGTCGTTTGAAGATGGGCATGTGAAACTGCGAAAAAAATTTTGAGAGCGCAGGACGGCTGCCGAAAGTCCGCGTAAAAACGCCCCCCGGGCCCAAAGTTTCACCGTGCAAAATTTCCGGTGCGGTTATTATGAAACTAGAATATATTCCGCAGATTCTGAAACTTACTGCGATAGTTAGACTCTTTTAGTTGCTTGGGAATCGTCGTTTGAAGATGGGCATGTGAAACTGCGAGAAAAATTTTGAGAGCGCAGGACGGCTGCCGAAAGTCTGCGTAAAAACGCCCCCCGGGCCTAAAGTTTCACCGTGCAAAATTCCCGGTGATGTTATTATGAAACTAGAATACATTTCGCAGATTCTGAAAGTTATTGCGATAGTTAGACTCTTTTAGTTGCTTGGGAATCGTCGTTTGAAGATGGGCATGTGAAACTGCGAGAAAAATTTTGAGAGCGCAGGACGGCTGCCGAAAGTCTGCGTAAAAACGCCCCCCGGGCCTAAAGTTTCACCGTGCAAAATTCCCGGTGATGTTATTATGAAACTAGAATACATTTCGCAGATTCTGAAACTTACTGCGATAGTTAGACTCTTTTAGTTGCTTGGGAATCGTCGTTTGAAGATGGGCATGTGAAACTGCGAGAAAAATTTTGAGAGCGCAGGACGGCTGCCGAAAGTCCGCGTAAAAACGCCCCCCGGGCCCAAAGTTTCACCGTGCAAAATTTCCGGTGCGGTTATTATGAAACTAGAATATATTCCGCAGATTCTGAAACTTACTGCGATAGTTAGACTCTTTTAGTTGCTTGGGAATCGTCGTTTGAAGATGGGCATGTGAAACTGCGAGAAAAATTTTGAGAGCGCAGGACGGCTGCCGAAAGTCCGCGTAAAAACGCCCCCCGGGCCCAAAGTTTCACCGTGCAAAATTTCCGGTGCGGTTATTATGAAACTAGAATACATTTCGCAGATTCTGAAAGTTATTGCGATAGTTAGACTCTTTTAGTTGCTTGGGAATCGTCGTTTGAAGATGGGCATGTGAAACTGCGAGAAAAATTTTGAGAGCGCAGGACGGCTGCCGAAAGTCCGCGTAAAAACGCCCCCCGGGCCTAAAGTTTCACCGTGCAAAATTCCCGGTGATGTTATTATGAAACTAGAATACATTTCGCAGATTCTGAAACTTACTGCGATAGTTAGACTCTTTTAGTTGCTTGGGAATCGTCGTTTGAAGATGGGCATGTGAAACTGCGAGAAAAATTTTGAGAGCGCAGGACGGCTGCCGAAAGTCCGCGTAAAAACGCCCCCCGGGCCCAAAGTTTCACCGTGCAAAATTTCCGGTGCGGTTATTATGAAACTAGAATATATTCCGCAGATTCTGAAACTTACTGCGATAGTTAGACTCTTTTAGTTGCTTGGGAATCGTCGTTTGAAGATGGGCATGTGAAACTGCGAGAAAAATTTTGAGAGCGCAGGACGGCTGCCGAAAGTCCGCGTAAAAACGCCCCCCGGGCCCAAAGTTTCACCGTGCAAAATTTCCGGTGCGGTTATTATGAAACTAGAATACATTTCGCAGATTCTGAAAGTTATTGCGATAGTTAGACTCTTTTAGTTGCTTGGGAATCGTCGTTTGAAGATGGGCATGTGAAACTGCGAGAAAAATTTTGAGAGCGCAGGACGGCTGCCGAAAGTCCGCGTAAAAACGCCCCCCGGGCCTAAAGTTTCACCGTGCAAAATTCCCGGTGATGTTATTATGAAACTAGAATACATTTCGCAGATTCTGAAACTTACTGCGATAGTTAGACTCTTTTAGTTGCTTGGGAATCGTCGTTTGAAGATGGGCATGTGAAACTGCGAGAAAATTTTTGAGAGCGCAGGACGGCTGCCGAAAGTCCGCGTAAAAACGCCCCCCGGGCCCAAAGTTTCACCGTGCAAAATTTCCGGTGCGGTTATTATGAAACTAGAATATATTCCGCAGATTCTGAAACTTACTGCGATAGTTAGACTCTTTTAGTTGCTTGGGAATCGTCGTTTGAAGATGGGCATGTGAAACTGCGAAAAAAATTTTGAGAGCGCAGGACGGCTGCCGAAAGTCCGCGTAAAAACGCCCCCCGGGCCCAAAGTTTCACCGTGCAAAATTTCCGGTGCGGTTATTATGAAACTAGAATACATTTCGCAGATTCTGAAAGTTATTGCGATAGTTAGACTCTTTTAGTTGCTTGGGAATCGTCGTTTGAAGATGGGCATGTGAAACTGCGAGAAAAATTTTGAGAGCGCAGGACGGCTGCCGAAAGTCTGCGTAAAAACGCCCCCCGGGCCTAAAGTTTCACCGTGCAAAATTCCCGGTGATGTTATTATGAAACTAGAATACATTTCGCAGATTCTGAAACTTACTGCGATAGTTAGACTCTTTTAGTTGCTTGGGAATCGTCGTTTGAAGATGGGCATGTGAAACTGCGAGAAAAATTTTGAGAGCGCAGGACGGCTGCCGAAAGTCCGCGTAAAAACGCCCCCCGGGCCCAAAGTTTCACCGTGCAAAATTTCCGGTGCGGTTATTATGAAACTAGAATACATTTCGCAGATTCTGAAACTTACTGCGATAGTTAGACTCTTTTAGTTGCTTGGGAATCGTCGTTTGAAGATGGGCATGTGAAACTGCGAGAAAAATTTTGAGAGCGCAGGACGGCTGCCGAAAGTCCGCGTAAAAACGCCCCCCGGGCCCAAAGTTTCACCGTGCAAAATTTCCGGTGCGGTTATTATGAAACTAGAATATATTCCGCAGATTCTGAAACTTACTGCGATAGTTAGACTCTTTTAGTTGCTTGGGAATCGTCGTTTGAAGATGGGCATGTGAAACTGCGAGAAAAATTTTGAGAGCGCAGGACGGCTGCCGAAAGTCCGCGTAAAAACGCCCCCCGGGCCCAAAGTTTCACCGTGCAAAATTTCCGGTGCGGTTATTATGAAACTAGAATACATTTCGCAGAATCTGAAAGTTATTGCGATAGTTAGACTCTTTTAGTTGCTTGGGAATCGTCGTTTGAAGATGGGCATGTGAAACTGCGAGAAAAATTTTGAGAGCGCAGGACGGCTGCCGAAAGTCCGCGTAAAAACGCCCCCCGGGCCTAAAGTTTCACCGTGCAAAATTCCCGGTGATGTTATTATGAAACTAGAATACATTTCGCAGATTCTGAAACTTACTGCGATAGTTAGACTCTTTTAGTTGCTTGGGAATCGTCGTTTGAAGATGGGCATGTGAAACTGCGAGAAAAATTTTGAGAGCGCAGGACGGCTGCCGAAAGTCCGCGTAAAAACGCCCCCCGGGCCCAAAGTTTCACCGTACAAAATTTCCGGTGCGGTTATTATGAAACTAGAATATATTCCGCAGATTCTGAAACTTACTGCGATAGTTAGACTCTTTTAGTTGCTTGGGAATCGTCGTTTGAAGATGGGCTTGTGAAACTGCGAGAAAAATTTTGAGAGCGCAGGACGGCTGCCGAAAGTCCGCGTAAAAACGCCCCCCGGGCCCAAAGTTTCACCGTGCAAAATTTCCGGTGCGGTTATTATGAAACTAGAATACATTTCGCAGATTCTGAAAGTTATTGCGATAGTTAGACTCTTTTAGTTGCTTGGGAATCGTCGTTTGAAGATGGGCATGTGAAACTGCGAGAAAAATTTTGAGAGCGCAGGACGGCTGCCGAAAGTCCGCGTAAAAACGCCCCCCGGGCCTAAAGTTTCACCGTGCAAAATTCCCGGTGATGTTATTATGAAACTAGAATACATTTCGCAGATTCTGAAACTTACTGCGATAGTTAGACTCTTTTAGTTGCTTGGGAATCGTCGTTTGAAGATGGGCATGTGAAACTGCGAGAAAAATTTTGAGAGCGCAGGACGGCTGCCGAAAGTCCGCGTAAAAACGCCCCCCGGGCCCAAAGTTTCACCGTGCAAAATTTCCGGTGCGGTTATTATGAAACTAGAATATATTCCGCAGATTCTGAAACTTACTGCGATAGTTAGACTCTTTTAGTTGCTTGGGAATCGTCGTTTGAAGATGGGCATGTGAAACTGCGAAAAAAATTTTGAGAGCGCAGGACGGCTGCCGAAAGTCCGCGTAAAAACGCCCCCCGGGCCCAAAGTTTCACCGTGCAAAATTTCCGGTGCGGTTATTATGAAACTAGAATATATTCCGCAGATTCTGAAACTTACTGCGATAGTTAGACTCTTTTAGTTGCTTGGGAATCGTCGTTTGAAGATGGGCATGTGAAACTGCGAGAAAAATTTTGAGAGCGCAGGACGGCTGCCGAAAGTCTGCGTAAAAACGCCCCCCGGGCCTAAAGTTTCACCGTGCAAAATTCCCGGTGATGTTATTATGAAACTAGAATACATTTCGCAGATTCTGAAAGTTATTGCGATAGTTAGACTCTTTTAGTTGCTTGGGAATCGTCGTTTGAAGATGGGCATGTGAAACTGCGAGAAAAATTTTGAGAGCGCAGGACGGCTGCCGAAAGTCCGCGTAAAAACGCCCCCCGGGCCTAAAGTTTCACCGTGCAAAATTCCCGGTGATGTTATTATGAAACTAGAATACATTTCGCAGATTCTGAAACTTACTGCGATAGTTAGACTCTTTTAGTTGCTTGGGAATCGTCGTTTGAAGATGGGCATGTGAAACTGCGAGAAAAATTTTGAGAGCGCAGGACGGCTGCCGAAAGTCCGCGTAAAAACGCCCCCCGGGCCCAAAGTTTCACCGTGCAAAATTTCCGGTGCGGTTATTATGAAACTAGAATATATTCCGCAGATTCTGAAACTTACTGCGATAGTTAGACTCTTTTAGTTGCTTGGGAATCGTCGTTTGAAGATGGGCATGTGAAACTGCGAAAAAAATTTTGAGAGCGCAGGACGGCTGCCGAAAGTCCGCGTAAAAACGCCCCCCGGGCCCAAAGTTTCACCGTGCAAAATTTCCGGTGCGGTTATTATGAAACTAGAATATATTCCGCAGATTCTGAAACTTACTGCGATAGTTAGACTCTTTTAGTTGCTTGGGAATCGTCGTTTGAAGATGGGCATGTGAAACTGCGAGAAAAATTTTGAGAGCGCAGGACGGCTGCCGAAAGTCTGCGTAAAAACGCCCCCCGGGCCTAAAGTTTCACCGTGCAAAATTCCCGGTGATGTTATTATGAAACTAGAATACATTTCGCAGATTCTGAAAGTTATTGCGATAGTTAGACTCTTTTAGTTGCTTGGGAATCGTCGTTTGAAGATGGGCATGTGAAACTGCGAGAAAAATTTTGAGAGCGCAGGACGGCTGCCGAAAGTCCGCGTAAAAACGACCCCCGGGCCTAAAGTTTCACCGTGCAAAATTCCCGGTGATGTTATTATGAAACTAGAATACATTTCGCAGATTCTGAAACTTACTGCGATAGTTAGACTCTTTTAGTTGCTTGGGAATCGTCGTTTGAAGATGGGCATGTGAAACTGCGAGAAAAATTTTGAGAGCGCAGGACGGCTGCCGAAAGTCCGCGTAAAAACGCCCCCCGGGCCCAAAGTTTCACCGTGCAAAATTTCCGGTGCGGTTATTATGAAACTAGAATATATTCCGCAGATTCTGAAACTTACTGCGATAGTTAGACTCTTTTAGTTGCTTGGGAATCGTCGTTTGAAGATGGGCATGTGAAACTGCGAGAAAAATTTTGAGAGCGCAGGACGGCTGCCGAAAGTCCGCGTAAAAACGCCCCCCGGGCCCAAAGTTTCACCGTGCAAAATTTCCGGTGCGGTTATTATGAAACTAGAATACATTTCGCAGATTCTGAAAGTTATTGCGATAGTTAGACTCTTTTAGTTGCTTGGGAATCGTCGTTTGAAGATGGGCATGTGAAACTGCGAGAAAAATTTTGAGAGCGCAGGACGGCTGCCGAAAGTCCGCGTAAAAACGCCCCCCGGGCCTAAAGTTTCACCGTGCAAAATTCCCGGTGATGTTATTATGAAACTAGAATACATTTCGCAGATTCTGAAACTTACTGCGATAGTTAGACTCTTTTAGTTGCTTGGGAATCGTCGTTTGAAGATGGGCATGTGAAACTGCGAGAAAAATTTTGAGAGCGCAGGACGGCTGCCGAAAGTCCGCGTAAAAACGCCCCCCGGGCCCAAAGTTTCACCGTGCAAAATTTCCGGTGCAGTTATTATGAAACTAGAATAAATTCCGCAGATTCTGAAACTTACTGCGATAGTTAGACTCTTTTAGTTGCTTGGGAATCGTCGTTTGAAGATGGGCATGTGAAACTGCGAAAAAAATTTTGAGAGCGCAGGACGGCTGCCGAAAGTCCGCGTAAAAACGCCCCCCGGACCCAAAGTTTCACCGTGCAAAATTTCCGGTGCGGTTATTATGAAACTAGAATACATTTCGCAGATTCTGAAAGTTATTGCGATAGTTAGACTCTTTTAGTTGCTTGGGAATCGTCGTTTGAAGATGGGCATGTGAAACTGCGAGAAAAATTTTGAGAGCGCAGGACGGCTGCCGAAAGTCCGCGTAAAAACGCCCCCCGGGCCTAAAGTTTCACCGTGCAAAATTCCCGGTGATGTTATTATGAAACTAGAATACATTTCGCAGATTCTGAAACTTACTGCGATAGTTAGACTCTTTTAGTTGCTTGGGAATCGTCGTTTGAAGATGGGCATGTGAAACTGCGAGAAAAATTTTGAGAGCGCAGGACGGCTGCCGAAAGTCCGCGTAAAAACGCCCCCCGGGCCCAAAGTTTCACCGTGCAAAATTTCCGGTGCGGTTATTATGAAACTAGAATATATTCCGCAGATTCTGAAACTTACTGCGATAGTTAGACTCTTTTAGTTGCTTGGGAATCGTCGTTTGAAGATGGGCATGTGAAACTGCGAGAAAAATTTTGAGAGCGCAGGACGGCTGCCGAAAGTCCGCGTAAAAACGCCCCCCGGGCCCAAAGTTTCACCGTGCAAAATTTCCGGTGCGGTTATTATGAAACTAGAATACATTTCGCAGATTCTGAAAGTTATTGCGATAGTTAGACTCTTTTAGTTGCTTGGGAATCGTCGTTTGAAGATGGGCATGTGAAACTGCGAGAAAAATTTTGAGAGCGCAGGACGGCTGCCGAAAGTCCGCGTAAAAACACCCCCCGGGCCCAAAGTTTCACCGTGCAAAATTTCCGGTGCGGTTATTATGAAACTAGAATATATTCCGCAGATTCTGAAACTTACTGCGATAGTTAGACTCTTTTAGTTGCTTGGGAATCGTCGTTTGAAGATGGGCATGTGAAACTGCGAAAAAAATTTTGAGAGCGCAGGACAGCTGCCGAAAGTCCGCGTAAAAACGCCCCCCGGGCCCAAAGTTTCACCGTGCAAAATTTCCGGTGCGGTTATTATGAAACTAGAATATATTCCGCAGATTCTGAAACTTACTGCGATAGTTAGACTCTTTTAGTTGCTTGGGAATCGTCGTTTGAAGATGGGCATGTGAAACTGCGAGAAAAATTTTGAGAGCGCAGGACGGCTGCCGAAAGTCTGCGTAAAAACGCCCCCCGGGCCTAAAGTTTCACCGTGCAAAATTCCCGGTGATGTTATTATGAAACTAGAATACATTTCGCAGATTCTGAAAGTTATTGCGATAGTTAGACTCTTTTAGTTGCTTGGGAATCGTCGTTTGAAGATGGGCATGTGAAACTGCGAGAAAAATTTTGAGAGCGAAGGACGGCTGCCGAAAGTCTGCGTAAAAACGCCCCCCGGGCCTAAAGTTTCACCGTGCAAAATTCCCGGTGATGTTATTATGAAACTAGAATACATTTCGCAGATTCTGAAACTTACTGCGATAGTTAGACTCTTTTAGTTGCTTGGGAATCGTCGTTTGAAGATGGGCATGTGAAACTGCGAGAAAAATTTTGAGAGCGCAGGACGCCTGCCGAAAGTCCGCGTAAAAACGCCCCCCGGGCCCAAAGTTTCACCGTGCAAAATTTCCGGTGCGGTTATTATGAAACTAGAATACATTTCGCAGATTCTGAAAGTTATTGCGATAGTTAGACTCTTTTAGTTGCTTGGGAATCGTCGTTTGAAGATGGGCATGTGAAACTGCGAGAAAAATTTTGAGAGCGCAGGACGGCTGCCGAAAGTCCGCGTAAAAACGCCCCCCGGGCCTAAAGTTTCACCGTGCAAAATTCCCGGTGATGTTATTATGAAACTAGAATACATTTCGCAGATTCTGAAACTTACTGCGATAGTTAGACTCTTTTAGTTGCTTGGGAATCGTCGTTTGAAGATGGGCATGTGAAACTGCGAGAAAAATTTTGAGAGCGCAGGACGGCTGCCGAAAGTCCGCGTAAAAACGCCCCCCGGGCCCAAAGTTTCACCGTGCAAAATTTCCGGTGCGGTTATTATGAAACTAGAATATATTCCGCAGATTCTGAAACTTACTGCGATAGTTAGACTCTTTTAGTTGCTTGGGAATCGTCGTTTGAAGATGGGCATGTGAAACTGCGAGAAAAATTTTGAGAGCGCAGGACGGCTGCCGAAAGTCCGCGTAAAAACACCCCCCGGGCCCAAAGTTTCACCGTGCAAAATTTCCGGTGCGGTTATTATGAAACTAGAATATATTCCGCAGATTCTGAAACTTACTGCGATAGTTAGACTCTTTTAGTTGCTTGGGAATCGTCGTTTGAAGATGGGCATGTGAAACTGCGAGAAAAATTTTGAGAGCGCAGGACGGCTGCCGAAAGTCTGCGTAAAAACGCCCCCCGGGCCTAAAGTTTCACCGTGCAAAATTCCCGGTGATGTTATTATGAAACTAGAATACATTTCGCAGATTCTGAAAGTTATTGCGATAGTTAGACTCTTTTAGTTGCTTGGGAATCGTCGTTTGAAGATGGGCATGTGAAACTGCGAGAAAAATTTTGAGAGCGCAGGACGGCTGCCGAAAGTCCGCGTAAAAACGCCCCCCGGGCCTAAAGTTTCACCGTGCAAAATTCCCGGTGATGTTATTATGAAACTAGAATACATTTCGCAGATTCTGAAACTTACTGCGATAGTTAGACTCTTTTAGTTGCTTGGGAATCGTCGTTTGAAGATGGGCATGTGAAACTGCGAGAAAAATTTTGAGAGCGCAGGACGGCTGCCGAAAGTCCGCGTAAAAACGCCCCCCGGGCCCAAAGTTTCACCGTGCAAAATTTCCGGTGCGGTTATTATGAAACTAGAATATATTCCGCAGATTCTGAAACTTACTGCGATAGTTAGACTCTTTTAGTTGCTTGGGAATCGTCGTTTGAAGATGGGCATGTGAAACTGCGAGAAAAATTTTGAGAGCGCAGGACGGCTGCCGAAAGTCCGCGTAAAAACGCCCCCCGGGCCCAAAGTTTCACCGTGCAAAATTTCCGGTGCGGTTATTATGAAACTAGAATACATTTCGCAGATTCTGAAAGTTATTGCGATAGTTAGACTCTTTTAGTTGCTTGGGAATCGTCGTTTGAAGATGGGCATGTGAAACTGCGAGAAAAATTTTGAGAGCGCAGGACGGCTGCCGAAAGTCCGCGTAAAAACGCCCCCCGGGCCTAAAGTTTCACCGTGCAAAATTCCCGGTGATGTTATTATGAAACTAGAATACATTTCGCAGATTCTGAAACTTACTGCGATAGTTAGACTCTTTTAGTTGCTTGGGAATCGTCGTTTGAAGATGGGCATGTGAAACTGCGAGAAAAATTTTGAGAGCGCAGGACGGCTGCCGAAAGTCCGCGTAAAAACGCCCCCCGGGCCCAAAGTTTCACCGTGCAAAATTTCCGGTGCAGTTATTATGAAACTAGAATAAATTCCGCAGATTCTGAAACTTACTGCGATAGTTAGACTCTTTTAGTTGCTTGGGAATCGTCGTTTGAAGATGGGCATGTGAAACTGCGAAAAAAATTTTGAGAGCGCAGGACGGCTGCCGAAAGTCCGCGTAAAAACGCCCCCCGGACCCAAAGTTTCACCGTGCAAAATTTCCGGTGCGGTTATTATGAAACTAGAATACATTTCGCAGATTCTGAAAGTTATTGCGATAGTTAGACTCTTTTAGTTGCTTGGGAATCGTCGTTTGAAGATGGGCATGTGAAACTGCGAGAAAAATTTTGAGAGCGCAGGACGGCTGCCGAAAGTCCGCGTAAAAACGCCCCCGGGCCTAAAGTTTCACCGTGCAAAATTCCCGGTGATGTTATTATGAAACTAGAATACATTTCGCAGATTCTGAAACTTACTGCGATAGTTAGACTCTTTTAGTTGCTTGGGAATCGTCGTTTGAAGATGGGCATGTGAAACTGCGAGAAAAATTTTGAGAGCGCAGGACGGCTGCCGAAAGTCCGCGTAAAAACGCCCCCCGGGCCCAAAGTTTCACCGTGCAAAATTTCCGGTGCGGTTATTATGAAACTAGAATATATTCCGCAGATTCTGAAACTTACTGCGATAGTTAGACTCTTTTAGTTGCTTGGGAATCGTCGTTTGAAGATGGGCATGTGAAACTGCGAGAAAAATTTTGAGAGCGCAGGACGGCTGCCGAAAGTCCGCGTAAAAACGCCCCCCGGGCCCAAAGTTTCACCGTGCAAAATTTCCGGTGCGGTTATTATGAAACTAGAATACATTTCGCAGATTCTGAAAGTTATTGCGATAGTTAGACTCTTTTAGTTGCTTGGGAATCGTCGTTTGAAGATGGGCATGTGAAACTGCGAGAAAAATTTTGAGAGCGCAGGACGGCTGCCGAAAGTCCGCGTAAAAACGCCCCCCGGGCCCAAAGTTTCACCGTGCAAAATTTCCGGTGCGGTTATTATGAAACTAGAATATATTCCGCAGATTCTGAAACTTACTGCGATAGTTAGACTCTTTTAGTTGCTTGGGAATCGTCGTTTGAAGATGGGCATGTGAAACTGCGAAAAAAATTTTGAGAGCGCAGGACAGCTGCCGAAAGTCCGCGTAAAAACGCCCCCCGGGCCCAAAGTTTCACCGTGCAAAATTTCCGGTGCGGTTATTATGAAACTAGAATATATTCCGCAGATTCTGAAACTTACTGCGATAGTTAGACTCTTTTAGTTGCTTGGGAATCGTCGTTTGAAGATGGGCATGTGAAACTGCGAGAAAAATTTTGAGAGCGCAGGACGGCTGCCGAAAGTCTGCGTAAAAACGCCCCCCGGGCCTAAAGTTTCACCGTGCAAAATTCCCGGTGATGTTATTATGAAACTAGAATACATTTCGCAGATTCTGAAAGTTATTGCGATAGTTAGACTCTTTTAGTTGCTTGGGAATCGTCGTTTGAAGATGGGCATGTGAAACTGCGAGAAAAATTTTGAGAGCGAAGGACGGCTGCCGAAAGTCTGCGTAAAAACGCCCCCCGGGCCTAAAGTTTCACCGTGCAAAATTCCCGGTGATGTTATTATGAAACTAGAATACATTTCGCAGATTCTGAAACTTACTGCGATAGTTAGACTCTTTTAGTTGCTTGGGAATCGTCGTTTGAAGATGGGCATGTGAAACTGCGAGAAAAATTTTGAGAGCGCAGGACGCCTGCCGAAAGTCCGCGTAAAAACGCCCCCCGGGCCCAAAGTTTCACCGTGCAAAATTTCCGGTGCGGTTATTATGAAACTAGAATACATTTCGCAGATTCTGAAAGTTATTGCGATAGTTAGACTCTTTTAGTTGCTTGGGAATCGTCGTTTGAAGATGGGCATGTGAAACTGCGAGAAAAATTTTGAGAGCGCAGGACGGCTGCCGAAAGTCCGCGTAAAAACGCCCCCCGGGCCTAAAGTTTCACCGTGCAAAATTCCCGGTGATGTTATTATGAAACTAGAATACATTTCGCAGATTCTGAAACTTACTGCGATAGTTAGACTCTTTTAGTTGCTTGGGAATCGTCGTTTGAAGATGGGCATGTGAAACTGCGAGAAAAATTTTGAGAGCGCAGGACGGCTGCCGAAAGTCCGCGTAAAAACGCCCCCCGGGCCCAAAGTTTCACCGTGCAAAATTTCCGGTGCGGTTATTATGAAACTAGAATATATTCCGCAGATTCTGAAACTTACTGCGATAGTTAGACTCTTTTAGTTGCTTGGGAATCGTCGTTTGAAGATGGGCATGTGAAACTGCGAGAAAAATTTTGAGAGCGCAGGACGGCTGCCGAAAGTCCGCGTAAAAACGCCCCCCGGGCCCAAAGTTTCACCGTGCAAAATTTCCGGTGCGGTTATTATGAAACTAGAATACATTTCGCAGATTCTGAAAGTTATTGCGATAGTTAGACTCTTTTAGTTGCTTGGGAATCGTCGTTTGAAGATGGGCATGTGAAACTGCGAGAAAAATTTTGAGAGCGCAGGACGGCTGCCGAAAGTCCGCGTAAAAACGCCCCCCGGGCCTAAAGTTTCACCGTGCAAAATTCCCGGTGATGTTATTATGAAACTAGAATACATTTCGCAGATTCTGAAACTTACTGCGATAGTTAGACTCTTTTAGTTGCTTGGGAATCGTCGTTTGAAGATGGGCATGTGAAACTGCGAGAAAAATTTTGAGAGCGCAGGACGGCTGCCGAAAGTCCGCGTAAAAACGCCCCCCGGGCCCAAAGTTTCACCGTGCAAAATTTCCGGTGCGGTTATTATGAAACTAGAATATATTCCGCAGATTCTGAAACTTACTGCGATAGTTAGACTCTTTTAGTTGCTTGGGAATCGTCGTTTGAAGATGGGCATGTGAAACTGCGAAAAAAATTTTGAGAGCGCAGGACGGCTGCCGAAAGTCCGCGTAAAAACGCCCCCCGGGCCCAAAGTTTCACCGTGCAAAATTTCCGGTGCGGTTATTATGAAACTAGAATACATTTCGCAGATTCTGAAAGTTATTGCGATAGTTAGACTCTTTTAGTTGCTTGGGAATCGTCGTTTGAAGATGGGCATGTGAAACTGCGAGAAAAATTTTGAGAGCGCAGGACGGCTGCCGAAAGTCCGCGTAAAAACGCCCCCCGGGCCTAAAGTTTCACCGTGCAAAATTCCCGGTGATGTTATTATGAAACTAGAATACATTTCGCAGATTCTGAAACTTACTGCGATAGTTAGACTCTTTTAGTTGCTTGGGAATCGTCGTTTGAAGATGGGCATGTGAAACTGCGAGAAAAATTTTGAGAGCGCAGGACGGCTGCCGAAAGTCCGCGTAAAAACGCCCCCCGGGCCCAAAGTTTCACCGTGCAAAATTTCCGGTGCGGTTATTATGAAACTAGAATATATTCCGCAGATTCTGAAACTTACTGCGATAGTTAGACTCTTTTAGTTGCTTGGGAATCGTCGTTTGAAGATGGGCATGTGAAACTGCGAGAAAAATTTTGAGAGCGCAGGACGGCTGCCGAAAGTCCGCGTAAAAACGCCCCCCGGGCCCAAAGTTTCACCGTGCAAAATTTCCGGTGCGGTTATTATGAAACTAGAATACATTTCGCAGATTCTGAAAGTTATTGCGATAGTTAGACTCTTTTAGTTGCTTGGGAATCGTCGTTTGAAGATGGGCATGTGAAACTGCGAGAAAAATTTTGAGAGCGCAGGACGGCTGCCGAAAGTCCGCGTAAAAACGCCCCCCGGGCCTAAAGTTTCACCGTGCAAAATTCCCGGTGATGTTATTATGAAACTAGAATACATTTCGCAGATTCTGAAACTTAGTGCGATAGTTAGACTCTTTTAGTTGCTTGGGAATCGTCGTTTGAAGATGGGCATGTGAAACTGCGAGAAAAATTTTGAGAGCGCAGGACGGCTGCCGAAAGTCCGCGTAAAAACGCCCCCCGGGCCCAAAGTTTCACCGTGCAAAATTTCCGGTGCGGTTATTATGAAACTAGAATATATTCCGCAGATTCTGAAACTTACTGCGATAGTTAGACTCTTTTAGTTGCTTGGGAATCGTCGTTTGAAGATGGGCATGTGAAACTGCGAAAAAAATTTTGAGAGCGCAGGACGGCTGCCGAAAGTCCGCGTAAAAACGCCCCCCGGGCCCAAAGTTTCACCGTGCAAAATTTCCGGTGCGGTTATTATGAAACTAGAATACATTTCGCAGATTCTGAAAGTTATTGCGATAGTTAGACTCTTTTAGTTGCTTGGGAATCGTCGTTTGAAGATGGGCATGTGAAACTGCGAGAAAAATTTTGAGAGCGCAGGACGGCTGCCGAAAGTCCGCGTAAAAACGCCCCCCGGGCCTAAAGTTTCACCGTGCAAAATTCCCGGTGATGTTATTATGAAACTAGAATACATTTCGCAGATTCTGAAACTTACTGCGATAGTTAGACTCTTTTAGTTGCTTGGGAATCGTCGTTTGAAGATGGGCATGTGAAACTGCGAGAAAAATTTTGAGAGCGCAGGACGGCTGCCGAAAGTCCGCGTAAAAACGCCCCCCGGGCCCAAAGTTTCACCGTGCAAAATTTCCGGTGCGGTTATTATGAAACTAGAATATATTCCGCAGATTCTGAAACTTACTGCGATAGTTAGACTCTTTTAGTTGCTTGGGAATCGTCGTTTGAAGATGGGCATGTGAAACTGCGAGAAAAATTTTGAGAGCGCAGGACGGCTGCCGAAAGTCCGCGTAAAAACGCCCCCCGGGCCCAAAGTTTCACCGTGCAAAATTTCCGGTGCGGTTATTATGAAACTAGAATACATTTCGCAGATTCTGAAAGTTATTGCGATAGTTAGACTCTTTTAGTTGCTTGGGAATCGTCGTTTGAAGATGGGCATGTGAAACTGCGAGAAAAATTTTGAGAGCGCAGGACGGCTGCCGAAAGTCCGCGTAAAAACGCCCCCCGGGCCTAAAGTTTCACCGTGCAAAATTCCCGGTGATGTTATTATGAAACTAGAATACATTTCGCAGATTCTGAAACTTAGTGCGATAGTTAGACTCTTTTAGTTGCTTGGGAATCGTCGTTTGAAGATGGGCATGTGAAACTGCGAGAAAAATTTTGAGAGCGCAGGACGGCTGCCGAAAGTCCGCGTAAAAACGCCCCCCGGGCCCAAAGTTTCACCGTGCAAAATTTCCGGTGCGGTTATTATGAAACTAGAATATATTCCGCAGATTCTGAAACTTACTGCGATAGTTAGACTCTTTTAGTTGCTTGGGAATCGTCGTTTGAAGATGGGCATGTGAAACTGCGAAAAAAATTTTGAGAGCGCAGGACGGCTGCCGAAAGTCCGCGTAAAAACGCCCCCCGGGCCCAAAGTTTCACCGTGCAAAATTTCCGGTGCGGTTATTATGAAACTAGAATATATTCCGCAGATTCTGAAACTTACTGCGATAGTTAGACTCTTTTTGTTGCTTGGGAATCGTCGTTTGAAGATGGGCATGTGAAACTGCGAGAAAAATTTTGAGAGCGCAGGACGGCTGCCGAAAGTCTGCGTAAAAACGCCCCCCGGGCCTAAAGTTTCACCGTGCAAAATTCCCGGTGATGTTATTATGAAACTAGAATACATTTCGCAGATTCTGAAAGTTATTGCGATAGTTAGACTCTTTTAGTTGCTTGGGAATCGTCGTTTGAAGATGGGCATGTGAAACTGCGAGAAAAATTTTGAGAGCGCAGGACGGCTGCCGAAAGTCCGCGTAAAAACGCCCCCCGGGCCTAAAGTTTCACCGTGCAAAATTCCCGGTGATGTTATTATGAAACTAGAATACATTTCGCAGATTCTGAAACTTACTGCGATAGTTAGACTCTTTTAGTTGCTTGGGAATCGTCGTTTGAAGATGGGCATGTGAAACTGCGAGAAAAATTTTGAGAGCGCAGGACGGCTGCCGAAAGTCCGCGTAAAAACGCCCCCCGGGCCCAAAGTTTCACCGTGCAAAATTTCCGGTGCGGTTATTATGAAACTAGAATAAATTCCGCAGATTCTGAAACTTACTGCGATAGTTAGACTCTTTTAGTTGCTTGGGAATCGTCGTTTGAAGATGGGCATGTGAAACTGCGAAAAAAATTTTGAGAGCGCAGGACGGCTGCCGAAAGTCCGCGTAAAAACGCCCCCCGGACCCAAAGTTTCACCGTGCAAAATTTCCGGTGCGGTTATTATGAAACTAGAATACATTTCGCAGATTCTGAAAGTTATTGCGATAGTTAGACTCTTTTAGTTGCTTGGGAATCGTCGTTTGAAGATGGGCATGTGAAACTGCGAGAAAAATTTTGAGAGCGCAGGACGGCTGCCGAAAGTCCGCGTTAAAACGCCCCCCGGGCCTAAAGTTTCACCGTGCAAAATTCCCGGTGATGTTATTATGAAACTAGAATACATTTCGCAGATTCTGAAAGTTATTGCGATAGTTAGACTCTTTTAGTTGCTTGGGAATCGTCGTTTGAAGATGGGCATGTGAAACTGCGAGAAAAATTTTGAGAGCGAAGGACGGCTGCCGAAAGTCTGCGTAAAAACGCCCCCCGGGCCTAAAGTTTCACCGTGCAAAATTCCCGGTGATGTTATTATGAAACTAGAATACATTTCGCAGATTCTGAAACTTACTGCGATAGTTAGACTCTTTTAGTTGCTTGGGAATCGTCGTTTGAAGATGGGCATGTGAAACTGCGAGAAAAATTTTGAGAGCGCAGGACGCCTGCCGAAAGTCCGCGTAAAAACGCCCCCCGGGCCCAAAGTTTCACCGTGCAAAATTTCCGGTGCGGTTATTATGAAACTAGAATACATTTCGCAGATTCTGAAAGTTATTGCGATAGTTAGACTCTTTTAGTTGCTTGGGAATCGTCGTTTGAAGATGGGCATGTGAAACTGCGAGAAAAATTTTGAGAGCGCAGGACGGCTGCCGAAAGTCCGCGTAAAAACGCCCCCCGGGCCTAAAGTTTCACCGTGCAAAATTCCCGGTGATGTTATTATGAAACTAGAATACATTTCGCAGATTCTGAAACTTACTGCGATAGTTAGACTCTTTTAGTTGCTTGGGAATCGTCGTTTGAAGATGGGCATGTGAAACTGCGAGAAAAATTTTGAGAGCGCAGGACGGCTGCCGAAAGTCCGCGTAAAAACGCCCCCCGGGCCCAAAGTTTCACCGTGCAAAATTTCCGGTGCGGTTATTATGAAACTAGAATATATTCCGCAGATTCTGAAACTTACTGCGATAGTTAGACTCTTTTAGTTGCTTGGGAATCGTCGTTTGAAGATGGGCATGTGAAACTGCGAGAAAAATTTTGAGAGCGCAGGACGGCTGCCGAAAGTCCGCGTAAAAACGCCCCCCGGGCCCAAAGTTTCACCGTGCAAAATTTCCGGTGCGGTTATTATGAAACTAGAATATATTCCGCAGATTCTGAAACTTACTGCGATAGTTAGACTCTTTTAGTTGCTTGGGAATCGTCGTTTGAAGATGGGCATGTGAAACTGCGAGAAAAATTTTGAGAGCGCAGGACGGCTGCCGAAAGTCTGCGTAAAAACGCCCCCCGGGCCTAAAGTTTCACCGTGCAAAATTCCCGGTGATGTTATTATGAAACTAGAATACATTTCGCAGATTCTGAAAGTTATTGCGATAGTTAGACTCTTTTAGTTGCTTGGGAATCGTCGTTTGAAGATGGGCATGTGAAACTGCGAGAAAAATTTTGAGAGCGCAGGACGGCTGCCGAAAGTCCGCGTAAAAACGCCCCCCGGGCCTAAAGTTTCACCGTGCAAAATTCCCGGTGATGTTATTATGAAACTAGAATACATTTCGCAGATTCTGAAACTTACTGCGATAGTTAGACTCTTTTAGTTGCTTGGGAATCGTCGTTTGAAGATGGGCATGTGAAACTGCGAGAAAAATTTTGAGAGCGCAGGACGGCTGCCGAAAGTCCGCGTAAAAACGCCCCCCGGGCCCAAAGTTTCACCGTGCAAAATTTCCGGTGCGGTTATTATGAAACTAGAATACATTTCGCAGATTCTGAAAGTTATTGCGATAGTTAGACTCTTTTAGTTGCTTGGGAATCGTCGTTTGAAGATGGGCATGTGAAACTGCGAGAAAAATTTTGAGAGCGCAGGACGGCTGCCGAAAGTCCGCGTAAAAACGCCCCCCGGGCCTAAAGTTTCACCGTGCAAAATTCCCGGTGATGTTATTATGAAACTAGAATACATTTCGCAGATTCTGAAACTTACTGCGATAGTTAGACTCTTTTAGTTGCTTGGGAATCGTCGTTTGAAGATGGGCATGTGAAACTGCGAGAAAAGTTTTGAGAGCGCAGGACGGCTGCCGAAAGTCCGCGTAAAAACGCCCCCCGGGCCCAAAGTTTCACCGTGCAAAATTTCCGGTGCAGTTATTATGAAACTAGAATAAATTCCGCAGATTCTGAAACTTACTGCGATAGTTAGACTCTTTTAGTTGCTTGGGAATCGTCGTTTGAAGATGGGCATGTGAAACTGCGAAAAAAATTTTGAGAGCGCAGGACGGCTGCCGAAAGTCCGCGTAAAAACGCCCCCCGGACCCAAAGTTTCACCGTGCAAAATTTCCGGTGCGGTTATTATGAAACTAGAATACATTTCGCAGATTCTGAAAGTTATTGCGATAGTTAGACTCTTTTAGTTGCTTGGGAATCGTCGTTTGAAGATGGGCATGTGAAACTGCGAGAAAAATTTTGAGAGCGCAGGACGGCTGCCGAAAGTCCGCGTAAAAACGCCCCCCGGGCCTAAAGTTTCACCGTGCAAAATTCCCGGTGATGTTATTATGAAACTAGAATACATTTCGCAGATTCTGAAACTTACTGCGATAGTTAGACTCTTTTAGTTGCTTGGGAATCGTCGTTTGAAGATGGGCATGTGAAACTGCGAGAAAAATTTTGAGAGCGCAGGACGGCTGCCGAAAGTCCGCGTAAAAACGCCCCCCGGGCCCAAAGTTTCACCGTGCAAAATTTCCGGTGCGGTTATTATGAAACTAGAATATATTCCGCAGATTCTGAAACTTACTGCGATAGTTAGACTCTTTTAGTTGCTTGGGAATCGTCGTTTGAAGATGGGCATGTGAAACTGCGAGAAAAATTTTGAGAGCGCAGGACGGCTGCCGAAAGTCCGCGTAAAAACGCCCCCCGGGCCCAAAGTTTCACCGTGCAAAATTTCCGGTGCGGTTATTATGAAACTAGAATACATTTCGCAGATTCTGAAAGTTATTGCGATAGTTAGACTCTTTTAGTTGCTTGGGAATCGTCGTTTGAAGATGGGCATGTGAAACTGCGAGAAAAATTTTGAGAGCGCAGGACGGCTGCCGAAAGTCCGCGTAAAAACGCCCCCCGGGCCCAAAGTTTCACCGTGCAAAATTTCCGGTGCGGTTATTATGAAACTAGAATATATTCCGCAGATTCTGAAACTTACTGCGATAGTTAGACTCTTTTAGTTGCTTGGGAATCGTCGTTTGAAGATGGGCATGTGAAACTGCGAAAAAAATTTTGAGAGCGCAGGACAGCTGCCGAAAGTCCGCGTAAAAACGCCCCCCGGGCCCAAAGTTTCACCGTGCAAAATTTCCGGTGCGGTTATTATGAAACTAGAATATATTCCGCAGATTCTGAAACTTACTGCGATAGTTAGACTCTTTTAGTTGCTTGGGAATCGTCGTTTGAAGATGGGCATGTGAAACTGCGAGAAAAATTTTGAGAGCGCAGGACGGCTGCCGAAAGTCTGCGTAAAAACGCCCCCCGGGCCTAAAGTTTCACCGTGCAAAATTCCCGGTGATGTTATTATGAAACTAGAATACATTTCGCAGATTCTGAAAGTTATTGCGATAGTTAGACTCTTTTAGTTGCTTGGGAATCGTCGTTTGAAGATGGGCATGTGAAACTGCGAGAAAAATTTTGAGAGCGAAGGACGGCTGCCGAAAGTCTGCGTAAAAACGCCCCCCGGGCCTAAAGTTTCACCGTGCAAAATTCCCGGTGATGTTATTATGAAACTAGAATACATTTCGCAGATTCTGAAACTTACTGCGATAGTTAGACTCTTTTAGTTGCTTGGGAATCGTCGTTTGAAGATGGGCATGTGAAACTGCGAGAAAAATTTTGAGAGCGCAGGACGCCTGCCGAAAGTCCGCGTAAAAACGCCCCCCGGGCCCAAAGTTTCACCGTGCAAAATTTCCGGTGCGGTTATTATGAAACTAGAATACATTTCGCAGATTCTGAAAGTTATTGCGATAGTTAGACTCTTTTAGTTGCTTGGGAATCGTCGTTTGAAGATGGGCATGTGAAACTGCGAGAAAAATTTTGAGAGCGCAGGACGGCTGCCGAAAGTCCGCGTAAAAACGCCCCCCGGGCCTAAAGTTTCACCGTGCAAAATTCCCGGTGATGTTATTATGAAACTAGAATACATTTCGCAGATTCTGAAACTTACTGCGATAGTTAGACTCTTTTAGTTGCTTGGGAATCGTCGTTTGAAGATGGGCATGTGAAACTGCGAGAAAAATTTTGAGAGCGCAGGACGGCTGCCGAAAGTCCGCGTAAAAACGCCCCCCGGGCCCAAAGTTTCACCGTGCAAAATTTCCGGTGCGGTTATTATGAAACTAGAATATATTCCGCAGATTCTGAAACTTACTGCGATAGTTAGACTCTTTTAGTTGCTTGGGAATCGTCGTTTGAAGATGGGCATGTGAAACTGCGAGAAAAATTTTGAGAGCGCAGGACGGCTGCCGAAAGTCCGCGTAAAAACGCCCCCCGGGCCCAAAGTTTCACCGTGCAAAATTTCCGGTGCGGTTATTATGAAACTAGAATACATTTCGCAGATTCTGAAAGTTATTGCGAT
The DNA here is from genome assembly GCA_963930645.1 of Salticus scenicus. Lineage (NCBI taxonomy): Eukaryota > Metazoa > Arthropoda > Arachnida > Araneae > Salticidae > Salticus > Salticus scenicus. Next base: position 18,107 of record CAWVNO010001638.1, on the reverse strand, counting down.
AGTTAGACTCTTTTAGTTGCTTGGGAATCGTCGTTTGAAGATGGGCATGTGAAACTGCGAGAAAAATTTTGAGAGCGCAGGACGGCTGCCGAAAGTCCGCGTAAAAACGCCCCCCGGGCCTAAAGTTTCACCGTGCAAAATTCCCGGTGATGTTATTATGAAACTAGAATACATTTCGCAGATTCTGAAACTTACTGCGATAGTTAGACTCTTTTAGTTGCTTGGGAATCGTCGTTTGAAGATGGGCATGTGAAACTGCGAGAAAAATTTTGAGAGCGCAGGACGGCTGCCGAAAGTCCGCGTAAAAACGCCCCCCGGGCCCAAAGTTTCACCGTGCAAAATTTCCGGTGCGGTTATTATGAAACTAGAATATATTCCGCAGATTCTGAAACTTACTGCGATAGTTAGACTCTTTTAGTTGCTTGGGAATCGTCGTTTGAAGATGGGCATGTGAAACTGCGAAAAAAATTTTGAGAGCGCAGGACGGCTGCCGAAAGTCCGCTTAAAAACGCCCCCCGGGCCCAAAGTTTCACCGTGCAAAATTTCCGGTGCGGTTATTATGAAACTAGAATACATTTCGCAGATTCTGAAAGTTATTGCGATAGTTAGACTCTTTTAGTTGCTTGGGAATCGTCGTTTGAAGATGGGCATGTGAAACTGCGAGAAAAATTTTGAGAGCGCAGGACGGCTGCCGAAAGTCCGCGTAAAAACGCCCCCCGGGCCTAAAGTTTCACCGTGCAAAATTCCCGGTGATGTTATTATGAAACTAGAATACATTTCGCAGATTCTGAAACTTACTGCGATAGTTAGACTCTTTTAGTTGCTTGGGAATCGTCGTTTGAAGATGGGCATGTGAAACTGCGAGAAAAATTTTGAGAGCGCAGGACGGCTGCCGAAAGTCCGCGTAAAAACGCCCCCCGGGCCCAAAGTTTCACCGTGCAAAATTTCCGGTGCGGTTATTATGAAACTAGAATATATTCCGCAGATTCTGAAACTTACTGCGATAGTTAGACTCTTTTAGTTGCTTGGGAATCGTCGTTTGAAGATGGGCATGTGAAACTGCGAGAAAAATTTTGAGAGCGCAGGACGGCTGCCGAAAGTCCGCGTAAAAACGCCCCCCGGGCCCAAAGTTTCACCGTGCAAAATTTCCGGTGCGGTTATTATGAAACTAGAATACATTTCGCAGATTCTGAAAGTTATTGCGATAGTTAGACTCTTTTAGTTGCTTGGGAATCGTCGTTTGAAGATGGGCATGTGAAACTGCGAGAAAAATTTTGAGAGCGCAGGACGGCTGCCGAAAGTCCGCGTAAAAACGCCCCCCGGGCCTAAAGTTTCACCGTGCAAAATTCCCGGTGATGTTATTATGAAACTAGAATACATTTCGCAGATTCTGAAACTTAGTGCGATAGTTAGACTCTTTTAGTTGCTTGGGAATCGTCGTTTGAAGATGGGCATGTGAAACTGCGAGAAAAATTTTGAGAGCGCAGGACGGCTGCCGAAAGTCCGCGTAAAAACGCCCCCCGGGCCCAAAGTTTCACCGTGCAAAATTTCCGGTGCGGTTATTATGAAACTAGAATATATTCCGCAGATTCTGAAACTTACTGCGATAGTTAGACTCTTTTAGTTGCTTGGGAATCGTCGTTTGAAGATGGGCATGTGAAACTGCGAAAAAAATTTTGAGAGCGCAGGACGGCTGCCGAAAGTCCGCGTAAAAACGCCCCCCGGGCCCAAAGTTTCACCGTGCAAAATTTCCGGTGCGGTTATTATGAAACTAGAATATATTCCGCAGATTCTGAAACTTACTGCGATAGTTAGACTCTTTTAGTTGCTTGGGAATCGTCGTTTGAAGATGGGCATGTGAAACTGCGAGAAAAATTTTGAGAGCGCAGGACGGCTGCCGAAAGTCTGCGTAAAAACGCCCCCCGGGCCTAAAGTTTCACCGTGCAAAATTCCCGGTGATGTTATTATGAAACTAGAATACATTTCGCAGATTCTGAAAGTTATTGCGATAGTTAGACTCTTTTAGTTGCTTGGGAATCGTCGTTTGAAGATGGGCATGTGAAACTGCGAGAAAAATTTTGAGAGCGCAGGACGGCTGCCGAAAGTCCGCGTAAAAACGCCCCCCGGGCCTAAAGCTTCACCGTGCAAAATTCCCGGTGATGTTATTATGAAACTAGAATACATTTCGCAGATTCTGAAACTTACTGCGATAGTTAGACTCTTTTAGTTGCTTGGGAATCGTCGTTTGAAGATGGGCATGTGAAACTGCGAGAAAAATTTTGAGAGCGCAGGACGGCTGCCGAAAGTCCGCGTAAAAACGCCCCCCGGGCCCAAAGTTTCACCGTGCAAAATTTCCGGTGCGGTTATTATGAAACTAGAATAAATTCCGCAGATTCTGAAACTTACTGCGATAGTTAGACTCTTTTAGTTGCTTGGGAATCGTCGTTTGAAGATGGGCATGTGAAACTGCGAAAAAAATTTTGAGAGCGCAGGACGGCTGCCGAAAGTCCGCGTAAAAACGCCCCCCGGACTCAAAGTTTCACCGTGCAAAATTTCCGGTGCGGTTATTATGAAACTAGAATACATTTCGCAGATTCTGAAAGTTATTGCGATAGTTAGACTCTTTTAGTTGCTTGGGAATCGTCGTTTGAAGATGGGCATGTGAAACTGCGAGAAAAATTTTGAGAGCGCAGGACGGCTGCCGAAAGTCCGCGTTAAAACGCCCCCCGGGCCTAAAGTTTCACCGTGCAAAATTCCCGGTGATGTTATTATGAAACTAGAATACATTTCGCAGATTCTGAAACTTACTGCGATAGTTAGACTCTTTTAGTTGCTTGGGAATCGTCGTTTGAAGATGGGCATGTGAAACTGCGAGAAAAATTTTGAGAGCGCAGGACGGCTGCCGAAAGTCCGCGTAAAAACGCCCCCCGGGCCCAAAGTTTCACCGTGCAAAATTTCCGGTGCGGTTATTATGAAACTAGAATATATTCCGCAGATTCTGAAACTTACTGCGATAGTTAGACTCTTTTAGTTGCTTGGGAATCGTCGTTTGAAGATGGGCATGTGAAACTGCGAAAAAAATTTTGAGAGCGCAGGACGGCTGCCGGAAGTCCGCGTAAAAACGCCCCCCGGGCCCAAAGTTTCACCGTGCAAAATTTCCGGTGCGGTTATTATGAAACTAGAATACATTTCGCAGATTCTGAAAGTTATTGCGATAGTTAGACTCTTTTAGTTGCTTGGGAATCGTCGTTTGAAGATGGGCATGTGAAACTGCAGAAAAATTTTGAGAGCGCAGGACGGCTGCCGAAAGTCCGCGTAAAAACGCCCCCCGGGCCTAAAGTTTCACCGTGCAAAATTCCCGGTGATGTTATTATGAAACTAGAATACATTTCGCAGATTCTGAAACTTACTGCGATAGTTAGACTCTTTTAGTTGCTTGGGAATCGTCGTTTGAAGATGGGCATGTGAAACTGCGAGAAAAATTTTGAGAGCGCAGGACGGCTGCCGAAAGTCCGCGTAAAAACGCCCCCCGGGCCCAAAGTTTCACCGTGCAAAATTTCCGGTGCGGTTATTATGAAACTAGAATATATTCCGCAGATTCTGAAACTTACTGCGATAGTTAGACTCTTTTAGTTGCTTGGGAATCGTCGTTTGAAGATGGGCATGTGAAACTGCGAGAAAAATTTTGAGAGCGCAGGACGGCTGCCGAAAGTCCGCGTAAAAACGCCCCCCGGGCCCAAAGTTTCACCGTGCAAAATTTCCGGTGCGGTTATTATGAAACTAGAATACATTTCGCAGATTCTGAAAGTTATTGCGATAGTTAGACTCTTTTAGTTGCTTGGGAATCGTCGTTTGAAGATGGGCATGTGAAACTGCGAGAAAAATTTTGAGAGCGCAGGACGGCTGCCGAAAGTCCGCGTAAAAACGCCCCCCGGGCCTAAAGTTTCACCGTGCAAAATTCCCGGTGATGTTATTATGAAACTAGAATACATTTCGCAGATTCTGAAACTTACTGCGATAGTTAGACTCTTTTAGTTGCTTGGGAATCGTCGTTTGAAGATGGGCATGTGAAACTGCGAGAAAAATTTTGAGAGCGCAGGACGGCTGCCGAAAGTCCGCGTAAAAACGCCCCCCGGGCCCAAAGTTTCACCGTGCAAAATTTCCGGTGCGGTTATTATGAAACTAGAATATATTCCGCAGATTCTGAAACTTACTGCGATAGTTAGACTCTTTTAGTTGCTTGGGAATCGTCGTTTGAAGATGGGCATGTGAAACTGCGAAAAAAATTTTGAGAGCGCAGGACGGCTGCCGAAAGTCCGCGTAAAAACGCCCCCCGGGCCCAAAGTTTCACCGTGCAAAATTTCCGGTGCGGTTATTATGAAACTAGAATATATTCCGCAGATTCTGAAACTTACTGCGATAGTTAGACTCTTTTAGTTGCTTGGGAATCGTCGTTTGAAGATGGGCATGTGAAACTGCGAGAAAAATTTTGAGAGCGCAGGACGGCTGCCGAAAGTCTGCGTAAAAACGCCCCCCGGGCCTAAAGTTTCACCGTGCAAAATTCCCGGTGATGTTATTATGAAACTAGAATACATTTCGCAGATTCTGAAAGTTATTGCGATAGTTAGACTCTTTTAGTTGCTTGGGAATCGTCGTTTGAAGATGGGCATGTGAAACTGCGAGAAAAATTTTGAGAGCGCAGGACGGCTGCCGAAAGTCCGCGTAAAAACGCCCCCCGGGCCTAAAGTTTCACCGTGCAAAATTCCCGGTGATGTTATTATGAAACTAGAATACATTTCGCAGATTCTGAAACTTACTGCGATAGTTAGACTCTTTTAGTTGCTTGGGAATCGTCGTTTGAAGATGGGCATGTGAAACTGCGAGAAAAATTTTGAGAGCGCAGGACGGCTGCCGAAAGTCCGCGTAAAAACGCCCCCCGGGCCCAAAGTTTCACCGTGCAAAATTTCCGGTGCGGTTATTATGAAACTAGAATATATTCCGCAGATTCTGAAACTTACTGCGATAGTTAGACTCTTTTAGTTGCTTGGGAATCGTCGTTTGAAGATGGGCATGTGAAACTGCGAAAAAAATTTTGAGAGCGCAGGACGGCTGCCGAAAGTCCGCGTAAAAACGCCCCCCGGGCCCAAAGTTTCACCGTGCAAAATTTCCGGTGCGGTTATTATGAAACTAGAATATATTCCGCAGATTCTGAAACTTACTGCGATAGTTAGACTCTTTTAGTTGCTTGGGAATCGTCGTTTGAAGATGGGCATGTGAAACTGCGAGAAAAATTTTGAGAGCGCAGGACGGCTGCCGAAAGTCTGCGTAAAAACGCCCCCCGGGCCTAAAGTTTCACCGTGCAAAATTCCCGGTGATGTTATTATGAAACTAGAATACATTTCGCAGATTCTGAAAGTTATTGCGATAGTTAGACTCTTTTAGTTGCTTGGGAATCGTCGTTTGAAGATGGGCATGTGAAACTGCGAGAAAAATTTTGAGAGCGCAGGACGGCTGCCGAAAGTCTGCGTAAAAACGCCCCCCGGGCCTAAAGTTTCACCGTGCAAAATTCCCGGTGATGTTATTATGAAACTAGAATACATTTCGCAGATTCTGAAACTTACTGCGATAGTTAGACTCTTTTAGTTGCTTGGGAATCGTCGTTTGAAGATGGGCATGTGAAACTGCGAGAAAAATTTTGAGAGCGCAGGACGGCTGCCGAAAGTCCGCGTAAAAACGCCCCCCGGGCCCAAAGTTTCACCGTGCAAAATTTCCGGTGCGGTTATTATGAAACTAGAATACATTTCGCAGATTCTGAAAGTTATTGCGATAGTTAGACTCTTTTAGTTGCTTGGGAATCGTCGTTTGAAGATGGGCATGTGAAACTGCGAGAAAAATTTTGAGAGCGCAGGACGGCTGCCGAAAGTCCGCGTAAAAACGCCCCCCGGGCCTAAAGTTTCACCGTGCAAAATTCCCGGTGATGTTATTATGAAACTAGAATACATTTCGCAGATTCTGAAACTTACTGCGATAGTTAGACTCTTTTAGTTGCTTGGGAATCGTCGTTTGAAGATGGGCATGTGAAACTGCGAGAAAAATTTTGAGAGCGCAGGACGGCTGCCGAAAGTCCGCGTAAAAACGCCCCCCGGGCCTAAAGTTTCACCGTGCAAAATTCCCGGTGATGTTATTATGAAACTAGAATACATTTCGCAGATTCTGAAACTTACTGCGATAGTTAGACTCTTTTAGTTGCTTGGGAATCGTCGTTTGAAGATGGGCATGTGAAACTGCGAGAAAAATTTTGAGAGCGCAGGACGGCTGCCGAAAGTCCGCGTAAAAACGCCCCCCGGGCCCAAAGTTTCACCGTGCAAAATTTCCGGTGCGGTTATTATGAAACTAGAATATATTCCGCAGATTCTGAAACTTACTGCGATAGTTAGACTCTTTTAGTTGCTTGGGAATCGTCGTTTGAAGATGGGCATGTGAAACTGCGAAAAAAATTTTGAGAGCGCAGGACGGCTGCCGAAAGTCCGCGTAAAAACGCCCCCCGGGCCCAAAGTTTCACCGTGCAAAATTTCCGGTGCGGTTATTATGAAACTAGAATACATTTCGCAGATTCTGAAAGTTATTGCGATAGTTAGACTCTTTTAGTTGCTTGGGAATCGTCGTTTGAAGATGGGCATGTGAAACTGCGAGAAAAATTTTGAGAGCGCAGGACGGCTGCCGAAAGTCCGCGTAAAAACGCCCCCCGGGCCTAAAGTTTCACCGTGCAAAATTCCCGGTGATGTTATTATGAAACTAGAATACATTTCGCAGATTCTGAAACTTACTGCGATAGTTAGACTCTTTTAGTTGCTTGGGAATCGTCGTTTGAAGATGGGCATGTGAAACTGCGAGAAAAATTTTGAGAGCGCAGGACGGCTGCCGAAAGTCCGCGTAAAAACGCCCCCCGGGCCCAAAGTTTCACCGTGCAAAATTTCCGGTGCGGTTATTATGAAACTAGAATATATTCCGCAGATTCTGAAACTTACTGCGATAGTTAGACTCTTTTAGTTGCTTGGGAATCGTCGTTTGAAGATGGGCATGTGAAACTGCGAAAAAAATTTTGAGAGCGCAGGACGGCTGCCGAAAGTCCGCGTAAAAACGCCCCCCGGGCCCAAAGTTTCACCGTGCAAAATTTCCGGTGCGGTTATTATGAAACTAGAATATATTCCGCAGATTCTGAAACTTACTGCGATAGTTAGACTCTTTTAGTTGCTTGGGAATCGTCGTTTGAAGATGGGCATGTGAAACTGCGAGAAAAATTTTGAGAGCGCAGGACGGCTGCCGAAAGTCTGCGTAAAAACGCCCCCCGGGCCTAAAGTTTCACCGTGCAAAATTCCCGGTGATGTTATTATGAAACTAGAATACATTTCGCAGATTCTGAAAGTTATTGCGATAGTTAGACTCTTTTAGTTGCTTGGGAATCGTCGTTTGAAGATGGGCATGTGAAACTGCGAGAAAAATTTTGAGAGCGCAGGACGGCTGCCGAAAGTCCGCGTAAAAACGCCCCCCGGGCCTAAAGTTTCACCGTGCAAAATTCCCGGTGATGTTATTATGAAACTAGAATACATTTCGCAGATTCTGAAACTTACTGCGATAGTTAGACTCTTTTAGTTGCTTGGGAATCGTCGTTTGAAGATGGGCATGTGAAACTGCGAGAAAAATTTTGAGAGCGCAGGACGGCTGCCGAAAGTCCGCGTAAAAACGCCCCCCGGGCCCAAAGTTTCACCGTGCAAAATTTCCGGTGCGGTTATTATGAAACTAGAATATATTCCGCAGATTCTGAAACTTACTGCGATAGTTAGACTCTTTTAGTTGCTTGGGAATCGTCGTTTGAAGATGGGCATGTGAAACTGCGAAAAAAATTTTGAGAGCGCAGGACGGCTGCCGAAAGTCCGCGTAAAAACGCCCCCCGGGCCCAAAGTTTCACCGTGCAAAATTTCCGGTGCGGTTATTATGAAACTAGAATATATTCCGCAGATTCTGAAACTTACTGCGATAGTTAGACTCTTTTAGTTGCTTGGGAATCGTCGTTTGAAGATGGGCATGTGAAACTGCGAGAAAAATTTTGAGAGCGCAGGACGGCTGCCGAAAGTCTGCGTAAAAACGCCCCCCGGGCCTAAAGTTTCACCGTGCAAAATTCCCGGTGATGTTATTATGAAACTAGAATACATTTCGCAGATTCTGAAAGTTATTGCGATAGTTAGACTCTTTTAGTTGCTTGGGAATCGTCGTTTGAAGATGGGCATGTGAAACTGCGAGAAAAATTTTGAGAGCGCAGGACGGCTGCCGAAAGTCTGCGTAAAAACGCCCCCCGGGCCTAAAGTTTCACCGTGCAAAATTCCCGGTGATGTTATTATGAAACTAGAATACATTTCGCAGATTCTGAAACTTACTGCGATAGTTAGACTCTTTTAGTTGCTTGGGAATCGTCGTTTGAAGATGGGCATGTGAAACTGCGAGAAAAATTTTGAGAGCGCAGGACGGCTGCCGAAAGTCCGCGTAAAAACGCCCCCCGGGCCCAAAGTTTCACCGTGCAAAATTTCCGGTGCGGTTATTATGAAACTAGAATACATTTCGCAGATTCTGAAAGTTATTGCGATAGTTAGACTCTTTTAGTTGCTTGGGAATCGTCGTTTGAAGATGGGCATGTGAAACTGCGAGAAAAATTTTGAGAGCGCAGGACGGCTGCCGAAAGTCCGCGTAAAAACGCCCCCCGGGCCTAAAGTTTCACCGTGCAAAATTCCCGGTGATGTTATTATGAAACTAGAATACATTTCGCAGATTCTGAAACTTACTGCGATAGTTAGACTCTTTTAGTTGCTTGGGAATCGTCGTTTGAAGATGGGCATGTGAAACTGCGAGAAAAATTTTGAGAGCGCAGGACGGCTGCCGAAAGTCCGCGTAAAAACGCCCCCCGGGCCCAAAGTTTCACCGTGCAAAATTTCCGGTGCGGTTATTATGAAACTAGAATATATTCCGCAGATTCTGAAACTTACTGCGATAGTTAGACTCTTTTAGTTGCTTGGGAATCGTCGTTTGAAGATGGGCATGTGAAACTGCGAGAAAAATTTTGAGAGCGCAGGACGGCTGCCGAAAGTCCGCGTAAAAACGCCCCCCGGGCCCAAAGTTTCACCGTGCAAAATTTCCGGTGCGGTTATTATGAAACTAGAATACATTTCGCAGATTCTGAAAGTTATTGCGATAGTTAGACTCTTTTAGTTGCTTGGGAATCGTCGTTTGAAGATGGGCATGTGAAACTGCGAGAAAAATTTTGAGAGCGCAGGACGGCTGCCGAAAGTCCGCGTAAAAACGCCCCCCGGGCCTAAAGTTTCACCGTGCAAAATTCCCGGTGATGTTATTATGAAACTAGAATACATTTCGCAGATTCTGAAACTTACTGCGATAGTTAGACTCTTTTAGTTGCTTGGGAATCGTCGTTTGAAGATGGGCATGTGAAACTGCGAGAAAAATTTTGAGAGCGCAGGACGGCTGCCGAAAGTCCGCGTAAAAACGCCCCCCGGGCCCAAAGTTTCACCGTGCAAAATTTCCGGTGCGGTTATTATGAAACTAGAATATATTCCGCAGATTCTGAAACTTACTGCGATAGTTAGACTCTTTTAGTTGCTTGGGAATCGTCGTTTGAAGATGGGCATGTGAAACTGCGAAAAAAATTTTGAGAGCGCAGGACGGCTGCCGAAAGTCCGCGTAAAAACGCCCCCCGGGCCCAAAGTTTCACCGTGCAAAATTTCCGGTGCGGTTATTATGAAACTAGAATACATTTCGCAGATTCTGAAAGTTATTGCGATAGTTAGACTCTTTTAGTTGCTTGGGAATCGTCGTTTGAAGATGGGCATGTGAAACTGCGAGAAAAATTTTGAGAGCGCAGGACGGCTGCCGAAAGTCCGCGTAAAAACGCCCCCCGGGCCTAAAGTTTCACCGTGCAAAATTCCCGGTGATGTTATTATGAAACTAGAATACATTTCGCAGATTCTGAAACTTACTGCGATAGTTAGACTCTTTTAGTTGCTTGGGAATCGTCGTTTGAAGATGGGCATGTGAAACTGCGAGAAAAATTTTGAGAGCGCAGGACGGCTGCCGAAAGTCCGCGTAAAAACGCCCCCCGGGCCCAAAGTTTCACCGTGCAAAATTTCCGGTGCGGTTATTATGAAACTAGAATATATTCCGCAGATTCTGAAACTTACTGCGATAGTTAGACTCTTTTAGTTGCTTGGGAATCGTCGTTTGAAGATGGGCATGTGAAACTGCGAGAAAAATTTTGAGAGCGCAGGACGGCTGCCGAAAGTCCGCGTAAAAACGCCCCCCGGGCCTAAAGTTTCACCGTGCAAAATTCCCGGTGATGTTATTATGAAACTAGAATACATTTCGCAGATTCTGAAACTTACTGCGATAGTTAGACTCTTTTAGTTGCTTGGGAATCGTCGTTTGAAGATGGGCATGTGAAACTGCGAGAAAAATTTTGAGAGCGCAGGACGGCTGCCGAAAGTCCGCGTAAAAACGCCCCCCGGGCCCAAAGTTTCACCGTGCAAAATTTCCGGTGCGGTTATTATGAAACTAGAATATATTCCGCAGATTCTGAAACTTACTGCGATAGTTAGACTCTTTTAGTTGCTTGGGAATCGTCGTTTGAAGATGGGCATGTGAAACTGCGAAAAAAATTTTGAGAGCGCAGGACGGCTGCCGAAAGTCCGCGTAAAAACGCCCCCCGGGCCCAAAGTTTCACCGTGCAAAATTTCCGGTGCGGTTATTATGAAACTAGAATACATTTCGCAGATTCTGAAAGTTATTGCGATAGTTAGACTCTTTTAGTTGCTTGGGAATCGTCGTTTGAAGATGGGCATGTGAAACTGCGAGAAAAATTTTGAGAGCGCAGGACGGCTGCCGAAAGTCCGCGTAAAAACGCCCCCCGGGCCTAAAGTTTCACCGTGCAAAATTCCCGGTGATGTTATTATGAAACTAGAATACATTTCGCAGATTCTGAAACTTACTGCGATAGTTAGACTCTTTTAGTTGCTTGGGAATCGTCGTTTGAAGATGGGCATGTGAAACTGCGAGAAAAATTTTGAGAGCGCAGGACGGCTGCCGAAAGTCCGCGTAAAAACGCCCCCCGGGCCCAAAGTTTCACCGTGCAAAATTTCCGGTGCGGTTATTATGAAACTAGAATATATTCCGCAGATTCTGAAACTTACTGCGATAGTTAGACTCTTTTAGTTGCTTGGGAATCGTCGTTTGAAGATGGGCATGTGAAACTGCGAAAAAAATTTTGAGAGCGCAGGACGGCTGCCGAAAGTCCGCGTAAAAACGCCCCCCGGGCCCAAAGTTTCACCGTGCAAAATTTCCGGTGCGGTTATTATGAAACTAGAATATATTCCGCAGATTCTGAAACTTACTGCGATAGTTAGACTCTTTTAGTTGCTTGGGAATCGTCGTTTGAAGATGGGCATGTGAAACTGCGAGAAAAATTTTGAGAGCGCAGGACGGCTGCCGAAAGTCTGCGTAAAAACGCCCCCCGGGCCTAAAGTTTCACCGTGCAAAATTCCCGGTGATGTTATTATGAAACTAGAATACATTTCGCAGATTCTGAAAGTTATTGCGATAGTTAGACTCTTTTAGTTGCTTGGGAATCGTCGTTTGAAGATGGGCATGTGAAACTGCGAGAAAAATTTTGAGAGCGCAGGACGGCTGCCGAAAGTCCGCGTAAAAACGCCCCCCGGGCCTAAAGTTTCACCGTGCAAAATGGTGATGTTATTATGAAACTAGAATACATTTCGCAGATTCTGAAACTTACTGCGATAGTTAGACTCTTTTAGTTGCTTGGGAATCGTCGTTTGAAGATGGGCATGTGAAACTGCGAGAAAAATTTTGAGAGCGCAGGACGGCTGCCGAAAGTCCGCGTAAAAACGCCCCCCGGGCCCAAAGTTTCACCGTGCAAAATTTCCGGTGCGGTTATTATGAAACTAGAATATATTCCGCAGATTCTGAAACTTACTGCGATAGTTAGACTCTTTTAGTTGCTTGGGAATCGTCGTTTGAAGATGGGCATGTGAAACTGCGAAAAAAATTTTGAGAGCGCAGGACGGCTGCCGAAAGTCCGCGTAAAAACGCCCCCCGGGCCCAAAGTTTCACCGTGCAAAATTTCCGGTGCGGTTATTATGAAACTAGAATATATTCCGCAGATTCTGAAACTTACTGCGATAGTTTAGACTCTTTTAGTTGCTTGGGAATCGTCGTTTGAAGATGGGCATGTGAAAACTGCGAGAAAAATTTTGAGAGCGCAGGACGGCTGCCGAAAGTCTGCGTAAAAACGCCCCCCGGGCCTAAAGTTTCACCGTGCAAAATTCCCGGTGATGTTATTATGAAACTAGAATACATTTCGCAGATTCTGAAAGTTATTGCGATAGTTAGACTCTTTTAGTTGCTTGGAATCGTCGTTTGAAGATGGGCATGTGAAACTGCGAGAAAAATTTTGAGAGCGCAGGACGGCTGCCGAAAGTCTGCGTAAAAAACCGCCCCCCGGGCCTAAAGTTTCACCGTGCAAAATTCCCGGTGATGTTTTATGAAACTAGAATACATTTCGCAGATTCTGAAACTTACTGCGATAGTTAGACTCTTTTAGTTGCTTGGGAATCGTCGTTTGAAGATGGGCATGTGAAACTGCGAGAAAAATTTTGAGAGCGCAGGACGGCTGCCCGAAAGTCCGCGTAAAAACGCCCCCCGGGCCCAAAGTTTCACCGTGCAAAATTTCCGGTGCGGTTATTATGAAACTAGAATACATTTCGCAGATTCTGAAAGTTATTGCGATAGTTAGACTCTTTTAGTTGCTTGGGAATCGTCGTTTGAAGATGGGCATGTGAAACTGCGAGAAAAATTTTGAGAGCGCAGGACGGCTGCCGAAAGTCCGCGTAAAAACGCCCCCCGGGCCTAAAGTTTCACCGTGCAAAATTCCCGGTGATGTTATTATGAAACTAGAAATACATTTCGCAGATTCTGAAACTTACTGCGATAGTTAGACTCTTTTAGTTGCTTGGGAATCGTCGTTTGAAGATGGGCATGTGAAACTGCGAGAAAAATTTGAGAGCGCAGGACGGCTGCCGAAAGTCCGCGTAAAAACGCCCCCGGGCCCAAAGTTTCACCGTGCAAAATTTCCGGTGCGGTTATTATGAAACTAGAATATATTCCGCAGATTCTGAAACTTACTGCGATAGTTAGACTCTTTTAGTTGCTTGGGAATCGTCGTTTGAAGATGGGCATGTGAAACTGCGAGAAAAATTTTGAGAGCGCAGGACGGCTGCCGAAAGTCCGCGTAAAAACGCCCCCCGGGCCCAAAGTTTCACCGTGCAAAATTTCCGGTGCGGTTATTATGAAACTAGAATATATTCCGCAGATTCTGAAACTTACTGCGATAGTTAGACTCTTTTAGTTGCTTGGGAATCGTCGTTTGAAGATGGGCATGTGAAACTGCGAAAAAATTTTGAGAGCGCAGGACGGCTGCCGAAAGTCCGCGTAAAAACGCCCCCCGGGCCCAAAGTTTCACCGTGCAAAATTTCCGGTGCGGTTATTATGAAACTAGAATACATTTCGCAGATTCTGAAAGTTATTGCGATAGTTAGACTCTTTTTAGTTGCTTGGGAATCGTCGTTTGAAGATGGGCATGTGAAACTGCGAGAAAAATTTTGAGAGCGCAGGACGGCTGCCGAAAGTCCGCGTAAAAACGCCCCCCGGGCCTAAAGTTTCACCGTGCAAAATTCCCGGTGATGTTATTATGAAACTAGAATACATTTCGCAGATTCTGAAACTTACTGCGATAGTTAGACTCTTTAGTTGCTTGGGAATCGTCGTTTGAAGATGGGCATGTGAAACTGCGAGAAAAATTTTGAGAGCGCAGGACGGCTGCCGAAAGTCCGCGTAAAAAACGCCCCCCGGGCCCAAAGTTTCACCGTGCAAAATTTCCGGTGCGGTTATTATGAAACTAGAATATATTCCGCAGATTCTGAAACTTACTGCGATAGTTAGACTCTTTTAGTTGCTTGGGAATCGTCGTTTGAAGATGGGCATGTGAAACTGCGAGAAAAATTTTGAGAGCGCAGGACGGCTGCCGAAAGTCCGCGTAAAAAACGCCCCCGGGCCCAAAGTTTCACCGTGCAAAATTTCCGGTGCGGTTATTATGAAACTAGAATACATTTCGCAGATTCTGAAAGTTATTGCGATAGTTAGACTCTTTTAGGTTGCTTGGGAATCGTCGTTTGAAGATGGGCATGTGAAACTGCGAGAAAAATTTTGAGAGCGCAGGACGGCTGCCGAAAGTCCGCGTAAAAACGCCCCCCGGGCCCAAAGTTTCACCGTGCAAAATTTCCGGTGCGGTTATTATGAAACTAGAATATATTCCGCAGATTCTGAAACTTACTGCGATAGTTAGACTCTTTTAGTTGCTTGGGAATCGTCGTTTGAAGATGGGCATGTGAAACTGCGAGAAAAAATTTTGAGGAGCGCAGGACGGCTGCCGAAAGCTGCGTAAAAACGCCCCCCGGGCCTAAAGTTTCACCGTGCAAAATTCCCGGTGATGTTATTATGAAACTAGAATACATTTCGCAGATTCTGAAAGTTATTGCGATAGTTAGACTCTTTTAGTTGCTTGGGAATCGTCGTTTGAAGATGGGCATGTGAAACTGCGAGAAAAATTTTGAGAGCGAAGGACGGCTGCCGAAAGTCTGCGTAAAAACGCCCCCCGGGCCTAAAGTTTCACCGTGCAAAATTCCCGGTGATGTTATTATGAAACTAGAATACATTTCGCAGATTCTGAAACTTACTGCGATAGTTAGACTCTTTTAGTTGCTTGGGAATCGTCGTTTGAAGATGGGCATGTGAAACTGCGAGAAAAATTTTGAGAGCGCAGGACGCCTGCCGAAAGTCCGCGTAAAAACGCCCCCCGGGCCCAAAGTTTCACCGTGCAAAATTTCCGGTGCGGTTATTATGAAACTAGAATACATTTCGCAGATTCTGAAAGTTATTGCGATAGTTAGACTCTTTTAGTTGCTTGGGAATCGTCGTTTGAAGATGGGCATGTGAAACTGCGAGAAAAATTTTGAGAGCGCAGGACGGCTGCCGAAAGTCCGCGTAAAAACGCCCCCCGGGCCTAAAGTTTCACCGTGCAAAATTCCCGGTGATGTTATTATGAAACTAGAATACATTTCGCAGATTCTGAAACTTACTGCGATAGTTAGACTCTTTTAGTTGCTTGGGAATCGTCGTTTGAAGATGGGCATGTGAAACTGCGAGAAAAATTTTGAGAGCGCAGGACGGCTGCCGAAAGTCCGCGTAAAAACGCCCCCCGGGCCCAAAGTTTCACCGTGCAAAATTTCCGGTGCGGTTATTATGAAACTAGAATATATTCCGCAGATTCTGAAACTTACTGCGATAGTTAGACTCTTTTAGTTGCTTGGGAATCGTCGTTTGAAGATGGGCATGTGAAACTGCGAGAAAAATTTTGAGAGCGCAGGACGGCTGCCGAAAGTCCGCGTAAAAACGCCCCCCGGGCCCAAAGTTTCACCGTGCAAAATTCCCGGTGATGTTATTATGAAACTAGAATACATTTCGCAGATTCTGAAACTTACTGCGATAGTTAGACTCTTTTAGTTGCTTGGGAATCGTCGTTTGAAGATGGGCATGTGAAACTGCGAGAAAAATTTTGAGAGCGCAGGACGGCTGCCGAAAGTCCGCGTAAAAACGCCCCCCGGGCCCAAAGTTTCACCGTGCAAAATTTCCGGTGCGGTTATTATGAAACTAGAATATATTCCGCAGATTCTGAAACTTACTGCGATAGTTAGACTCTTTTAGTTGCTTGGGAATCGTCGTTTGAAGATGGGCATGTGAAACTGCGAGAAAAATTTTGAGAGCGCAGGACGGCTGCCGAAAGTCCGCGTAAAAACGCCCCCCGGGCCCAAAGTTTCACCGTGCAAAATTTCCGGTGCGGTTATTATGAAACTAGAATACATTTCGCAGATTCTGAAAGTTATTGCGATAGTTAGACTCTTTTAGTTGCTTGGGAATCGTCGTTTGAAGATGGGCATGTGAAACTGCGAGAAAAATTTTGAGAGCGCAGGACGGCTGCCGAAAGTCCGCGTAAAAACGCCCCCCGGGCCCAAAGTTTCACCGTGCAAAATTTCCGGTGCGGTTATTATGAAACTAGAATATATTCCGCAGATTCTGAAACTTACTGCGATAGTTAGACTCTTTTAGTTGCTTGGGAATCGTCGTTTGAAGATGGGCATGTGAAACTGCGAAAAAAATTTTGAGAGCGCAGGACAGCTGCCGAAAGTCCGCGTAAAAACGCCCCCCGGGCCCAAAGTTTCACCGTGCAAAATTTCCGGTGCGGTTATTATGAAACTAGAATATATTCCGCAGATTCTGAAACTTACTGCGATAGTTAGACTCTTTTAGTTGCTTGGGAATCGTCGTTTGAAGATGGGCATGTGAAACTGCGAGAAAAATTTTGAGAGCGCAGGACGGCTGCCGAAAGTCTGCGTAAAAACGCCCCCCGGGCCTAAAGTTTCACCGTGCAAAATTCCCGGTGATGTTATTATGAAACTAGAATACATTTCGCAGATTCTGAAAGTTATTGCGATAGTTAGACTCTTTTAGTTGCTTGGGAATCGTCGTTTGAAGATGGGCATGTGAAACTGCGAGAAAAATTTTGAGAGCGAAGGACGGCTGCCGAAAGTCTGCGTAAAAACGCCCCCCGGGCCTAAAGTTTCACCGTGCAAAATTCCCGGTGATGTTATTATGAAACTAGAATACATTTCGCAGATTCTGAAACTTACTGCGATAGTTAGACTCTTTTAGTTGCTTGGGAATCGTCGTTTGAAGATGGGCATGTGAAACTGCGAGAAAAATTTTGAGAGCGCAGGACGCCTGCCGAAAGTCCGCGTAAAAACGCCCCCCGGGCCCAAAGTTTCACCGTGCAAAATTTCCGGTGCGGTTATTATGAAACTAGAATACATTTCGCAGATTCTGAAAGTTATTGCGATAGTTAGACTCTTTTAGTTGCTTGGGAATCGTCGTTTGAAGATGGGCATGTGAAACTGCGAGAAAAATTTTGAGAGCGCAGGACGGCTGCCGAAAGTCCGCGTAAAAACGCCCCCCGGGCCTAAAGTTTCACCGTGCAAAATTCCCGGTGATGTTATTATGAAACTAGAATACATTTCGCAGATTCTGAAACTTACTGCGATAGTTAGACTCTTTTAGTTGCTTGGGAATCGTCGTTTGAAGATGGGCATGTGAAACTGCGAGAAAAATTTTGAGAGCGCAGGACGGCTGCCGAAAGTCCGCGTAAAAACGCCCCCCGGGCCCAAAGTTTCACCGTGCAAAATTTCCGGTGCGGTTATTATGAAACTAGAATATATTCCGCAGATTCTGAAACTTACTGCGATAGTTAGACTCTTTTAGTTGCTTGGGAATCGTCGTTTGAAGATGGGCATGTGAAACTGCGAGAAAAATTTTGAGAGCGCAGGACGGCTGCCGAAAGTCCGCGTAAAAACGCCCCCCGGGCCCAAAGTTTCACCGTGCAAAATTTCCGGTGCGGTTATTATGAAACTAGAATACATTTCGCAGATTCTGAAAGTTATTGCGATAGTTAGACTCTTTTAGTTGCTTGGGAATCGTCGTTTGAAGATGGGCATATGAAACTGCGAGAAAAATTTTGAGAGCGCAGGACGGCTGCCGAAAGTCCGCGTAAAAACGCCCCCCGGGCCTAAAGTTTCACCGTGCAAAATTCCCGGTGATGTTATTATGAAACTAGAATACATTTCGCAGATTCTGAAACTTACTGCGATAGTTAGACTCTTTTAGTTGCTTGGGAATCGTCGTTTGAAGATGGGCATGTGAAACTGCGAGAAAAATTTTGAGAGCGCAGGACGGCTGCCGAAAGTCCGCGTAAAAACGCCCCCCGGGCCCAAAGTTTCACCGTGCAAAATTTCCGGTGCGGTTATTATGAAACTAGAATATATTCCGCAGATTCTGAAACTTACTGCGATAGTTAGACTCTTTTAGTT
>CAWVNO010001637.1:0-10045 GCA_963930645.1 Salticus scenicus | reverse complement strand
TCATGAAAATTTACGAGAGCATGACGTTTGGGCTCCTGACCCCAACCATTAGATAATTTCATCCCCCTCCTCAAGTAGTAAAAAGGGGAGAGGGAGAGAGGTGAGAATTTTCCTGGTCAGGGAAAATTATATAGTTGCCTTTTGGAGATTTTTATCACTAAAGTTGGCGTGATTTTATTTATTTGTTATTTGTTTAATAATGTAATGTTTAGAAATTTAACATTCATATTTTACGAACTATAACGCTGTAAATATGAATATTTTTTTTAAAACTTATTTTATAAACAGATAAGTAAATTATATCTATCTCTTTCAAGGGTCTGTCATAAAACGACATATAAACGAACTTATAATAAAGAATTTTGATTCTTACAAATTTATTTTTATGCAAATACATTTTTAATCTTTACATAAAACTAATAGTTTTAGAGTTCTTTCAAATTGTTTTTATTGTTTCATTTTATTATTTAATGCATTATTATTTATTTTTTATTTATTGTAAGTAAAAAATAAATTTTAAATAAACGCTAATTCAATCGGGGTGGGGGGTGGGGTAAAAGATCGACATCCCCACCCTTCTGCAATTGTAAACTTTATATAAAACTAATAGTTTTAAAGTTCTTTAAAATAGTTATGCTACATAGAATTGTTTACTGCATTATTATTTATTTATTATTTATTTATTATTTATTTAAATACAGTAAAGCACCGTTTATACGTCTTTCAATGTAGGTAAAAAAAACGTATAAATGAAAAGAAGTATATTCGAAATTAAAAGAATAAAACTTTGATTACTACAAATTTAATGGCACTGAAGTAAAATTTATGTGAAATACTAATTAATAAAGTTTTTTTTCTTTTCTTTTAAGTAATATAGTAACTATCGTCGTATATTACACTACAGTATAATTTGTATTTGAATATAATAATTAAATTAAAATAAAATAGTATTAACTATATATATATATATATATATATATTGCGTATGTTTAATAATAACTATATAGTAAGATTTTTGTCGATACAAGTAGTTATTTAATTACATTTTAAAATATTTAACACTCGCGTGACATTCTATGAGAGAACTACTTGTGAAATGAATTCAGTTTTAGAAATGTTTTTCACTTGTGTTTTGATAAACAAAATAAATTCGAAGTTTTTTTAATGCAATCCATTGCATCTTTAAAGGAAGTTAGAATACCTTTTCTTACATTATCATCGCTTAAATTATAATGAAATAATTTGTCTCCAATTAATTTCTAAAGCTCATATGCTGTAATAGTTTTCTTTTCATTTAATTTGGGATCTATTTTTATAAGTATTTAAATGCAGAAGAAAAGTTGTATGATTGTCACACCATATTATTTATATTAGTCCCATTATTGTTATTATTGTTGCTATTTTGCAAGTTGAATTGAAATTTGAAAGGAAAATTTTGTTTAATTGTAGCGGTTTTTATAAATAAAAAGATAACTAAGTGAATGAATGAATAAAATAAAATCACGTTGATTAAAATATACTAAATATGTATAACGATATTAATATTATATATATTAATAGAATAATAATTAATAGAAAAGTAATTTTTATAAAATAACGAAAAAGCATAACAGACCTTTCAGTTGCCTTAACATAAAAAATGGGAAACTTTGGTATTTGTAAAAGTTTTTAATGTCAGCTTTTTTTAAACATTTTTACACCCTTTGATGCGTAAGAAATCAGAAAATCACAAAATACGTCTGTAGGTTAGTCAGTTTATTACTGATTAACAAACTAATGTTTGTTAATCAGTGTTTATCTCAAGAATAAATGATCATAAAAATGTCGGATCAGTGTTTAAATATATTATATTGAAACTGTCTAAAACCTTATTCAATTTCAGCGTTATAATTTGAAACTTTGTAAGTTATTCGAAACGTAAGATTTTCTTAGCATCACAGAATAGGGAGAATTTTCGCATAAATAAGCATCACGCTTATTATTTTCTTAAAAAAAAAAAAAAAAAAAAAAAAAAAATATGAATCGAACAATCTTTAAATTGAAATATAAGATGATGAGAGCTGCCAACCTAATCCGGCAAATTGTTAGTACCGCCCCTTTTTCCACACCACTTAACTTTTAGAGTAATTCTCTTCAAATGCATTTACGATGAATTAAGAAAAAAAAAATACTCTAAAAATTTATTGGTGTAGCAAAAAGGGTAGTACTAACAATTTGCCGGATTAGGTTGGCAGCTCTCTAAATAGTATAAGATATCAATATACAACTTTCAATATTTCATTAGTAAAATTTAATATTTTCTTAAATTCCTAAAAAATTCAATTATCTATTTATATTAATAGGCAAACATGAAATTTGTCGTACACTTCTAACATTTTAATTATGGGAGTAGAAGGTTGAAAGTGGTATCATTCAAAAGCAGGGTTGGCAAGTTTCTTCCAAGGCGGAAAAAAACATGGAAAAAACCGGCCGGAAGAAATAGGTTTCTTCCAAGTGGAAGAAATGGAAGAAACTGTTTTTCTTAAAAATTTATCCTATAAATTGCAGATTTGAAAGATAGAATGGATGCATTTTTCTTATAAACAACTTTAAGTAACTTTAATTATACCTATAAAAGTTTAATAACATATTTAATTAATAATTATGAGATTTTTACCGAAGTGATCTTCGGTATCTGATGATTACATTCCAAAATACTCAAAATTCAGTAAAAAAAAAAAATCAATTTCAATTTAAACAGTGTAAAGTTTTATAATGTAGACAATTTTATTTCTTTAACTGGTAATAAATAATAGTTTGGATCACTTAGTGTTAACATGTTATGTTAACATGTACCGAATTGACTGGGAAATCCTAATATAGATATTAGGATTTTCCGGTCAATTCGACATGTCAAAGAAGCAAAATAATAATAATAATAATAATAATAATAATAATAATAAAGCACCACAGAACTGGGTTTTTAAAGTAATAATAACAAAACTTTGAGTAAACACCATAAAATGCAATAAACTCGCAACAATTGTTTCGAGTTGTCGCTTTGACTGCAGTACTCGTGCCTACTTTGTTCGCCTGACGAAGGATCGTATGATCTTTAGACCCGAAATTCGAGTTTATTGCATTTTATGGTGTTTATTTAAAGTTTGTAATTATTTATTCGGTACGTGTTAACATTATCCCAGTGAGCTGATATTTTACTAAAATGTGTTCAGAGTAAAAAATAAATAAATAAATAAATACAGGGTATACGTATCAAATTAAAAAAAAAAAAAAAAAAAAAAAAAAAAAAATCCTCCCTCCTTTAAAAGTCATCTTAATCTATCTATATATAATAGAGAGACAGAGAGAAAGCAAAAACCATGCATTTATAATTGAAATGCCATTTTTTAACTAAAATGCCTTAAAAAAAAAAAAAAAAAAAAAAAAGTCCGAAATAAAAGAAGAAATAAATAAATATAAAATAAAATTGAAACTTTTTACAAAAACATTTATGATTATCTACAACTATTTTAATTTCATGCCTAGATTTCGAATGGATATCAAAGGTATTTCATTTATTATATTTGATTATCTAAAATTATAATCCAATCTTACGCATTTTCTTTTCATACCAATAGTATTTCTAATATAATAGCAAAACCAGCTTCATTTTTATGTGCATGAAATTTTCACCTATTGTAATAGGTCCACAATATTATGCAATTTTCTGAATAAAATTTTCATAATAAAAATTTTAGTATTAATTAATAGTATGTATAAGAAATTAAAAATATAATAAAATTATTATTTGTATTTGTAAATTATCGTAATTAAAAATATTAAAGAAATTTATTTAAATTTTCATAGTAAAATATGGAATTTTTTAAAAGAAATTTCCATAATAAAATTTTCTGAATGGTAAAAATCTAAAGATAAAAACTGCTATTTAATTTCTTTGTATACAATATTGAAAATACAATTGTATTTCCTTATTTACAAGTAAGGATCAAATTCAACTTTCTCTTTTAGCTAAAAGAAACTCGCCAAATAGGGTTGCAAATTGCAGTTTTAAGAAAACATAAGAAGATTAAAGGAAAAGGAGACTTATCTCTAAGAGGGGGGAGGGAATGAAACATACCCCAAGTACCGAGGAGCCCAAACGACATAGTCCCAAAATTTACTCACCTCGAGGGGGGACTTCCCCCTGGGGGGGGGGGGAGGCGAGGCTCATACATACACAAAAAATTTTTCCCAGTTGACTATCTCTATTACAATATATATATATATTCGTTTCATTTGATTTAGTGCAATCTATAGACTTTAAACTCTACTTACCTGCAATTTCCCCCATAGACGTAATGTACCAGAATTCTCTTGATTGTCCCTGTACACGAACCATTTGCTTGATCTTAACGAAAAGCTTACTGTAGCATCTATATATGATACACATTTAGAATACCAAGTTTGGAATGTCTGCTACTATTTGTTCTTGAGATATGCTGATAACAGACAGACACACCCACAGACACACAGACACGCAAACATACACACACACACACAGACACACACACAGACACACACACACACAGACACACAGACCATTTGCTAAAAACATGGTTTTCGTATTCAGGGGACCTCAAAACGTGTAAATATAACAAAATCTCGCTTTCGAAAATTTGACCCAAAAACAATACTTTCTCTACCTTATGGGTAAGAGAAAGTAAAAAGGTGTCAAAAGAAAACCCTGTCTGTTTGCATAACAGATATTTTTTAAACTAATTTCTACATGTAAAATTAAAAAAATTCTCCGTATGTAAAGAGATGTCAAATTTTAAATACTACTGCTATTACTAATACTGCTATTTATAATAATAATAAGAATCTAATAAATTTATCACCAATAGTGTAATTTAATATTAATATTTAATTAATTATAATTTCCTATCGGAATTGTCAATTTCATAACTCTCCATGTTTTTACATCAGCACACACAAACTTTTTGACTAAAGTTTACAAGATGAGAATTTTCTTAGAAATATAACAAATAATTTTGTCTGAGAGACAGAGAGAGAAAAAAAAAGCGTCAAACGGAAGCTCTATCGATCAAATATCAGATGTTTTTGAAACTAATTTCTAGTGAAGCTAAAGATTTGTTGAGCCACTGACGTAGCGGTAAAGGTTAAAAAAGGATTTCCTATATTGATTCAGGAAACATTATAAGAGACAAGCTATCAGAAAAAAAATAATAATAATAATAATAATGTCGTTTACATATATTGTTACACAGTGCTTATCACATTCTTTATTTATCTTTTATTTTTATGAAATAAAAGAAGAAACGTATTTAAATACTGATAACAGATCGTAGTGATGATTTATTTTATTACTTACGTTCTACCTTTAGTTCACACAAACTTATATATAGGTATTATAAAGGTTTATTTAATATTTACTTTAACTTGATTTTACTAATCATTGGTACTCAAATTAATTTAATACCGTGAATATTTTAATCGAAATAAATCTCATTTAAAATTTATTTATGTTGGTATCTTCATATATCTTTTGTCTGCTGAATGTTACAATGGTATTAAATAATTCATATTATATATATATATATATATAAAGGTATTAAAAATATGCATATGAATACATTATATATTTAATTATTATATTTCTACAAATGAGGTATCTTCTTTCTAGCATTTAGACATATCTAGTGTGTAAAGTGATGTTAAAGATAAATGTTAGTAGAAAAAATAACAATAATAAATGAACTAATTTATCTATTACATATTCTGTAATTCAATATTAATATTTAGTTTATTATTATTTCTAATCTGATTTCTCCTTTTCAATATATATATATATATATATATATATATATATATATATCAGATTTTCAAAATTTTACTATAGTTGAATGTATTTTACGTCGCAATAGTCTATGTTATGGGCAATGGTGATGATCTGGGACTCAGCCTTAAAGGTGATCCGGAAACATGCTATCTCAATTCTGATCCTCCTCGGAGAGGATGGTTCAAGGATTGTCTTAATCAATTATATCTAAGATACACTGAGAAAAAATTCTGTAACTGATATCTAGAATCTAAATTGCGGTTCTAGTAAAAATAGTTTCATGCCATCCTTATAAATTTTAGTCCCCTTTGGAAGCGAGTTCTAGAAATCCCTATTAGAATTGCCTATATTATCGAGGTCTTGGTTTATAACCTAATTCTAGAAAATCGAGCGAGAACTTCTTGCAATACAAAGGATTCGTAATATTCAGACTATTCAGAATATTGTTTTACGAACAATAAATGTATAGATTAGAAATTTTCGATCATTTCGTCTATTCAGCTTATTGACATGCCTTATACGCTTAGCTTGGAAATCTATGTTTTTAGTTTAGGAATTTAGAAAAGGACCACTTATTCGTTCTGGATGAAGGATATATATATTTTTTTTTTTCCTCAGTGTAATTGATTAATATAAAAGATTATGGTTGTGTTGCTTCGGTGACCCCCTAGAAGTACTATTTGGAATATAAACATGGAAGACATTAGGGCCACGTTGAATTTCATGTGCCATCACAACCCATCATTAATGTGCACGACAGTTTTCAGTCGACTCAAATATCGAACTTACAATCTTCCTATTACGAGCTCGACTCTCTACCAACCATGTTACTGCGTCCCTATTATTAGTAATAGAAGAAAGAACTTCGTGTAAAAAAAGAATAGGCATCAAACGAAAATATTGCAAATCGCATAGCAGATACTTTTTTAAAAGAAAATTTCTAGTGAGGCTAAAGATTTGTCGTGCCTGTGGTGAAGTGGAAAAAGTAGAAAAGTGATATTCTATATTGGAAAAAGAAAGAGACGAACGGTCAAAATAATAATAATGTCTTTTACATTGTTACATAGTCTTTACCACTTTGTTCATTTGATTTTGGGAAAAAAAAAAAAAAAAAAAAAAAAAGAAAAAAAGAAAGAAAGAAAGAAAGAAAATTAGCGATAAGATTTATATGTCTAATTAAAAATATATATTATTAATACTTGTCTTTGTTCTTTATTTATAAATATATTTTTGACATTCATGCAGAGGAGGTTTGTTCATACTGACATTCAGATTTCAAAACATTTTTTCCAGAAACGAAAATGATTTTATAGGTTGATATAAATAAGAACAACAACGTTAATGGCGTCAGATTTACTAATAATACTGTTTATTAATCATTAATTAATTAAAAATCGTTCTGTGCCCACTTAGTGCTCAATTTTTATGCATCTATTTCATAATATATTTCTCCTTGCCGGTTCAAATTACTAAAGACTGGTCTGCTTGATATTTAAAACAAATGGCTTTATCTTTTACATTATGATATTTACATGTTTTTAAGTTCAAACGTCTCCAAGGAATTAAAAACAACATAGTAATCTTATAATACAAATTTTATAGCCACATGTCTATTTATTTATTTATATTATTAATTTCTTGGGCTATAGTTGAATTCTAGGTGTTTAATTTATTATTATATTTTCCATGACATATTACAATTCTTCAGAGCAACGAAAAAAGTTTATTCTAAAAATATATATATATTTTTTTTTAAATCAATAAATAAATCTTGCAAAAACTTTGCACACCCTGGATACAATTTTACTTTTTTTATTCCAATGCATTTTTCATAACAGCGTATATATAAGAATTTTTTTTTATAAATTGAATTAAAAGAATATTGTTTATGCCTGTTCATTTCTATAATTATAATTTTTTGATATTACGAATTAATTTAAAATTTGCCCAGTATCTAAAGGATGTTAAAGATTAGTGTATATATATGTATATAGATATAATGGCTTATTAGATCTACTACTAATGCAGTAGTTTAATATTAATATTTAATTAATAATTATTTATAAACATAATTTTCAATTTCAATAAATTTTCATGTTTTTAATTCAGTACACCATAATTTTGACTAACATTTTAAAAAACAACATTTTTTTTTTTTTTTTTTTAAGATATAACATATAACAAACAATTTAGTCTGTAAAAAAATAAATAAACAAAAGGGCATCAAACGGAAGCTCAGTCCATCACGTTTCAGATATTTCTGAAACCAACTTCTTGTGAAGTGAATGATCTATGGCGAAATCGAGACGGTAATTTTCTCAGTTGACACAAAAAACATTATCAGCGACAAAATGTCAAAATAAAATAACATCATTTATTAAATTTACAATGTTGCACAGTATTTGACACATTTTTATACGTTTTCTAGAAAAAGAAAAGAATAAAAAGAAAAACAAGTTTAAATGCTGAAATAAATCCAAGTATTATTATTTTTATCTTTTTCTATAAACAAATGAATAAAACTACTTCTGTAGAAATAAGTAATTAAAATTTTTAGAAGTTAAACTTTTGACAGCACCTAAAGTAATGTTAAAGCTTAATGTTAATAATCATCTTAATAATAAAAACCCAAGTTTCCTGAAATCAATGCTGAAAGTGATGTCATAGATAAAACAATATATTGCAACAAAGTATTTTTATCCATGTTTAGAATTCGTTAATTTCTACTGAATAAAATAATGAAGAAGGAAAATCTTGCGGAACAATCGCAACAATGTATTTTAATATATATATATATATATATGTGTGTATATATATATTATTATTATTATTATTATTATTATTATTATTATTATTATTATTACTCTTGTAATATTATTCTTGAGTAATATTATTCTTGCAGCGAAGCTCTAAACGTTTTGTCAAAAGGAACGTTTTGCAACAGAATTTAGATTAAATGAGTTCAAATAAAGCAATATAGAAAAATAAAGATAAATAAATTGCAATAAAAACGCAATATTTTTGCAGATATTATTTAAAATTAATAATTAAGTAAAATGTTTTGTTCAATAAGTTTTTGAAAAGGTGGCAAAATTATTTTATCAGCAAAACTTTTTTTTCTGAAAATATTTTAAAGGAAATATCTGTACTGATAAGTATAAAGGATTTAAGTCCATATTCTTGAATTTTCAGGAGACGAAAAATAAAGTTAAACTAAATAAAAACTAATCTGCAGAATCGATTAGGAAAAAGGGATTAGTTGGTTTATACGCTTTATATCACTCAGTGATTGTCAATCTTCATTTAATAAAGGGAAAAAATTTAATTAAATATTTTATACCCAAGATTAATGCTAAATTTCTGACTTGAATCTTTCTTTACCAATGGGTTTTCTCAAAGACTCAATGACGTGGATTTAAATCATTTATACCAATCGATAGAGAATTTTTTTCTGAGTCTGACTATGTACTTAACTCAAAATCGACATTTTTGGACTTAAATCCTTTATACTTATCAGTACAGATATTCTCCTAGAATTGAATTTTTGTACCTGTTACAAATAGGCATTAAATTTTAATTTTATAAAGGGCATAGTTTATGCATAGTTGAGATAGAAAAACGTTGATTAAAAATTGATGTAGAATATTTGTAAATTTAACTTCAACTAAAGAATATTTAAAAAAAAGAATAGAGTTAAAATTTAATGAATGCGAACTAATACCATAAGGTGTACCATGTATACATTTTTATGTAACATAAAAAGCTTAATGGTTCTGGTTTTTCACATATATTGAATATTACATTTTTCGATATTACTGTGGCATACTCTGGAAATACATGCATGGTAGGCTTTGATGATGATATTTCCTTGACATTCACACACAAAAAAAATTTCTTGAAAGAATGAAAATTCAGAAATTTTGCTTTATTTATTTGTAGAATGCATTCTCTGCATATATGAATAAAAATAACTCCGTAAAGATATCACAATGCACTGAACTTGAAATCCCATAATTGACGCAAATGTGACTGAATACGACAGTAAGAA
This sequence comes from Salticus scenicus, assembly GCA_963930645.1. Classification (NCBI taxonomy): domain Eukaryota; kingdom Metazoa; phylum Arthropoda; class Arachnida; order Araneae; family Salticidae; genus Salticus; species Salticus scenicus. The sequence continues at coordinate 158 of CAWVNO010001637.1, read as the reverse complement.
ACCTATCACTTTTGTATCATATAAGACTATTTATTTCACGGAAATTTAAATGGCAATTTCAAGGAATTATTTTTATAAATGTTCTAGCTCTTTTTTTTTTTTTTTTATTATTTTTTTTTTTTTATTATTTATTTAGTTTTAAAATTAGACGAAACTTT
>CAWVNO010001635.1:0-94371 GCA_963930645.1 Salticus scenicus | reverse complement strand
CCCCCGGGCCCAAAGTTTCACCGTGCAAAATTCCCGGTGATGTTATTATGAAACTAGAATATATTCCGCAGATTCTGAAAGTGATTGCGATAGTTAGACTCTTTTAGTTGCTTGGGAATCGTCGTTTGAAGATGGGCATGTGAAACTCGGAAAAAAATTTTGAGAGCGTAGGAACGGCTGCCGAAAGTCTGCGTAAAAACGCCCCCCGGGCCCAAAGTTTCACCGTGCAAAATTCCCGGTGATGTTATTATGAAACTAGAATATATTCCGCAGATTCTGAAAGTGATTGCGATAGTTAGACTCTTTTAGTTGCTTGGGAATCGTCGTTTGAAGATGGGCATGTGAAACTCGGAAAAAAATTTTGAGAGCGTAGGAACGGCTGCCGAAAGTCTGCGTAAAAACGCCCCCCGGGCCCAAAGTTTCACCGTGCAAAATTCCCGGTGATGTTATTATGAAACTGGAATATATTCCGCAGATTCTGAAAGTGATTGCGATCGTTAGACTCTTTTAGTTGCTTGGGAATCGTCGTTTGAAGATGGGCATGTGAAACTCGGAAAAAAATTTTGAGAGCGTAGGACGGCTGCCGAAAGTCTGCGTAAAAACGCCCCCCGGGCCCAAAGTTTCACCGTGCAAAATTCCCGGTGATGTTATTATGAAACTAGAATATATTCCGCAGATTCTGAAAGTGATTGCGATCGTTAGACTCTTTTAGTTGCTTGGGAATCGTCGTTTGAAGATGGGCATGTGAAACTCGGAAAAAAATTTTGAGAGCGTAGGACGGCTGCCGAAAGTCTGCGTAAAAACGCCCCCCGGGCCCAAAGTTTCACCGTGCAAAATTCCCGGTGATGTTATTATGAAACTAGAATATATTCCGCAGATTCTGAAAGTGATTGCGATAGTTAGACTCTTTTAGTTGCTTGGGAATCGTCGTTTGAAGATGGGCATGTGAAACTCGGAAAAAAATTTTGAGAGCGTAGGAACGGCTGCCGAAAGTCTGCGTAAAAACGCCCCCCGGGCCCAAAGTTTCACCGTGCAAAATTCCCGGTGATGTTATTATGAAACTAGAATATATTCCGCAGATTCTGAAAGTGATTGCGATAGTTAGACTCTTTTAGTTGCTTGGGAATCGTCGTTTGAAGATGGGCATGTGAAACTCGGAAAAAAATTTTGAGAGCGTAGGAACGGCTGCCGAAAGTCTGCGTAAAAACGCCCCCCGGGCCCAAAGTTTCACCGTGCAAAATTCCCGGTGATGTTATTATGAAACTAGAATATATTCCGCAGATTCTGAAAGTGATTGCGATAGTTAGTCTCTTTTAGTTGCTTGGGAATCGTCGTTTGAAGATGGGCATGTGAAACTCGGAAAAAAATTTTGAGAGCGTAGGAACGGCTGCCGAAAGTCTGCGTAAAAACGCCCCCCGGGCCCAAAGTTTCACCGTGCAAAATTCCCGGTGATGTTATTATGAAACTGGAATATATTCCGCAGATTCTGAAAGTGATTGCGATCGTTAGACTCTTTTAGTTGCTTGGGAATCGTCGTTTGAAGATGGGCATGTGAAACTCGGAAAAAAATTTTGAGAGCGTAGGACGGCTGCCGAAAGTCTGCGTAAAAACGCCCCCCGGGCCCAAAGTTTCACCGTGCAAAATTCCCGGTGATGTTATTATGAAACTAGAATATATTCCGCAGATTCTGAAAGTGATTGCGATAGTTAGACTCTTTTAGTTGCTTGGGAATCGTCGTTTGAAGATGGGCATGTGAAACTCGGAAAAAAATTTTGAGAGCGTAGGACGGCTGCCGAAAGTCTGCGTAAAAACGCCCCCCGGGCCCAAAGTTTCACCGTGCAAAATTCCCGGTGATGTTATTATGAAACTAGAATATATTCCGCAGATTCTGAAAGTGATTGCGATAGTTAGACTCTTTTAGTTGCTTGGGAATCGTCGTTTGAAGATGGGCATGTGAAACTCGGAAAAAAATTTTGAGAGCGTAGGACGGCTGCCGAAAGTCTGCGTAAAAACGCCCCCCGGGCCCAAAGTTTCACCGTGCAAAATTCCCGGTGCGGTTATTATGAAACTAGAATATATTCCGCAGATTCTGAAAGTTATTGCGATCGTTAGACTCTTTTAGTTGCTTGGGAATCGTCGTTTGAAGATGGGCATGTGAAACTCGGAAAAAAATTTTGAGAGCGTAGGACGGCTGCCGAAAGTCTGCGTAAAAACGCCCCCCGGGCCCAAAGTTTCACCGTGCAAAATTCCCGGTGCGGTTATTATGAAACTAGAATATATTCCGCAGATTCTGAAAGTCATTGCGATCGTTAGACTCTTTTAGTTGCTTGGGAATCGTCGTTTGAAGATGGGCATGTGGAACTCGGAAAAAAATTTTGAGAGCGTAGGACGGCTGCCGAAAGTCTGCGTAAAAACGCCCCCGGGCCCAAAGTTTCACCGTGCAAAATTCCCGGTGATGTTATTATGAAACTAGAATATATTCCGCAGATTCTGAAAGTGATTGCGATAGTTAGACTCTTTTAGTTGCTTGGGAATCGTCGTTTGAAGATGGGCATGTGAAACTCGGAAAAAAATTTTGAGAGCGTAGGAACGGCTGCCGAAAGTCTGCGTAAAAACGCCCCCCGGGCCCAAAGTTTCACCGTGCAAAATTCCCGGTGATGTTATTATGAAACTAGAATATATTCCGCAGATTCTGAAAGTGATTGCGATAGTTAGACTCTTTTAGTTGCTTGGGAATCGTCGTTTGAAGATGGGCATGTGAAACTCGGAAAAAAATTTTGAGAGCGTAGGAACGGCTGCCGAAAGTCTGCGTAAAAACGCCCCCCGGGCCCAAAGTTTCACCGTGCAAAATTCCCGGTGATGTTATTATGAAACTGGAATATATTCCGCAGATTCTGAAAGTGATTGCGATCGTTAGACTCTTTTAGTTGCTTGGGAATCGTCGTTTGAAGATGGGCATGTGAAACTCGGAAAAAAATTTTGAGAGCGTAGGACGGCTGCCGAAAGTCTGCGTAAAAACGCCCCCCGGGCCCAAAGTTTCACCGTGCAAAATTCCCGGTGATGTTATTATGAAACTAGAATATATTCCGCAGATTCTGAAAGTGATTGCGATCGTTAGACTCTTTTAGTTGCTTGGGAATCGTCGTTTGAAGATGGGCATGTGAAACTCGGAAAAAAATTTTGAGAGCGTAGGACGGCTGCCGAAAGTCTGCGTAAAAACGCCCCCCGGGCCCAAAGTTTCACCGTGCAAAATTCCCGGTGATGTTATTATGAAACTAGAATATATTCCGCAGATTCTGAAAGTGATTGCGATAGTTAGACTCTTTTAGTTGCTTGGGAATCGTCGTTTGAAGATGGGCATGTGAAACTCGGAAAAAAATTTTGAGAGCGTAGGAACGGCTGCCGAAAGTCTGCGTAAAAACGCCCCCCGGGCCCAAAGTTTCACCGTGCAAAATTCCCGGTGATGTTATTATGAAACTAGAATATATTCCGCAGATTCTGAAAGTGATTGCGATAGTTAGACTCTTTTAGTTGCTTGGGAATCGTCGTTTGAAGATGGGCATGTGAAACTCGGAAAAAAATTTTGAGAGCGTAGGAACGGCTGCCGAAAGTCTGCGTAAAAACGCCCCCCGGGCCCAAAGTTTCACCGTGCAAAATTCCCGGTGATGTTATTATGAAACTGGAATATATTCCGCAGATTCTGAAAGTGATTGCGATCGTTAGACTCTTTTAGTTGCTTGGGAATCGTCGTTTGAAGATGGGCATGTGAAACTTGGAAAAAAATTTTGAGAGCGTAGGACGGCTGCCGAAAGTCTGCGTAAAAACGCCCCCCGGGCCCAAAGTTTCACCGTGCAAAATTCCCGGTGATGTTATTATGAAACTAGAATATATTCCGCAGATTCTGAAAGTGATTGCGATAGTTAGACTCTTTTAGTTGCTTGGGAATCGTCGTTTGAAGATGGGCATGTGAAACTCGGAAAAAAATTTTGAGAGCGTAGGAACGGCTGCCGAAAGTCTGCGTAAAAACGCCCCCCGGGCCCAAAGTTTCACCGTGCAAAATTCCCGGTGATGTTATTATGAAACTAGAATATATTCCGCAGATTCTGAAAGTGATTGCGATAGTTAGACTCTTTTAGTTGCTTGGGAATCGTCGTTTGAAGATGGGCATGTGAAACTCGGAAAAAAATTTTGAGAGCGTAGGAACGGCTGCCGAAAGTCTGCGTAAAAACGCCCCCGGGCCCAAAGTTTCACCTTGCAAAATTCCCGGTGATGTTATTATGAAACTAGAATATATTCCGCAGATTCTGAAAGTGATTGCGATAGTTAGACTCTTTTAGTTGCTTGGGAATCGTCGTTTGAAGATGGGCATGTGAAACTCGGAAAAAAATTTTGAGAGCGTAGGAACGGCTGCCGAAAGTCTGCGTAAAAACGCCCCCCGGGCCCAAAGTTTCACCGTGCAAAATTCCCGGTGATGTTATTATGAAACTAGAATATATTCCGCAGATTCTGAAAGTGATTGCGATAGTTAGACTCTTTTAGTTGCTTGGGAATCGTCGTTTGAAGATGGGCATGTGAAACTCGGAAAAAAATTTTGAGAGCGTAGGAACGGCTGCCGAAAGTCTGCGTAAAAACGCCCCCCGGGCCCAAAGTTTCACCGTGCAAAATTCCCGGTGATGTTATTATGAAACTGGAATATATTCCGCAGATTCTGAAAGTGATTGCGATCGTTAGACTCTTTTAGTTGCTTGGGAATCGTCGTTTGAAGATGGGCATGTGAAACTCGGAAAAAAATTTTGAGAGCGTAGGACGGCTGCCGAAAGTCTGCGTAAAAACGCCCCCCGGGCCCAAAGTTTCACCGTGCAAAATTCCCGGTGATGTTATTATGAAACTAGAATATATTCCGCAGATTCTGAAAGTGATTGCGATAGTTAGACTCTTTTAGTTGCTTGGGAATCGTCGTTTGAAGATGGGCATGTGAAACTCGGAAAAAAATTTTGAGAGCGTAGGACGGCTGCCGAAAGTCTGCGTAAAAACGCCCCCCGGGCCCAAAGTTTCACCGTGCAAAATTCCCGGTGATGTTATTATGAAACTAGAATATATTCCGCAGATTCTGAAAGTGATTGCGATAGTTAGACTCTTTTAGTTGCTTGGGAATCGTCGTTTGAAGATGGGCATGTGAAACTCGGAAAAAAATTTTGAGAGCGTAGGACGGCTGCCGAAAGTCTGCGTAAAAACGCCCCCCGGGCCCAAAGTTTCATCGTGCAAAATTCCCGGTGCGGTTATTATGAAACTAGAATATATTCCGCAGATTCTGAAAGTTATTGCGATCGTTAGACTCTTTTAGTTGCTTGGGAATCGTCGTTTGAAGATGGGCATGTGAAACTCGGAAAAAAATTTTGAGAGCGTAGGACGGCTGCCGAAAGTCTGCGTAAAAACGCCCCCCGGGCCCAAAGTTTCACCGTGCAAAATTCCCGGTGCGGTTATTATGAAACTAGAATATATTCCGCAGATTCTGAAAGTCATTGCGATCGTTAGACTCTTTTAGTTGCTTGGGAATCGTCGTTTGAAGATGGGCATGTGAAACTCGGAGAAAAATTTTGAGAGCGTAGGACGGCTGCCGAAAGTCTGCGTAAAAACGCCCCCGGGCCCAAAGTTTCACCGTGCAAAATTCCCGGTGATGTTATTTTGAAACTAAAATATATTCCGCAGATTCTGAAAGTGATTGCGATAGTTAGACTCTTTTAGTTGCTTGGGAATCGTCGTTTGAAGATGGGCATGTGAAACTCGGAAAAAAATTTTGAGAGCGTAGGAACGGCTGCCGAAAGTCTGCGTAAAAACGCCCCCCGGGCCCAAAGTTTCACCGTGCAAAATTCCCGGTGATGTTATTATGAAACTAGAATATATTCCGCAGATTCTGAAAGTGATTGCGATAGTTAGACTCTTTTAGTTGCTTGGGAATCGTCGTTTGAAGATGGGCATGTGAAACTCGGAAAAAAATTTTGAGAGCGTAGGAACGGCTGCCGAAAGTCTGCGTAAAAACGCCCCCCGGGCCCAAAGTTTCACCGTGCAAAATTCCCGGTGATGTTATTATGAAACTGGAATATATTCCGCAGATTCTGAAAGTGATTGCGATCGTTAGACTCTTTTAGTTGCTTGGGAATCGTCGTTTGAAGATGGGCATGTGAAACTCGGAAAAAAATTTTGAGAGCGTAGGACGGCTGCCGAAAGTCTGCGTAAAAACGCCCCCCGGGCTTAAAGTTTCACCGTGCAAAATTCCCGGTGATGTTATTATGAAACTAGAATATATTCCGCAGATTCTGAAAGTGATTGCGATCGTTAGACTCTTTTAGTTGCTTGGGAATCGTCGTTTGAAGATGGGCATGTGAAACTCGGAAAAAAATTTTGAGAGCGTAGGACGGCTGCCGAAAGTCTGCGTAAAAACGCCCCCCGGGCCCAAAGTTTCACCGTGCAAAATTCCCGGTGATGTTATTATGAAACTAGAATATATTCCGCAGATTCTGAAAGTGATTGCGATAGTTAGACTCTTTTAGTTGCTTGGGAATCGTCGTTTGAAGATGGGCATGTGAAACTCGGAAAAAAATTTTGAGAGCGTAGGAACGGCTGCCGAAAGTCTGCGTAAAAACGCCCCCCGGGCCCAAAGTTTCACCGTGCAAAATTCCCGGTGATGTTATTATGAAACTAGAATATATTCCGCAGATTCTGAAAGTGATTGCGATAGTTAGACTCTTTTAGTTGCTTGGGAATCGTCGTTTGAAGATGGGCATGTGAAACTCGGAAAAAAATTTTGAGAGCGTAGGAACGGCTGCCGAAAGTCTGCGTAAAAACGCCCCCCGGGCCCAAAGTTTCACCGTGCAAAATTCCCGGTGATGTTATTATGAAACTAGAATATATTCCGCAGATTCTGAAAGTGATTGCGATAGTTAGTCTCTTTTAGTTGCTTGGGAATCGTCGTTTGAAGATGGGCATCTGAAACTCGGAAAAAAATTTTGAGAGCGTAGGAACGGCTGCCGAAAGTCTGCGTAAAAACGCCCCCCGGGCCCAAAGTTTCACCGTGCAAAATTCCCGGTGATGTTATTATGAAACTGGAATATATTCCGCAGATTCTGAAAGTGATTGCGATCGTTAGACTCTTTTAGTTGCTTGGGAATCGTCGTTTGAAGATGGGCATGTGAAACTCGGAAAAAAATTTTGAGAGCGTAGGACGGCTGCCGAAAGTCTGCGTAAAAACGCCCCCCGGGCCCAAAGTTTCACCGTGCAAAATTCCCGGTGATGTTATTATGAAACTAGAATATATTCCGCAGATTCTGAAAGTGATTGCGATAGTTAGACTCTTTTAGTTGCTTGGGAATCGTCGTTTGAACATGGGCATGTGAAACTCGGAAAAAAATTTTGAGAGCGTAGGACGGCTGCCGAAAGTCTGCGTAAAAACGCCCCCCGGGCCCAAAGTTTCACCGTGCAAAATTCCCGGTGCGGTTATTATGAAACTAGAATATATTCCGCAGATTCTGAAAGTTATTGCGATCGTTAGACTCTTTTAGTTGCTTGGGAATCGTCGTTTGAAGATGGGCATGTGAAACTCGGAAAAAAATTTTGAGAGCGTAGGACGGCTGCCGAAAGTCTGCGTAAAAACGCCCCCCGGGCCCAAAGTTTCACCGTGCAAAATTCCCGGTGATGTTATTATGAAACTAGAATATATTCCGCAGATTCTGAAAGTGATTGCGATAGTTAGACTCTTGTAGTTGCTTGGGAATCGTCGTTTGAAGATGGGCATGTGAAACTCGGAAAAAAATTTTGAGAGCGTAGGAACGGCTGCCGAAAGTCTGCGTAAAAACGCCCCCCGGGCCCAAAGTTTCACCGTGCAAAATTCCCGGTGATGTTATTATGAAACTAGAATATATTCCGCAGATTCTGAAAGTGATTGCGATAGTTAGACTCTTTTAGTTGCTTGGGAATCGTCGTTTGAAGATGGGCATGTGAAACTCGGAAAAAAATTTTGAGAGCGTAGGAACGGCTGCCGAATGTCTGCGTAAAAACGCCCCCCGGGCCCAAAGTTTCACCGTGCAAAATTCCCGGTGATGTTATTATGAAACTGGAATATATTCCGCAGATTCTGAAAGTGATTGCGATCGTTAGACTCTTTTAGTTGCTTGGGAATCGTCGTTTGAAGATGGGCATGTGAAACTCGGAAAAAAATTTTGAGAGCGTAGGACGGCTGCCGAAAGTCTGCGTAAAAACGCCCCCCGGGCCCAAAGTTTCACCGTGCAAAATTCCCGGTGATGTTATTATGAAACTAGAATATATTCCGCAGATTCTGAAAGTGATTGCGATAGTTAGACTCTTTTAGTTGCTTGGGAATCGTCGTTTGAAGATGGGCATGTGAAACTCGGAAAAAAATTTTGAGAGCGTAGGACGGCTGCCGAAAGTCTGCGTAAAAACGCCCCCGGGCCCAAAGTTTCACCGTGCAAAATTCCCGGTGATGTTATTATGAAACTAGAATATATTCCGCAGATTCTGAAAGTGATTGCGATAGTTAGACTCTTTTAGTTGCTTGGGAATCGTCGTTTGAAGATGGGCATGTGAAACTCGGAAAAAAATTTTGAGAGCGTAGGAACGGCTGCCGAAAGTCTGCGTAAAAACGCCCCCCGGGCCCAAAGTTTCACCGTGCAAAATTCCCGGTGATGTTATTATGAAACTAGAATATATTCCGCAGATTCTGAAAGTGATTGCGATAGTTAGACTCTTTTAGTTGCTTGGGAATCGTCGTTTGAAGATGGGCATGTGAAACTCGGAAAAAAATTTTGAGAGCGTAGGAACGGCTGCCGAAAGTCTGCGTAAAAACGCCCCCCGGGCCCAAAGTTTCACCGTGCAAAATTCCCGGTGATGTTATTATGAAACTGGAATATATTCCGCAGATTCTGAAAGTGATTGCGATCGTTAGACTCTTTTAGTTGCTTGGGAATCGTCGTTTGAAGATGGGCATGTGAAACTCGGAAAAAAATTTTGAGAGCGTAGGACGGCTGCCGAAAGTCTGCGTAAAAACGCCCCCCGGGCTTAAAGTTTCACCGTGCAAAATTCCCGGTGATGTTATTATGAAACTAGAATATATTCCGCAGATTCTGAAAGTGATTGCGATCGTTAGACTCTTTTAGTTGCTTGGGAATCGTCGTTTGAAGATGGGCATGTGAAACTCGGAAAAAAATTTTGAGAGCGTAGGACGGCTGCCGAAAGTCTGCGTAAAAACGCCCCCCGGGCCCAAAGTTTCACCGTGCAAAATTCCCGGTGATGTTATTATGAAACTAGAATATATTCCGCAGATTCTGAAAGTGATTGCGATAGTTAGACTCTTTTAGTTGCTTGGGAATCGTCGTTTGAAGATGGGCATCTGAAACTCGGAAAAAAATTTTGAGAGCGTAGGAACGGCTGCCGAAAGTCTGCGTAAAAACGCCCCCCGGGCCCAAAGTTTCACCGTGCAAAATTCCCGGTGATGTTATTATGAAACTGGAATATATTCCGCAGATTCTGAAAGTGATTGCGATCGTTAGACTCTTTTAGTTGCTTGGGAATCGTCGTTTGAAGATGGGCATGTGAAACTCGGAAAAAAATTTTGAGAGCGTAGGACGGCTGCCGAAAGTCTGCGTAAAAACGCCCCCCGGGCCCAAAGTTTCACCGTGCAAAATTCCCGGTGATGTTATTATGAAACTAGAATATATTCCGCAGATTCTGAAAGTGATTGCGATAGTTAGACTCTTTTAGTTGCTTGGGAATCGTCGTTTGAACATGGGCATGTGAAACTCGGAAAAAAATTTTGAGAGCGTAGGACGGCTGCCGAAAGTCTGCGTAAAAACGCCCCCCGGGCCCAAAGTTTCACCGTGCAAAATTCCCGGTGCGGTTATTATGAAACTAGAATATATTCCGCAGATTCTGAAAGTTATTGCGATCGTTAGACTCTTTTAGTTGCTTGGGAATCGTCGTTTGAAGATGGGCATGTGAAACTCGGAAAAAAATTTTGAGAGCGTAGGACGGCTGCCGAAAGTCTGCGTAAAAACGCCCCCCGGGCCCAAAGTTTCACCGTGCAAAATTCCCGGTGATGTTATTATGAAACTAGAATATATTCCGCAGATTCTGAAAGTGATTGCGATAGTTAGACTCTTGTAGTTGCTTGGGAATCGTCGTTTGAAGATGGGCATGTGAAACTCGGAAAAAAATTTTGAGAGCGTAGGAACGGCTGCCGAAAGTCTGCGTAAAAACGCCCCCCGGGCCCAAAGTTTCACCGTGCAAAATTCCCGGTGATGTTATTATGAAACTAGAATATATTCCGCAGATTCTGAAAGTGATTGCGATAGTTAGACTCTTTTAGTTGCTTGGGAATCGTCGTTTGAAGATGGGCATGTGAAACTCGGAAAAAAATTTTGAGAGCGTAGGAACGGCTGCCGAAAGTCTGCGTAAAAACGCCCCCCGGGCCCAAAGTTTCACCGTGCAAAATTCCCGGTGATGTTATTATGAAACTAGAATATATTCCGCAGATTCTGAAAGTGATTGCGATAGTTAGACTCTTTTAGTTGCTTGGGAATCGTCGTTTGAAGATGGGCATGTGAAACTCGGAAAAAAATTTTGAGAGCGTAGGAACGGCTGCCGAAAGTCTGCGTAAAAAAGCCCCCCGGGACCAAAGTTTCACCGTGCAAAATTCCCGGTGATGTTATTATGAAACTAGAATATATTCCGCAGATTCTGAAAGTGATTGCGATAGTTAGACTCTTTTAGTTGCTTGGGAATCGTCGTTTGAAGATGGGCATGTGAAACTCGGAAAAAAATTTTGAGAGCGTAGGAACGGCTGCCGAAAGTCTGCGTAAAAACGCCCCCCGGGCCCAAAGTTTCACCGTGCAAAATTCCCGGTGATGTTATTATGAAACTGGAATATATTCCGCAGATTCTGAAAGTGATTGCGATCGTTAGACTCTTTTAGTTGCTTGGGAATCGTCGTTTGAAGATGGGCATGTGAAACTCGGAAAAAAATTTTGAGAGCGTAGGACGGCTGCCGAAAGTCTGCGTAAAAACGCCCCCCGGGCTTAAAGTTTCACCGTGCAAAATTCCCGGTGATGTTATTATGAAACTAGAATATATTCCGCAGATTCTGAAAGTGATTGCGATCGTTAGACTCTTTTAGTTGCTTGGGAATCGTCGTTTGAAGATGGGCATGTGAAACTCGGAAAAAAATTTTGAGAGCGTAGGACGGCTGCCGAAAGTCTGCGTAAAAACGCCCCCCGGGCCCAAAGTTTCACCGTGCAAAATTCCCGGTGATGTTATTATGAAACTAGAATATATTCCGCAGATTCTGAAAGTGATTGCGATAGTTAGACTCTTTTAGTTGCTTGGGAATCGTCGTTTGAAGATGGGCATGTGAAACTCGGAAAAAAATTTTGAGAGCGTAGGAACGGCTGCCGAAAGTCTGCGTAAAAACGCCCCCCGGGCCCAAAGTTTCACCGTGCAAAATTCCCGGTGATGTTATTATGAAACTAGAATATATTCCGCAGATTCTGAAAGTGATTGCGATAGTTAGACTCTTTTAGTTGCTTGGGAATCGTCGTTTGAAGATGGGCATGTGAAACTCGGAAAAAAATTTTGAGAGCGTAGGAACGGCTGCCGAAAGTCTGCGTAAAAACGCCCCCCGGGCCAAAAGTTTCACCGTGCAAAATTCCCGGTGATGTTATTATGAAACTAGAATATATTCCGCAGATTCTGAAAGTGATTGCGATAGTTAGACTCTTTTAGTTGCTTGGGAATCGTCGTTTGAAGATGGGCATGTGAAACCCGGAAAAAAATTTTGAGAGCGTAGGAACGGCTGCCGAAAGTCTGCGAAAAACGCCCCCCGGGCCAAAAGTTTCACCGTGCAAAATTTCCGGTGGTGTTATTATGAAACTAGAATATATTCCGCAGATTCTGAAAGTGATTGCGATAGTTAGACTCTTTTAGTTGCTTGGGAATCGTCGTTTGAAGATGGGCATGTGAAACTCGGAAAAAAATTTTGAGAGCGTAGGAACGGCTGCCGAAAGTCTGCGTAAAAACGCCCCCCGGGCCCAAAGTTTCACCGTGCAAAATTCCCGGTGATGTTATTATGAAACTAGAATATATTCCGCAGATTCTGAAAGTGATTGCGATAGTTAGACTCTTTTAGTTGCTTGGGAATCGTCGTTTGAAGATGGGCATCTGAAACTCGGAAAAAAATTTTGAGAGCGTAGGAACGGCTGCCGAAAGTCTGCGTAAAAACGCCCCCCGGGCCCAAAGTTTCACCGTGCAAAATTCCCGGTGATGTTATTATGAAACTGGAATATATTCCGCAGATTCTGAAAGTGATTGCGATCGTTAGACTCTTTTAGTTGCTTGGGAATCGTCGTTTGAAGATGGGCATGTGAAACTCGGAAAAAAATTTTGAGAGCGTAGGACGGCTGCCGAAAGTCTGCGTAAAAACGCCCCCCGGGCCCAAAGTTTCACCGTGCAAAATTCCCGGTGATGTTATTATGAAACTAGAATATATTCCGCAGATTCTGAAAGTGATTGCGATAGTTAGACTCTTTTAGTTGCTTGGGAATCGTCGTTTGAACATGGGCATGTGAAACTCGGAAAAAAATTTTGAGAGCGTAGGACGGCTGCCGAAAGTCTGCGTAAAAACGCCCCCCGGGCCCAAAGTTTCACCGTGCAAAATTCCCGGTGCGTTTATTATGAAACTAGAATATATTCCGCAGATTCTGAAAGTTATTGCGATCGTTAGACTCTTTTAGTTGCTTGGGAATCGTCATTTGAAGATGGGCATGTGAAACTCGGAAAAAAATTTTGAGAGCGTAGGACGGCTGCCGAAAGTCTGCGTAAAAACGCCCCCCGGGCCCAAAGTTTCACCGTGCAAAATTCCCGGTGATGTTATTATGAAACTAGAATATATTCCGCAGATTCTGAAAGTGATTGCGATAGTTAGACTCTTGTAGTTGCTTGGGAATCGTCGTTTGAAGATGGGCATGTGAAACTCGGAAAAAAATTTTGAGAGCGTAGGAACGGCTGCCGAAAGTCTGCGTAAAAACGCCCCCCGGGCCCAAAGTTTCACCGTGCAAAATTCCCGGTGATGTTATTATGAAACTAGAATATATTCCGCAGATTCTGAAAGTGATTGCGATAGTTAGACTCTTTTAGTTGCTTGGGAATCGTCGTTTGAAGATGGGCATGTGAAACTCGGAAAAAAATTTTGAGAGCGTAGGAACGGCTGCCGAAAGTCTGAGTAAAAACGCCCCCCGGGCCCAAAGTTTCACCGTGCAAAATTCCCGGTGATGTTATTATGAAACTAGAATATATTCCGCAGATTCTGAAAGTGATTGCGATAGTTAGACTCTTTTAGTTGCTTGGGAATCGTCGTTTGAAGATGGGCATGTGAAACTCGGAAAAAAATTTTGAGAGCGTAGGACGGCTGCCGAAAGTCTGCGTAAAAACGCCCCCGGGCCCAAAGTTTCACCGTGCAAAATTCCCGGTGATGTTATTATGAAACTAGAATATATTCCGCAGATTCTGAAAGTGATTGCGATAGTTAGACTCTTTTAGTTGCTTGGGAATCGTCGTTTGCAGATGGGCATGTGAAACTCGGAAAAAAATTTTGAGAGCGTAGGAACGGCTGCCGAAAGTCTGCGTAAAAAAGCCCCCCGGGCCCAAAGTTTCACCGTGCAAAATTCCCGGTGATGTTATTATGAAACTAGAATATATTCCGCAGATTCTGAAAGTGATTGCGATAGTTAGACTCTTTTAGTTGCTTGGGAATCGTCGTTTGAAGATGGGCATGTGAAACTCGGAAAAAAATTTTGAGAGCGTAGGACGGCTGCCGAAAGTCTGCGTAAAAACGCCCCCCGGGCCCAAAGTTTCACCGTGCAAAATTCCCGGTGATGTTATTATGAAACTAGAATATATTCCGCAGATTCTGAAAGTGATTGCGATAGTTAGACTCTTTTAGTTGCTTGGGAATCGTCGTTTGAAGATGGGCATGTGAAACTCGGAAAAAAATTTTGAGAGCGTAGGAACGGCTGCCGAAAGTCTGCGTAAAAACGCCCCCCGGGCCCAAAGTTTCACCGTGCAAAATTCCCGGTGATGTTATTATGAAACTAGAATATATTCCGCAGATTCTGAAAGTGATTGCGATAGTTAGACTCTTTTAGTTGCTTGGGAATCGTCGTTTGAAGATGGGCATGTGAAACTCGGAAAAAAATTTTGAGAGCGTAGGAACGGCTGCCGAAAGTCTGCGTAAAAACGCCCCCCGGGCCAAAAGTTTCACCGTGCAAAATTCCCGGTGATGTTATTATGAAACTAGAATATATTCCGCAGATTCTGAAAGTGATTGCGATAGTTAGACTCTTTTAGTTGCTTGGGAATCGTCGTTTGAAGATGGGCATCTGAAACCCGGAAAAAAATTTTGAGAGCGTAGGAACGGCTGCCGAAAGTCTGCGTAAAAACGCCCCCCGGGCCCAAAGTTTCACCGTGCAAAATTTCCGGTGATGTTATTATGAAACTGGAATATATTCCGCAGATTCTGAAAGTGATTGCGATCGTTAGACTCTTTTAGTTGCTTGGGAATCGTCGTTTGAAGATGGGCATGTGAAACTCGGAAAAAAATTTTGAGAGCGTAGGACGGCTGCCGAAAGTCTGCGTAAAAACGCCCCCCGGGCCCAAAGTTTCACCGTGCAAAATTCCCGGTGATGTTATTATGAAACTAGAATATATTCCGCAGATTCTGAAAGTGATTGCGATAGTTAGACTCTTTTAGTTGCTTGGGAATCGTCGTTTGAACATGGGCATGTGAAACTCGGAAAAAAATTTTGAGAGCGTAGGACGGCTGCCGAAAGTCTGCGTAAAAACGCCCCCCGGGCCCAAAGTTTCACCGTGCAAAATTCCCGGTGCGTTTATTATGAAACTAGAATATATTCCGCAGATTCTGAAAGTTATTGCGATCGTTAGACTCTTTTAGTTGCTTGGGAATCGTCGTTTGAAGATGGGCATGTGAAACTCGGAAAAAAATTTTGAGAGCGTAGGACGGCTGCCGAAAGTCTGCGTAAAAACGCCCCCCGGGCCCAAAGTTTCACCGTGCAAAATTCCCGGTGATGTTATTATGAAACTAGAATATATTCCGCAGATTCTGAAAGTGATTGCGATAGTTAGACTCTTGTAGTTGCTTGGGAATCGTCGTTTGAAGATGGGCATGTGAAACTCGGAAAAAAATTTTGAGAGCGTAGGAACGGCTGCCGAAAGTCTGCGTAAAAACGCCCCCCGGGCCCAAAGTTTCACCGTGCAAAATTCCCGGTGCGTTTATTATGAAACTAGAATATATTCCGCAGATTCTGAAAGTTATTGCGATCGTTAGACTCTTTTAGTTGCTTGGGAATCGTCGTTTGAAGATGGGCATGTGAAACTCGGAAAAAAATTTTGAGAGCGTAGGACGGCTGCCGAAAGTCTGAGTAAAAACGCCCCCCGGGCCCAAAGTTTCACCGTGCAAAATTCCCGGTGATGTTATTATGAAACTAGAATATATTCCGCAGATTCTGAAAGTGATTGCGATAGTTAGACTCTTGTAGTTGCTTGGGAATCGTCGTTTGAAGATGGGCATGTGAAACTCGGAAAAAAATTTTGAGAGCGTAGGAACGGCTGCCGAAAGTCTGCGTAAAAACGCCCCCCGGGCCCAAAGTTTCACCGTGCAAAATTCCCGGTGATGTTATTATGAAACTAGAATATATTCCGCAGATTCTGAAAGTGATTGCGATAGTTAGACTCTTTTAGTTGCTTGGGAATCGTCGTTTGAAGATGGGCATGTGAAACTCGGAAAAAATTTTTGAGAGCGTAGGAACGGCTGCCGAAAGTCTGAGTAAAAACGCCCCCCGGGCCCAAAGTTTCACCGTGCAAAATTCCCGGTGATGTTATTATGAAACTAGAATATATTCCGCAGATTCTGAAAGTGATTGCGATAGTTAGACTCTTTTAGTTGCTTGGGAATCGTCGTTTGAAGATGGGCATGTGAAACTCGGAAAAAAATTTTGAGAGCGTAGGACGGCTGCCGAAAGTCTGCGTAAAAACGCCCCCGGGCCCAAAGTTTCACCGTGCAAAATTCCCGGTGATGTTATTATGAAACTAGAATATATTCCGCAGATTCTGAAAGTGATTGCGATAGTTAGACTCTTTTAGTTGCTTGGGAATCGTCGTTTGAAGATGGGCATGTGAAACTCGGAAAAAAATTTTGAGAGCGTAGGAACGGCTGCCGAAAGTCTGCGTAAAAACGCCCCCCGGGCCCAAAGTTTCACCGTGCAAAATTCCCGGTGATGTTATTATGAAACTAGAATATATTCCGCAGATTCTGAAAGTGATTGCGATAGTTAGACTCTTTTAGTTGCTTGGGAATCGTCGTTTGAAGATGGGCATGTGAAGAGAGCGTAGGAACGGCTGCCGAAAGTCTGCGTAAAAACGCCCCCCGGGCCCAAAGTTTCACCGTGCAAAATTCCCGGTGATGTTATTATGAAACTGGAATATATTCCGCAGATTCTGAAAGTGATTGCGATCGTTAGACTCTTTTAGTTGCTTGGGAATCGTCGTTTGAAGATGGGCATGTGAAACTCGGAAAAAAATTTTGAGAGCGTAGGACGGCTGCCGAAAGTCTGCGTAAAAACGCCCCCCGGGCTTAAAGTTTCACCGTGCAAAATTCCCGGTGATATTATTATGAAACTAGAATATATTCCGCAGATTCTGAAAGTGATTGCGATCGTTAGACTCTTTTAGTTGCTTGGGAATCGTCGTTTGAAGATGGGCATGTGAAACTCGGAAAAAAATTTTGAGAGCGTAGGACGGCTGCCGAAAGTCTGCGTAAAAACGCCCCCCGGGCCCAAAGTTTCACCGTGCAAAATTCCCGGTGATGTTATTATGAAACTAGAATATATTCCGCAGATTCTGAAAGTGATTGCGATAGTTAGACTCTTTTAGTTGCTTGGGAATCGTCGTTTGAAGATGGGCATGTGAAACTCGGAAAAAAATTTTGAGAGCGTAGGAACGGCTACCGAAAGTCTGCGTAAAAACGCCCCCCGGGCCCAAAGTTTCACCGTGCAAAATTCCCGGTGATGTTATTATGAAACTAGAATATATTCCGCAGATTCTGAAAGTGATTGCGATAGTTAGACTCTTTTAGTTGCTTGGGAATCGTCGTTTGAAGATGGGCATGTGAAACTCGGAAAAAAATTTTGAGAGCGTAGGAACGGCTGCCGAAAGTCTGCGTAAAAACGCCCCCCGGGCCAAAAGTTTCACCGTGCAAAATTCCCGGTGATGTTATTATGAAACTAGAATATATTCCGCAGATTCTGAAAGTGATTGCGATAGTTAGACTCTTTTAGTTGCTTGGGAATCGTCGTTTGAAGATGGGCATGTGAAACCCGGAAAAA
This sequence comes from Salticus scenicus, assembly GCA_963930645.1. Taxonomy (NCBI): domain Eukaryota; kingdom Metazoa; phylum Arthropoda; class Arachnida; order Araneae; family Salticidae; genus Salticus; species Salticus scenicus. The sequence continues at coordinate 76,909 of CAWVNO010001635.1, read as the reverse complement.
AATTTTGAGAGCGTAGGAACGGCTGCCGAAAGTCTGCGAAAAACGCCCCCCGGGCCAAAAGTTTCACCGTGCAAAATTTCCGGTGGTGTTATTATGAAACTAGAATATATTCCGCAGATTCTGAAAGTGATTGCGATAGTTAGACTCTTTTAGTTGCTTGGGAATCGTCGTTTGAAGATGGGCATGTGAAACTCGGAAAAAAATTTTGAGAGCGTAGGAACGGCTGCCGAAAGTCTGCGTAAAAACGCCCCCCGGGCCAAAAGTTTCACCGTGCAAAATTCCCGGTGATGTTATTATGAAACTAGAATATATTTCGCTGATTCTGAAAGTGATTGCGATAGTTAGACTCTTTTAGTTGCTTGGGAATCGTCGTTTGAAGATGGGCATGTGAAACTCGGAAAAAAATTTTGAGAGCGTAGGAACGGCTGCCGAAAGTCTGCGTAAAAACGCCCCCCGGGCCAAAAGTTTCACCGTGCAGAATTTCCGGTGATGTTATTATGAAACTAGAATATATTCCGCAGATTCTGAAAGTGATTGCGATAGTTAGACTCTTTTAGTTGCTTGGGAATCGTCGTTTGAAGATGGGCATGTGAAACTCGGAAAAAAATTTTGAGAGCGTAGGAACGGCTGCCGAAAGTCTGCGTAAAAACGCCCCCCGGGCCAAAAGTTTCACCGTGCAAAATTCCCGGTGATGTTATTATGAAACTAGAATATATTCCGCAGATTCTGAAAGTGATTGCGATAGTTAGACTCTTTTAGTTGCTTGGGAATCGTCGTTTGAAGATGGGCATGTGAAACTCGGAAAAAAAATTTGAGAGCGTAGGAACGGCTGCCGAAAGTCTGCGTAAAAACGCCCCCCGGGCCAAAAGTTTCACCGTGCAAAATTTCCGGTGATGTTATTATGAAACTAGAATATATTCCGCAGATTCTGAAAGTGATTGCGATAGTTAGACTCTTTTAGTTGCTTGGGAATCGTCGTTTGAAGATGGGCATGTGAAACTCGGAAAAAAATTTTGAGAGCGTAGGAACGGCTGCCGAAAGTCTGCGTAAAAACGCCCCCCGGGCCAAAAGTTTCACCGTGCAAAATTTCCGGTGATGTTATTATGAAACTAGAATATATTCCGCAGATTCTGAAAGTGATTGCGATAGTTAGACTCTTTTAGTTGCTTGGGAATCGTCGTTTGAAGATGGGCATGTGAAACTCGGAAAAAAATTTTGAGAGCGTAGGAAAGGCTGCCGAAAGTCTGCGTAAAAACGCCCCCCGGGCCAAAAGTTTCACCGTGCAAAATTTCCGGTGATGTTATTATGAAACTAGAATATATTCCGCAGATTCTGAAAGTGATTGCGATAGTTAGACTCTTTTAGTTGCTTGGGAATCGTCGTTTGAAGATGGGCATGTGAAACTCGGAAAAAAAATTTGAGAGCGTAGGAACGGCTGCCGAAAGTCTGCGTAAAAACGCCCCCCGGGCCAAAAGTTTCACCGTGCAAAATTCCCGGTGATGTTATTATGAAACTAGAATATATTCCGCAGATTCTGAAAGTGATTGCGATAGTTAGACTCTTTTAGTTGCTTGGGAATCGTCGTTTGAAGATGGGCATGTGAAACTAGGAAAAAAATTTTGAGAGCGTAGGAACGGCTGCCGAAAGTCTGAGTAAAAACGCCCCCCGGGCCAAAAGTTTCACCGTGCAAAATTTCCGGTGATGTTATTATGAAACTAGAATATATTCCGCAGATTCTGAAAGTGATTGCGATAGTTAGACTCTTTTAGTTGCTTGGGAATCGTCGTTTGAAGATGGGCATGTGAAACTCGGAAAAAAATTTTGAGAGCGTAGGAACGGCTGCCGAAAGTCGGCGTAAAAACGCCCCCCGGGCCCAAAGTTTCACCGTGCAAAATTCCCGGTGATGTTATTATGAAACTAGAATATATTCCGCAGATTCTGAAAGTGATTGCGATAGTTAGACTCTTTTAGTTGCTTGGGAATCGTCGTTTGAAGATGGGCATGTGAAACTCGGAAAAAAATTTTGAGAGCGTAGGAACGGCTGCCGAAAGTCTGCGTAAAAACGCCCCCCGGGCCCAAAGTTTCACCGTGCAAAATTCCCGGTGATGTTATTATGAAACTGGAATATATTCCGCAGATTCTGAAAGTGATTGCGATCGTTAGACTCTTTTAGTTGCTTGGGAATCGTCGTTTAAAGATCGGCATGTGAAACTCGGAAAAAAATTTTGAGAGCGTAGGACAGCTGCCGAAAGTCTGCGTAAAACCGCCCCCCAGGCCCAAAGTTTCACCGTGCAGAATTCCCGGTGATGTTATTATGAAACTAGAATATATTCCGCAGATTCTGAAAGTGATTGCGATAGTTAGACTCTTTTAGTTGCTTGGGAATCGTCGTTTGAAGATGGGCATGTGAAACTCGGAAAAAAATTTTGAGAGCGTAGGACGGCTGCCGAAAGTCTGCGTAAAAACGCCCCCCGGGCCCAAAGTTTCACCGTGCAAAATTCCCGGTGCGGTTATTATGAAACTAGAATATATTCCGCAGACTCTGAAAGTTATTGCGATCGTTAGACTCTTTTAGTTGCTTGGGAATCGTCGTTTGAAGATGGGCATGTGAAACTCGGAAAAAAATTTTGAGAGCGTAGGACGGCTGCCGAAAGTCTGCGTAAAAACGCCCCCCGGGCCCAAAGTTTCACCGTGCAAAATTCCCGGTGATGTTATTATGAAACTAGAATATATTCCGCAGATTCTGAAAGTGATTGCGATAGTTAGACTGTTTTAGTTGCTTGGGAATCGTTCTTTGAAGATGGGCATGTGAAACTCGGAAAAAAATTTTGAGAGCGTAGGAACGGCTGCCGAAAGTCTGCGTAAAAACGCCCCCCGGGCCCAAAGTTTCACCGTGCAAAATTCCCGGTGATGTTATTATGAAACTAGAATATATTCCGCAGATTCTGAAAGTGATTGCGATAGTTAGACTCTATTAGTTGCTTGGGAATCGTCGTTTGAAGATGGGCATGTGAAACTCGGAAAAAAATTTTGAGAGCGTAGGAACGGCTGCCGAAAGTCTGCGTAAAAACGCCCCCGGGCCCAAAGTTTCACCGTGCAAAATTCCCGGTGATGTTATTATGAAACTAGAATATATTCCGCAGATTCTGAAAGTGATTGCGATAGTTAGACTGTTTTAGTTGCTTGGGAATCGTTCTTTGAAGATGGGCATGTGAAACTCGGAAAAAAATTTTGAGAGCGTAGGAACGGCTGCCGAAAGTCTGCGTAAAAACGCCCCCCGGGCCCAAAGTTTCACCGTGCAAAATTCCCGGTGATGTTATTATGAAACTAGAATATATTCCGCAGATTCTGAAAGTGATTGCGATAGTTAGACTCTATTAGTTGCTTGGGAATCGTCGTTTGAAGATGGGCATGTGAAACTCGGAAAAAAATTTTGAGAGCGTAGGAACGGCTGCCGAAAGTCTGCGTAAAAACGCCCCCCGGGCCCAAAGTTTCACCGTGCAAAATTCCCGGTGATGTTATTATGAAACTAGAATATATTCCGCAGATTCTGAAAGTGATTGCGATCGTTAGACTCTTTTAGTTGCTTGGGAATCGTCGTTTGAAGATGGGCATGTGAAACTCGGAAAAAAATTTTGAGAGCGTAGGACGGCTGCCGAAAGTCTGCGTAAAAACGCCCCCCGGGCCCAAAGTTTCACCGTGCAAAATTCCCGGTGATGTTATTATGAAACTAGAATATATTCCGCAGATTCTGAAAGTGATTGCGATAGTTAGACTCTTTTAGTTGCTTGGGAAGCGTCGTTTGAAGATGGGCATGTGAAACTCGGAAAAAAATTTTGAGAGCGTAGGACGGCTGCCGAAAGTCTGCGTAAAAACGCCCCCCGGGCCCAAAGTTTCACCGTGCAAAATTCCCGATGATGTTATTATGAAACTAGAATATATTCCGCAGATTCTGAAAGTGATTGCGATAGTTAGACTCTTTTAGTTGCTTGGGAATCGTCGTTTGAAGATGGGCATGTGAAACTCGGAAAAAAATTTTGAGAGCGTAGGAACGGCTGCCGAAAGTCTGCGTAAAACGCCCCCCGGGCCCAAAGTTTCACCGTGCAAAATTCCCGGTGATGTTATTATGAAACTAGAATATATTCCGCAGATTCTGAAAGTGATTGCGATAGTTAGACTCTATTAGTTGCTTGGGAATCGTCGTTTGAAGATGGGCATGTGAAACTCGGAAAAAAATTTTGAGAGCGTAGGAACGGCTGCCGAAAGTCTGCGTAAAAAAGCCCCCCGGGCCCAAAGTTTCACCGTGCAAAATTCCCGGTGATGTTATTATGAAACTGGAATATATTCCGCAGATTCTGAAAGTGATTGCGATCGTTAGACTCTTTTAGTTGCTTGGGAATCGTCGTTTGAAGATGGGCATGTGAAACTCGGAAAAAAATTTTGAGAGCGTAGGACGGCTGCCGAAAGTCTGCGTAAAAACGCCCCCCGGGCCCAAAGTTTCACCGTGCAAAATTCCCGGTGATGTTATTATGAAACTAGAATATATTCCGCATATTCTGAAAGTGATTGCGATAGTTAGACTCTTTTAGTTGCTTGGGAATCGTCGTTTGAAGATGGGCATGTGAAACTCGGAAAAAAATTTTGAGAGCGTAGGACGGCTGCCGAAAGTCTGCGTAAAAACGCCCCCCGGGCCCAAAGTTTCACCGTGCAAAATTCCCGGTGATGTTATTATGAAACTAGAATATATTCCGCAGATTCTGAAAGTGATTGCGATAGTTAGACTCTTTTAGTTTCTTGGGAATCGTCGTTTGAAGATGGGCATGTGAAACTCGGAAAAAAATTTTGAGAGCGTAGGACGGCTGCCGAAAGTCTGCGTAAAAACGCCCCCCGGGCCCAAAGTTTCACCGTGCAAAATTCCCGGTGATGTTATTATGAAACTAGAATATATTCCGCAGATTCTGAAAGTGATTGCGATAGTTAGACTCTTTTAGTTGCTTGGGAATCGTCGTTTGAAGATGGGCATGTGAAACTCGGAAAAAAATTTTGAGAGCGTAGGTACGGCTGCCGAAAGTCTGCGTAAAAACGCCCCCCGGGCCCAAAGTTTCACCGTGCAAAATTCCCGGTGATGTTATTATGAAACTGGAATATATTCCGCAGATTCTGAAAGTGATTGCGATCGTTAGACTCTTTTAGTTGCTTGGGAATCGTCGTTTGAAGATGGGCATGTGAAACTCGGAAAAAAATTTTGAGAGCGTAGGACGGCTGCCGAAAGTCTGCGTAAAAACGCCCCCCGGGCCCAAAGTTTCACCGTGCAAAATTCCCGGTGATGTTATTATGAAACTAGAATATATTCCGCAGATTCTGAAAGTGATTGCGATAGTTAGACTCTTTTAGTTGCTTGGGAATCGTCGTTTGAAGATGGGCATGTTAAAATCGGAAAAAAATTTTGAGAGCGTAGGAACGGCTGCCGAAAGTCTGCGTAAAAACGTCCCCCGGGCCCAAAGTTTCACCGTGCAAAATTCCCGGTGATGTTATTATGAAACTAGAATATATTCCGCAGATTCTGAAAGTGATTGCGATAGTTAGACTCTTTTAGTTGCTTGGGAATCGTCGTTTGAAGATGGGCATGTGAAACTCGGAAAAAAATTTTGAGAGCGTAGGAACGGCTGCCGAAAGTCTGCGTAAAAACGCCCCCCGGGCCCAAAGTTTCACCGTGCAAAATTCCCGGTGATGTTATTATGAAACTGGAATATATTCCGCAGATTCTGAAAGTGATTGCGATCGTTAGACTCTTTTAGTTGCTTGGGAATCGTCGTTTGAAGATGGGCATGTGAAACTCGGAAAAAAATTTTGAGAGCGTAGGACGGCTGCCGAAAGTCTGCGTAAAAACGCCCCCCGGGCTTAAAGTTTCACCGTGCAAAATTCCCGGTGATGTTATTATGAAACTGGAATTCATTCCGCAGATTCTGAAAGTGATTGCGATAATTAGACTCTTTTAGTTGCTTGGGAATCGTCGTTTGAAGATGGGCATGTGAAACTTGGAAAAAAATTTTGAGAGCGTAGGAACGGCTGCCGAAAGTCTGCGTAAAAACGCCCCCCGGGCCCAAAGTTTCACCGTGCAAAATTCCCGGTGCGGTTATTATGAAACTAGAATATATTCCGCAGATTCTGAAAGTGATTGCGATAGTTAGACTCTTTTAGTTGCTTGGGAGTCGTCGTTTGAAGATGGGCATGTGAAACTCGGAAAAAAATTTTGAGAGCGTAGGAACGGCTGCCGAAAGTCTGCGTAAAAACGCCCCCCGGGCTCAAAGTTTCACCGTGCAAAATTCCCGGTGATGTTATTATGAAACTGGAATATATTCCGCAGATTCTGAAAGTGATTGCGATCGTTAGACTCTTTTAGTTGCTTGGGAATCGTCGTTTGAAGATGGGCATGTGAAACTCGGAAAAAAATTTTGAGAGCGTAGGACGGCTGCCGAAAGTCTGCGTAAAAACGCCCCCCGGGCCCAAAGTTTCACCGTGCAAAATTCCCGGTGATGTTATTATGAAACTAGAATATATTCCGCAGATTCTGAAAGTGATTGCGATAGTTAGACTCTTTTAGTTGCTTGGGAATCGTCGTTTGAAGATGGGCATGTGAAACTCGGAAAAAAACTTTGAGAGCGTAGGAACGGCTGCCGAAAGTCTGCGTAAAAACGCCCCCCGGGCCCAAAGTTTCACCGTGCAAAATTCCCGGTGATGTTATTATGAAACTAGAATATATTCCGCAGATTCTGAAAGTGATTGCGATAGTTAGACTCTTTTAGTTGCTTGGGAATCGTCGTTTGAAGATGGGCATGTGAAACTCGGAAAAAAATTTTGAGAGCGTAGGAACGGCTGCCGAAAGTCTGCGTAAAAACGCCCCCCGGGCCCAAAGTTTCACCGTGCAAAATTCCCGGTGATGTTATTATGAAACTGGAATATATTCCGCAGATTCTGAAAGTGATTGCGATCGTTAGACTCTTTTAGTTGCTTGGGAATCGTCGTTTGAAGATGGGCATGTGAAACTCGGAAAAAAATTTTGAGAGCGTAGGAACGGCTGCCGAAAGTCTGCGTAAAAACGCCCCCCGGGCCCAAAGTTTCACCGTGCAAAATTCCCGGTGATGTTATTATAAAACTAGAATATATTCCGCAGATTCTGAAAGTGATTGCGATAGTTAGACTCTTTTAGTTGCTTGGGAATCGTCGTTTGAAGATGGGCATGTGAAACTCGGAAAAAATTTTTGAGAGCGTAGGACGGCTGCCGAAAGTCTGCGTAAAAACGCCCCCCGGGCCCAAAGTTTCACCGTGCAAAATTTCCGGTGCGGTTATTATGAAACTAGAATATATTCCGCAGATTCTGAAAGTTATTGCGATCGTTAGACTCTTTTAGTTGCTTGGGAATCGTCGTTTGAAGATGGGCATGTGAAACTCGGAAAAAAATTTTGAGAGCGTAGGACGGCTGCCGAAAGTCTGCGTAAAAACGCCCCCCGGGCCCAAAGTTTCACGGTGCAAAATTCCCGGTGCGGTTATTATGAAACTAGAATATATTCCGCAGATTCTGAAAGTTATTGCGATCGTTAGACTCTTTTAGTTGCTTGGGAATCGTCGTTTGAAGATGGGCATGTGAAACTCGGAAAAAAATTTTGAGAGCGTAGGACGGCTGCCGAAAGTCTGCGTAAAAACGCCCCCCGGGCCCAAAGTTTCACCGTGCAAAATTCCCGGTGATGTTATTATGAAACTAAAATATATTCCGCAGATTCTGAAAGTGATTGCGATAGTTAGACTCTTTTAGTTGCTTGGGAATCGTCGTTTGAAGATGGGCATGTGAAACTCGGAAAAAAATTTTGAGAGCGTAGGAACGGCTGCCGAAAGTCTGCGTAAAAACGCCCCCCGGGCCCAAAGTTTCACCGTGCAAAATTCCCGGTGATGTTATTATGAAACTAGAATATATTCCGCAGATTCTGAAAGTGATTGCGATAGTTAGACTCTTTTAGTTGCTTGGGAATCGTCGTTTGAAGATGGGCATGTGAAACTCGGAAAAAAATTTTGAGAGCGTAGGAACGGCTGCCGAAAGTCTGCGTAAAAACGCCCCCCGGGCCCAAAGTTTCACCGTGCAAAATTCCCGGTGATGTTATTATGAAACTAGAATATATTCCGCAGATTCTGAAAGTGATTGCGATAGTTAGACTCTTTTAGTTGCTTGGGAATCGTCGTTTGAAGATGGGCATGTGAAACTCGGAAAAAAATTTTGAGAGCGTAGGAACGGCTTTCGAAAGTCTGCGTAAAAACGCCCCCCGGGCCCAAAGTTTCACCGTGCAAAATTCCCGGTGATGTTATTATGAAACTGGAATATATTCCGCAGATTCTGAAAGTGATTGCGATCGTTAGACTCTTTTAGTTGCTTGGGAATCGTCGATTGAAGATGGGCATGTGAAACTCGGAAAAAAATTTTGAGAGCGTAGGACGGCTGCCGAAAGTCTGCGTAAAAACGCCCCCCGGGCCCAAAGTTTCACCGTGCAAAATTCCCGGTGATGTTAATATGAAACTAGAATATATTCCGCAGATTCTGAAAGTGATTGCGATAGTTAGACTCTTTTAGTTGCTTGGGAATCGTCGTTTGAAGATGGGCATGTGAAACTCGGAAAAAAATTTTGAGAGCGTAGGAACGGCTGCCGAAAGTCTGCGTAAAAACGCCCCCCGGGCCCAAAGTTTCACCCTGCAAAATTCCCGGTGATGTTATTATGAAACTAGAATATATTCCGCAGATTCTGAAAGTGATTGCGATAGATAGACTCTTTTAGTTGCTTGGGAATCGTCGTTTGAAGATGGGCATGTGAAACTCGGAAAAAAATTTTGAGAGCGTAGGTACGGCTGCCGAAAGTCTGCGTAAAAACGCCCCCCGGGCCCAAAGTTTCACCGTGCAAAATTCCCGGTGATGTTATTATGAAACTGGAATATATTCCGCAGATTCTGAAAGTGATTGCGATCGTTAGACTCTTTTAGTTGCTTGGGAATCGTCGTTTGAAGATGGGCATGTGAAACTCGGAAAAAAATTTTGAGAGCGTAGGACGGCTGCCGAAAGTCTGCGTAAAAACGCCCCCCGGGCCCAAAGTTTCACCGTGCTAAATTCCCGGTGATGTTATTATGAAACTAGAATATATTCCGCAGATTCTGAAAGTGATTGCGATAGTTAGACTCTTTTAGTTGCTTGGGAATCGTCGTTTGAAGATGGGCATGTGAAACTCGGAAAAAAATTTTGAGAGCGTAGGAACGGCTGCCGAAAGTCTGCGTAAAAACGCCCCCCGGGCCCAAAGTTTCACCGTGCAAAATTCCCGGTGATGTTATTATGAAACTAGAATATATTCCGCAGATTCTGAAAGTGATTGCGATAGTTAGACTCTTTTAGTTGCTTGGGAATCGTCGTTTGAAGATGGGCATGTGAAACTCGGAAAAAAATTTTGAGAGCGTAGGAACGGCTGCCGAAAGTCTGCGTAAAAACGCCCCCCGGGCCCAAAGTTTCACCGTGCAAAATTCCCGGTGATGTTATTATGAAACTGGAATATATTCCGCAGATTCTGAAAGTGATTGCGATCGTTAGACTCTTTTAGTTGCTTGGGAATCGTCGTTTGAAGATGGGCATGTGAAACTCGGAAAAAAATTTTGAGAGCGTAGGACGGCTGCCGAAAGTCTGCGTAAAAACGCCCCCCGGGCCCAAAGTTTCACCGTGCAAAATTCCCGGTGATGTTATTATGAAACTAGAATATATTCCGCAGATTCTGAAAGTGATTGCGATAGTTAGACTCTTTTAGTTGCTTGGGAATCGTCGTTTGAAGATGGGCATGTGAAACTCGGAAAAAAATTTTGAGAGCGTAGGAACGGCTGCCGAAAGTCTGCGTAAAAACGCCCCCCGGGCCCAAAGTTTCACCGTGCAAAATTCCCGGTGATGTTATTATGAGACTGGAATATATTCCGCAGATTCTGAAAGTGATTGCGATCGTTAGACTCTTTTAGTTGCTTGGGAATCGTCGTTTGAAGATGGGCATGTGAAACTCGGAAAAAAATTTTGAGAGCGTAGGACGGCTGCCGAAAGTCTGCGTAAAAACGCCCCCGGGCCCAAAGTTTCACCGTGCAAAATTCCCGGTGATGTTATTATGAAACTAGAATATATTCCGCAGATTCTGAAAGTGATTGCGATAGTTAGACTCTTTTAGTTGCTTGGGAATCGTCGTTTGAAGATGGGCATGTGAAACTCGGAGAAAAATTTTGAGAGCGTAGGAACGGCTGCCGAAAGTCTGCGTAAAAACGCCCCCCGGGCCCAAAGTTTCACCGTGCAAAATTCCCGGTGCGGTTATTATGAAACTAGAATATATTCCGCAGATTCTGAAAGTGATTGCGATCGTTAGACTCTTTTAGTTGCTTGGGAATCGTCGTTTGAAGATGGGCATGTGAAACTCGGAAAAAAATTTTGAGAGCGTAGGACGGCTGCCGAAAGTCTGCGTAAAAACGCCCCCCGGGCCCAAAGTTTCACCGTGCAAAATTCCCGGTGATGTTATTATGAAACTGGAATATATTCCGCAGATTCTGAAAGTGATTGCGATAGTTAGACTCTTTTAGTTGCTTGGGAATCGTCGTTTGAAGATGGGCATGTGAAACTTGGAAAAAAATTTTCAGAGCGTAGGAACGGCTGCCGAAAGTCTGCGTAAAAACGCCCCCCGGGCCCAAAGTTTCACCGTGCAAAATTCCCGGTGCGGTTATTATGAAACTAGAATATATTCCGCAGATTCTGAAAGTGATTGCGATAGTTAGACTCTTTTAGTTGCTTGGGAGTCGTCGTTTGAAGATGGGCATGTGAAACTCGGAAAAAAATTTTGAGAGCGTAGGAACGGCTGCCGAAAGTCTGCCTAAAAACGCCCCCCGGGCCCAAAGTTTCACCGTGCAAAATTCCCGGTGATGTTATTATGAAACTGGAATATATTCCGCAGATTCTGAAAGTGATTGCGATCGTTAGACTCTTTTAGTTGCTTGGGAATCGTCGTTTGAAGATGGGCATGTGAAACTCGGAAAAAAATTTTGAGAGCGTAGGACGGCTGCCGAAAGTCTGCGTAAAAACGCCCCCCGGGCCCAAAGTTTCACCGTGCAAAATTCCCGGTGATGTTATTATGAAACTGGAATATATTCCGCAGATTCTGAAAGTGATTGCGATCGTTAGACTCTTTTAGTTGCTTGGGAATCGTCGTTTGAAGATGGGCATGTGAAACTCGGAAAAAAATTTTGAGAGCGTAGGACGGCTGCCGAAAGTCTGCGTAAAAACGTCCCCCGGGCCCAAAGTTTCACCGTGCAAAATTCCCGGTGATGTTATTATGAAACTAGAATATATTCCGCAGATTCTGAAAGTGATTGCGATAGTTAGACTCTTTTAGTTGCTTGGGAATCGTCGTTTGAAGATGGGCATGTGAAACTCGGAAGAAAACTTTGAGAGCGTAGGAACGGCTGCCGAAAGTCTGCGTAAAAACGCCCCCCGGGCCCAAAGTTTCACCGTGCAAAATTCCCGGTGATGTTATTATGAAACTGGAATATATTCCGCAGATTCTGAAAGTGGTTGCGATCGTTAGACTCTTTTAGTTGCTTGGGAATCGTCGTTTGAAGATGGGCATGTGAAACTCGGAAAAAAATTTTGAGAGCGTAGGACGGCTGCCGAAAGTCTGCGTAAAAACGCCCCCCGGGCCCAAAGTTTCACCGTGCAAAATTCCCGGTGATGTTATTATGAAACTAGAATATATTCCGCAGATTCTGAAAGTGATTGCGATAGTTAGACTCTTTTAGTTGCTTGGGAATCGTCGTTTGAAGATGGGCATGTGAAACTCGGAAAAAAATTTTGAGAGCGTAGGACGGCTGCCGAAAGTCTGCGTAAAAACGCCCCCCGGGCCCAAAGTTTCACCGTGCAAAATTTCCGGTGCGGTTATTATGAAACTAGAATATATTCCGCAGATTCTGAAAGTTATTGCGATCGTTAGACTCTTTTAGTTGCTTGGGAATCGTCGTTTGAAGATGGGCATGTGAAACTCGGAAAAAAATTTTGAGAGCGTAGGAACGGCTGCCGAAAGTCTGCGTAAAAACGCCCCCCGGGCCCAAAGTTTCACCGTGCAAAATTCCCGGTGATGTTATTATGAAACTGGAATATATTCCGCAGATTCTGAAAGTGGTTGCGATCGTTAGACTCTTTTAGTTGCTTGGGAATCGTCGTTTGAAGATGGGCATGTGAAACTCGGAAAAAAATTTTGAGAGCGTAGGACGGCTGCCGAAAGTCTGCGTAAAAACGCCCCCCGGGCCCAAAGTTTCACCGTGCAAAATTCCCGGTGATGTTATTATGAAACTAGAATATATTCCGGAGATTCTGAAAGTGATTGCGATAGTTAGACTCTTTTAGTTGCTTGGGAATCGTCGTTTGAAGATGGGCATGTGAAACTCGGAAAAAAATTTTGAGAGCGTAGGACGGCTGCCGAAAGTCTGCGTAAAAACGCCCCCCGGGCCCAAAGTTTCACCGTGCAAAATTTCCGGTGCGGTTATTATGAAACTAGAATATATTCCGCAGATTCTGAAAGTTATTGCGATCGTTAGACTCTTTTAGTTGCTTGGGAATCGTCGTTTGAAGATGGGCATGTGAAACTCGGAAAAAAATTTTGAGAGCGTAGGACGGCTGCCGAAAGTCTGCGTAAAAACGCCCCCCGGGCCCAAAGTTTCACCGTGCAAAATTCCCGGTGATGTTATTATGAAACTAGAATATATTCCGCAGATTCTAAAAGTGATTGCGATAGTTAGACTCTTTTAGTTGCTTGGGAATCGTCGTTTGAAGATGGGCATGTGAAACTCGGAAAAAAATTTTGAGAGCGTAGGAACGGCTGCCGAAAGTCTGCGTAAAAACGCCCCCCGGGCCCAAAGTTTCACCGTGCAAAATTCCCGGTGATGTTATTATGAAACTAGAATATATTCCGCAGATTCTGAAAGTGATTGCGATAGTTAGACTCTTTTAGTTGCTTGGGAATCGTCGTTTGAAGATGGGCATGTGAAACTCGGAAAAAAATTTTGAGAGCGTAGGAACGGCTGCCGAAAGTCTGCGTAAAAACGCCCCCCGGGCCCAAAGTTTCACCGTGCAAAATTCCCGGTGATGTTATTATGAAACTGGAATATATTCCGCAGATTCTGAAAGTGATTGCGATCGTTAGACTCTTTTAGTTGATTGGGAATCGTCGTTTGAAGATGGGCATGTGAAACTCGGAAAAAAATTTTGAGAGCGTAGGACAGCTGCTGAAAGTCTGCGTAAAAACGCCCCCCGGGCCCAAAGTTTCACCGTGCAAAATTCCCGGTGATGTTATTATGAAACTAGAATATATTCCGCAGATTCTGAAAGTGATTGCGATAGTTAGACTCTTTTAGTTGCTTGGGAATCGTCGTTTGAAGATGGGCATGTGAAACTCGGAAAAAAATTTTAGAGCGTAGGAACGGCTGCCGAAAGTCTGCGTAAAAACGCCCCCCGGGCCCAAAGTTTCACCGTGCAAAATTCCCGGTGATGTTATTATGAAACTAGAATATATTCCGCAGATTCTGAAAGTGATTGCGATAGTTAGACTCTTTTAGTTGCTTGGGAATCGTCGTTTGAAGATGGGCATGTGAAACTCGGAAAAAAATTTTGAGAGCGTAGGACGGCTGCCGAAAGTCTGCGTAAAAACGCCCCCCGGGCCCAAAGTTTCACCGTGCAAAATTCCCGGTGATGTTATTATGAAACTAGAATATATTCCGCAGATTCTGAAAGTGATTGCGATAGTTAGACTCTTTTAGTTGCTTGGGAATCGTCGTTTGAAGATGGGCGTGTGAAACTCGGAAAAAAATTTTGAGAGCGTAGGAACGGCTGCCGAAAGTCTGCGTAAAAACGCCCCCCGGGCCCAAAGTTTCACCGTGCAAAATTCCCGGTGATGTTATTATGAAACTAGAATATATTCCGCAGATTCTGAAAGTGATTGCGATAGTTAGACTCTTTTAGTTGCTTGGGAATCGTCGTTTGAAGATGGGCATGTGAAACTCGGAAAAAAATTTTGAGAGCGTAGGAACGGCTGCCGAAAGTCTGCGTAAAAACGCCCCCCGGGCCCAAAGTTTCACCGTGCAAAATTCCCGGTGATGTTATTATGAAACTGGAATATATTCCGCAGATTCTGAAAGTGGTTGCGATCGTTAGACTCTTTTAGTTGCTTGGGAATCGTCGTTTGAAGATGGGCATGTGAAACTCGGAAAAAAATTTTGAGAGCGTAGGACGGCTGCCGAAAGTCTGCGTAAAAACGCCCCCCGGGCCCAAAGTTTCACCGTGCAAAATTCCCGGTGATGTTATTATGAAACTAGAATATATTCCGCAGATTCTGAAAGTGATTGCGATAGTTAGACTCTTTTAGTTGCTTGGGAATCGTCGTTTGAAGATGGGCATGTGAAACTCGGAAAAAAATTTTGAGAGCGTAGGACGGCTGCCGAAAGTCTGCGTAAAAACGCCCCCCGGGCCCAAAGTTTCACCGTGCAAAATTTCCGGTGCGGTTATTATGAAACTAGAATATATTCCGCAGATTCTGAAAGTTATTGCGATCGTTAGACTCTTTTAGTTGCTTGGGAATCGTCGTTTGAAGATGGGCATGTGAAACTCGGAAAAAAATTTTGAGAGCGTAGGAACGGCTGCCGAAAATCTGCGTAAAAACGCCCCCCGGGCCCAAAGTTTCACCGTGCAAAATTCCCGGTGATGTTATTATGAAACTGGAATATATTCCGCAGATTCTGAAAGTGGTTGCGATCGTTAGACTCTTTTAGTTGCTTGGGAATCGTCGTTTGAAGATGGGCATGTGAAACTCGGAAAAAAATTTTGAGAGCGTAGGACGGCTGCCGAAAGTCTGCGTAAAAACGCCCCCCGGGCCCAAAGTTTCACCGTGCAAAATTCCCGGTGATGTTATTATGAAACTAGAATATATTCCGCAGATTCTGAAAGTGATTGCGATAGTTAGACTCTTTTAGTTGCTTGGGAATCGTCGTTTGAAGATGGGCATGTGAAACTCGGAAAAAAATTTTGAGAGCGTAGGACGGCTGCCGAAAGTCTGCGTAAAAACGCCCCCTGGGCCCAAAGTTTCACCGTGCAAAATTTCCGGTGCGGTTATTATGAAACTAGAATATATTCCGCAGATTCTGAAAGTTATTGCGATCGTTAGACTCTTTTAGTTGCTTGGGAATCGTCGTTTGAAGATGGGCATGTGAAACTCGGAAAAAAATTTTGAGAGCGTAGGACGGCTGCCGAAAGTCTGCGTAAAAACGCCCCCCGGGCCCAAAGTTTCACCGTGCAAAATTCCCGGTGATGTTATTATGAAACTAGAATATATTCCGCAGATTCTAAAAGTGATTGCGATAGTTAGACTCTTTTAGTTGCTTGGGAATCGTCGTTTGAAGATGGGCATGTGAAACTCGGAAAAAAATTTTGAGAGCGTAGGAACGGCTGCCGAAAGTCTGCGTAAAAACGCCCCCCGGGCCCAAAGTTTCACCGTGCAAAATTCCCGGTGATGTTATTATGAAACTAGAATATATTCCGCAGATTCTGAAAGTGATTGCGATAGTTAGACTCTTTTAGTTGCTTGGGAATCGTCGTTTGAAGATGGGCATGTGAAACTCGGAAAAAAATTTTGAGAGCGTAGGAACGACTGCCGAAAATCTGCGTAAAAACGCCCCCCGGGCCCAAAGTTTCACCGTGCAAAATTCCCGGTGATGTTATTATGAAACTGGAATATATTCCGCAGATTCTGAAAGTGATTGCGATCGTTAGACTCTTTTAGTTGCTTGGGAATCGTCGTTTGAAGATGGGCATGTGAAACTCGGAAAAAAATTTTGAGAGCGTAGGACGGCTGCCGAAAGTCTGCGTAAAAACGCCCCCCGGGCCCAAAGTTTCACCGTGCAAAATTCCCGGTGATGTTATTATGAAACTAGAATATATTCCGCAGATTCTGAAAGTGATTGCGATAGTTAGACTCTTTTAGTTGCTTGGGAATCGTCGTTTGAAGATGGGCATGTGAAACTCGGAAAAAAATTTTGAGAGCGTAGGACGGCTGCCGAAAGTCTGCGTAAAAACGCCCCCCGGGCCCAAAGTTTCACCGTGCAAAATTCCCGGTGCGGTTATTATGAAACTAGAATATATTCCGCAGATTCTGAAAGTTATTGCGATCGTTAGACTCTTTTAGTTGCTTGGGAATCGTCGTTTGAAGATGGGCATATGAAACTCGGAAAAAAATTTTGAGAGCGTAGGACGGCTGCCGAAAGTCTGCGTAAAAACGCCCCCCGGGCCCAAAGTTTCACCGTGCAAAATTCCCGGTGATGTTATTATGAAACTAGAATATATTCCGCAGATTCTGAAAGTGATTGCGATAGTTAGACTCTTTTAGTTGCTTGGGAATCGTCGTTTGAAGATGGGCATGTGAAACTCGGAAAAAAATTTTGAGAGCGTAGGAACGGCTGCCGAAAGTCTGCGTAAAAACGCCCCCCGGGCCCAAAGTTTCACCGTGCAAAATTCCCGGTGATGTTATTATGAAACTAGAATATATTCCGCAGATTCTGAAAGTGATTGCGATAGTTAGACTCTTTTAGTTGCTTGGGAATCGTCGTTTGAAGATGGGCATGTGAAACTCGGAAAAAAATTTTGAGAGCGTAGGAACGGCTGCCGAAAGTCTGCGTAAAAACGCCCCCCGGGCCCAAAGTTTCACCGTGCAAAATTCCCGGTGATGTTATTATGAAACTGGAATATATTCCGCAGATTCTGAAAGTGATTGCGATCGTTAGACTCTTTTAGTTGATTGGGAATCGTCGTTTGAAGATGGGCATGTGAAACTCGGAAAAAAATTTTGAGAGCGTAGGACAGCTGCTGAAAGTCTGCGTAAAAACGCCCCCCGGGCCCAAAGTTTCACCGTGCAAAATTCCCGGTGATGTTATTATGAAACTAGAATATATTCCGCAGATTCTGAAAGTGATTGCGATAGTTAGACTCTTTTAGTTGCTTGGGAATCGTCGTTTGAAGATGGGCATGTGAAACTCGGAAAAAAATTTTAGAGCGTAGGAACGGCTGCCGAAAGTCTGCGTAAAAACGCCCCCCGGGCCCAAAGTTTCACCGTGCAAAATTTCCGGTGATGTTATTATGAAACTAGAATATATTCCGCAGATTCTGAAAGTGATTGCGATAGTTAGACTCTTTTAGTTGCTTGGGAATCGTCGTTTGAAGATGGGCATGTGAAACTCGGAAAAAAATTTTGAGAGCGTAGGACGGCTGCCGAAAGTCTGCGTAAAAACGCCCCCCGGGCCCAAAGTTTCACCGTGCAAAATTCCCGGTGATGTTATTATGAAACTAGAATATATTCCGCAGATTCTGAAAGTGATTGCGATAGTTAGACTCTTTTAGTTGCTTGGGAATCGTCGTTTGAAGATGGGCGTGTGAAACTCGGAAAAAAATTTTGAGAGCGTAGGAACGGCTGCCGAAAGTCTGCGTAAAAACGCCCCCCGGGCCCAAAGTTTCACCGTGCAAAATTCCCGGTGATGTTATTATGAAACTAGAATATATTCCGCAGATTCTGAAAGTTATTGCGATAGTTAGACTCTTTTAGTTGCTTGGGAATCGTCGTTTGAAGATGGGCATGTGAAACTCGGAAAAAAATTTTGAGAGCGTAGGAACGGCTGCCGAAAGTCTGCGTAAAAACGCCCCCCGGGCCCAAAGTTTCACCGTGCAAAATTCCCGGTGATGTTATTATGAAACTGGAATATATTCCGCAGATTCTGAAAGTGATTGCGATAGTTAGACTCTTTTAGTTGCCTGGGAATCGTCGTTTGAAGATGGGCATGTGAAACTCGGAAAAAAATTTTGAGACGTAGGAACTGCTGCCGAAAGTCTGCGTAAAAACGCCCCCCGGGCCCAAAGTTTCACCGTGCAAAATTCCCGGTGATGTTATTATGAAACTAGAATATATTCCGCAGATTCTGAAAGTGATTGCGATAGTTAGACTCTTTTAGTTGCTTGGGAATCGTCGTTTGAAGATGGGCATGTGAAACTCGGAAAAAAATTTTGAGAGCGTAGGACGGCTGCCGAAAGTCTGCGTAAAAACGCCTCCCGGGCCCAAAGTTTCACCGTGCAAAATTCCTGGTGATGTTATTATGAAACTAGAATATATTCCGCAGATTCTGAAAGTGATTGCGATAGTTAGACTCTTTTAGTTGCTTGGGAATCGTCGTTTGAAGATGGGCATGTGAAACTCGGAAAAAAATTTTGAGAGCGTAGGACGGCTGCCGAAAGTCTGCGTAAAAACGCCCCCCGGGCCCAAAGTTTCACCGTGCAAAATTCCCGGTGCGGTTATTATGAAACTAGAATATATTCCGCAGATTCTGAAAGTTATTGCGATCGTTAGACTCTTTTAGTTGCTTGGGAATCGTCGTTTGAAGATGGGCATGTGAAACTCGGAAAAAAATTTTGAGAGCGTAGGACGGCTGCCGAAAGTCTGCGTAAAAACGCCCCCCGGGCCCAAAGTTTCACCGTGCAAAATTCCCGGTGATGTTATTATGAAACTAGAATATATTCCGCAGATTCTGAAAGTGATTGCGATAGTTAGACTCTTTTAGTTGCTTGGGAATCGTCGTTTGAAGATGGGCATGTGAAACTCGGAAAAAAATTTTGAGAGCGTAGGAACGGCTGCCGAAAGTCTGCGTAAAAACGCCCCCCGGGCCCAAAGTTTCACCGTGCAAAATTCCCGGTGATGTTATTATGAAACTGGAATATATTCCGCAGATTCTGAAAGTGATTGCGATAGTTTGACTCTTTTAGTTGCCTGGGAATCGTCGTTTGAAGATGGGCATGTGAAACTCGGAAAAAAATTTTGAGACGTAGGAACTGCTGCCGAAAGTCTGCGTAAAAACGCCCCCCGGGCCCAAAGTTTCACCGTGCAAAATTCCCGGTGATGTTATTATGAAACTAGAATATATTCCGCAGATTCTGAAAGTGATTGCGATAGTTAGACTCTTTTAGTTGCTTGGGAATCGTCGTTTGAAGATGGGCATGTGAAACTCGGAAAAAAATTTTGAGAGCGTAGGACGGCTGCCGAAAGTCTGCGTAAAAACGCCCCCCGGGCCCAAAGTTTCACCGTGCAAAATTCCCGGTGATGTTATTATGAAACTAGAATATATTCCGCAGATTCTGAAAGTGATTGCGATAGTTAGACTCTTTTAGTTGCTTGGGAATCGTCGTTTGAAGATGGGCATGTGAAACTCGGAAAAAAATTTTGAGAGCGTAGGACGGCTGCCGAAAGTCTGCGTAAAAACGCCCCCCGGGCCCAAAGTTTCACCGTGCAAAATTCCCGGTGCGGTTATTATGAAACTAGAATATATTCCGCAGATTCTGAAAGTTATTGCGATCGTTAGACTCTTTTAGTTGCTTGGGAATCGTCGTTTGAAGATGGGCATGTGAAACTCGGAAAAAAATTTTGAGAGCGTAGGACGGCTGCAGAAAGTCTGCGTAAAAACGCCCCCCGGGCCCAAAGTTTCACCGTGCAAAATTCCCGGTGATGTTATTATGAAACTAGAATATATTCCGCAGATTCTGAAAGTGATTGCGATAGTTAGACTCTTTTAGTTGCTTGGGAATCGTCGTTTGAAGATGGGCATGTGAAACTCGGAAAAAAATTTTGAGAGCGTAGGAACGGCTGCCGAAAGTCTGCGTAAAAACGCCCCCCGGGCCCAAAGTTTCACCGTGCAAAATTCCCGGTGATGTTATTATAAAACTAGAATATATTCCGCAGATTCTGAAAGTGATTGCGATAGTTAGACTCTTTTAGTTGCTTGGGAATCGTCGTTTGAAGATGGGCATGTGAAACTCGGAAAAAAATTTTGAGAGCGTAGGACGGCTGCCGAAAGTCTGCGTAAAAACGCCCCCCGGGCCCAAAGTTTCACCGTGCAAAATTCCCGGTGATGTTATTATGAAACTAGAATATATTCCGCAGATTCTGAAAGTGATTGCGATAGTTAGACTCTTTTAGTTGCTTGGGAATCGTCGTTTGAAGATGGGCATGTGAAACTCGGAAAAAAATTTTGAGAGCGTAGGACGGCTGCCGAAAGTCTGCGTAAAAACGCCCCCCGGGCCCAAAGTTTCACCGTGCAAAATTCCCGGTGCGGTTATTATGAAACTAGAATATATTCCGCAGATTCTGAAAGTTATTGCGATCGTTAGACTCTTTTAGTTGCTTGGGAATCGTCGTTTGAAGATGGGCATGTGAAACTCGGAAAAAAATTTTGAGAGCGTAGGACGGCTGCCGAAAGTCTGCGTAAAAACGCCCGCCGGGCCCAAAGTTTCACCGTGCAAAATTCCCGGTGATGTTATTATGAAACTAGAATATATTCCGCAGATTCTGAAAGTGATTGCGATAGTTAGACTCTTTTAGTTGCTTGGGAATCGTCGTTTGAAGATGGGCATGTGAAACTCGGAAAAAAATTTTGAGAGCGTAGGAACGGCTGCCGAAAGTCTGCGTAAAAACGCCCCCCGGGCCCAAAGTTTCACCGTGCAAAATGCCCGGTGATGTTATTATGAAACTAGAGTATATTTCGCAGATTCTGAAAGTGATTGCGATAGTTAGACTCTTTTAGTTGCTTGGGAATCGTCGTTTGAAGATGGGCATGTGAAACTCGGAAAAAAATTTTGAGAGCGTAGGAACGGCTGCCGAAAGTCTGCGTAAAAACGCCCCCCGGGCCCAAAGTTTCACCGTGCAAAATTCCCGGTGATGTTATTATGAAACTGGAATATATTCCGCAGATTCTGAAAGTGATTGCGATCGTTAGACTCTTTTAGTTGCTTGGGAATCGTCGTTTGAAGATGGGCATGTGAAACTCGGAAAAAAATTTTGAGAGCGTAGGACGGCTGCCGAAAGTCTGCGTAAAAACGCCCCCCGGGCCCAAAGTTTCACCGTGCAAAATTCCCGGTGATGTTATTATGAAACTAGAATATATTCCGCAGATTCTGAATGTGATTGCGATAGTTAGACTCTTTTAGTTGCTTGGGAATCGTCGTTTGAAGATGGGCATGTGAAACTCGGAAAAAAATTTTGAGAGCGTAGGACGGCTGCCGAAAGTCTGCGTAAAAACGCCCCCCGGGCCCAAAGTTTCACCGTGCAAAATTCCCGGTGCGGTTATTATGAAACTAGAATATATTCCGCAGTTTCTGAAAGTTATTGCGATCGTTAGACTCTTTTAGTTGCTTGGGAATCGTCGTTTGAAGATGGGCATGTGAAACTCGGAAAAAAATTTTGAGAGCGTAGGACGGCTGCCGAAAGTCTGTGTAAAAACGCCCCCCGGGCCCAAAGTTTCACCGTGCAAAATTCCCGGTGATGTTATTATGAAACTAGAATATATTCCGCAGATTCTGAAAGTGATTGCGATAGTTAGACTCTTTTAGTTGCTTGGGAATCGTCGTTTGAAGATGGGCATGTGAAACTCGGAAAAAAATTTTGAGAGCGTAGGAACGGCTGCCGAAAGTCTGCGTAAAAACGCCCCCCGGGCCCAAAGTTTCACCGTGCAAAATTCCCGGTGATGTTATTATGAAACTAGAATATATTCCGCAGATTCTGAAAGTGATTGCGATAGTTAGACTCTTTTAGTTGCTTGGGAATCGTCGTTTGAAGATGGGCATGTGAAACTCGGAAAAAAATTTTGAGAGCGTAGGAACGGCTGCCGAAAGTCTGCGTAAAAACGCCCCCAGGGCCCAAAGTTTCACCGTGCAAAATTCCCGGTGATGTTATTATGAAACTGGAATATATTCCGCAGATTCTGAAAGTGATTGCGATCGTTAGACTCTTTTAGTTGCTTGGGAATCGTCGTTTGAAGATGGGCATGTGAAACTCGGAAAAAATTTTTGAGAGCGTAGGACGGCTGCCGAAAGTCTGCGTAAAAACGCCCCCCGGGCCCAAAGTTTCACCGTGCAAAATTCCCGGTGATGTTATTATGAAACTAGAATATATTCCGCAGATTCTGAAAGTGATTGCGATAGTTAGACTCTTTTAGTTGCTTGGGAATCGTCGTTTGAAGATGGGCATGTGAAACTCGGAAAAAAATTTTGAGAGCGTAGGAACGGCTGCCGAAAGTCTGCGTAAAAACGCCCCCCGGGCCCAAAGTTTCACCGTGCAAAATTCCCGGTGATGTTATTATGAAACTGGAATATATTCCGCAGATTCTGAAAGTGATTGCGATCGTTAGACTCTTTTAGTTGCTTGGGAATCGTCGTTTGAAGATGGGCATTTGAAACTCGGAAAAAAATTTTGAGAGCGTAGGACGGCTGCCGAAAGTCTGCGTAAAAACGCCCCCCGGGCCCAAAGTTTCACCGTGCAAAATTCCCGGTGATGTTATTATGAAACTAGAATATATTCCGCAGATTCTGAAAGTGATTGCGATAGTTAGACTCTTTTAGTTGCTTGGGAATCGTCGTTTGAAGATGGGCATGTGAAACTCGGAAAAAAATTTTGAGAGCGTAGGACGGCTGCCGAAAGTCTGCGTAAAAACGCCCCCCGGGCCCAAAGTTTCACCGTGCAAAATTCCCGGTGCGGTTATTATGAAACTAGAATATATTCCGCAGATTCTGAAAGTGATTGCGATAGTTAGACTCTTTTAGTTGCTTGGGAATCGTCGTTTGAAGATGGGCATGTGAAACTCGGAAAAAAATTTTGAGAGCGTAGGACGGCTGCCGAAAGTCTGCGTAAAAACGCCCCCAGGGCCCAAAGTTTCACCATGCAAAATTCCCGGTGCGGTTATTATGAAACTAGAATATATTCCGCAGATTTTGAAAGTTATTGCGATCGTTAGATTCTTTTAGTTGCTTGGGAATCGTCGTTTGAAGATGGGCATGTGAAACTCGGAAAAAAATTTTGAGAGCGTAGGACGGCTGCCGAAAGTCTGCGTAAAAACGCCCCCCGGGCCCAAAGTTTCACCGTGCAAAATTCCCGGTGATGTTATTATGAAACTAGAATATATTCCGCAGATTCTGAAAGTGATTGCGATAGTTAGACTCTTTTAGTTGCTTGGGAATCGTCGTTTGAAGATGGGCATGTGAAACTCGGAAAAAAATTTTGAGAGCGTAGGAACGGCTGCCGAAAGTCTGCGTAAAAACGCCCCCCGGGCCCAAAGTTTCACCGTGCAAAATTCCCGGTTATGTTATTATGAAACTAGAATATATTCCGCAGATTCTGAAAGTGATTGCGATAGTTAGACTCTTTTAGTTGCTTGGGAATCGTCGTTTGAAGATGGGCATGTGAAACTCGGAAAAAAATTTTGAGAGCGTAGGAACGGCTGCCGAAAGTCTGCGTAAAAACGCCCCCCGGGCCCAAAGTTTCACCGTGCAAAATTCCCGGTGATGTTATTATGAAACTGGAATATATTCCGCAGATTCTGAAAGTGATTGCGATCGTTAGACTCTTTTAGTTGCTTGGGAATCGTCGTTTGAAGATGGGCATGTGAAACTCGGAAAAAAATTTTGAGAGCGTAGGACGGCTGCCGAAAGTCTGCGTAAAAACGCCCCCCGGGCCCAAAGTTTCACCGTGCAAAATTCCCGGTGATGTTATTATGAAACTAGAATATATTCCGCAGATTCTGAAAGTGATTGCGATAGTTAGACTCTTTTAGTTGCTTGGGAATCGTCGTTTGAAGATGGGCATGTGAAACTCGGAAAAAAATTTTGAGAGCGTAGGACGGCTGCCGAAAGTCTGCGTAAAAACGCCCCCCGGGCCCAAAGTTTCACCGTGCAAAATTCCCGGTGCGGTTATTATGAAACTAGAATATATTCCGCAGATTCTGAAAGTTATTGCGATCGTTAGACTCTTTTAGTTGCTTGGGAATCGTCGTTTGAAGATGGGCATGTGAAACTCGGAAAAAAATTTTGAGAGCGTAGGACGGCTGCCGAAAGTCTGCGTAAAAACGCCCCCCGGGCCCAAAGTTTCACCGTGCAAAATTCCCGGTGATGTTATTATGAAACTAGAATATATTCCGCAGATTCTGAAAGTGATTGCGATAGTTAGACTCTTTTAGTTGCTTGGGAATCGTCGTTTGAAGATGGGCATGTGAAACTCGGAAAAAAATTTTGAGAGCGTAGGAACGGCTGCCGAAAGTCTGCGTAAAAACGCCCCCCGGGCCCAAAGATTCTCCGTGCAAAATTCCCGGTGATGTTATTATGAAACTAGAATATATTCCGCAGATTCTGAAAGTGATTGCGATAGTTAGACTCTTTTAGTTGCTTGGGAATCGGCGTTTGAAGATGGGCATGTGAAACTCGGAAAAAAATTTTGAGAGCGTAGGACGGCTGCCGAAAGTCTGCGTAAAAACGCCCCCCGGGCCCAAAGTTTCACCATGCAAAATTCCCGGTGCGGTTATTATGAAACTAGAATATATTCCGCAGATTTTGAAAGTTATTGCGATCGTTAGACTCTTTTAGTTGCTTGGGAATCGTCGTTTGAAGATGGGCATGTGAAACTCGGAAAAAAATTTTGAGAGCGTAGGACGGCTGCCGAAAGTCTGCGTAAAAACGCCCCCCGGGCCCAAAGTTTCACCGTGCAAAATTCCCGGTGATGTTATTATGAAACTAGAATATATTCCGCAGATTCTGAAAGTGATTGCGATAGTTAGACTCTTTTAGTTGCTTGAGAATCGTCGTTTGAAGATGGGCATGTGAAACTCGGAAAAAAATTTTGAGAGCGTAGGAACGGCTGCCGAAAGTCTGCGTAAAAACGCCCCCCGGGCCCAAAGTTTCACCGTGCAAAATTCCCGGTGATGTTATTATGAAACTAGAATATATTCCGCAGATTCTGAAAGTGATTGCGATAGTTAGACTCTTTTAGTTGCTTGGGAATCGTCGTTTGAAGATGGGCATGTGAAACTCGGAAAAAAATTTTGAGAGCGTAGGAACGGCTGCCGAAAGTCTGCGTAAAAACGCCCCCCGGGCCCAAAGTTTCACCGTGCAAAATTCCCGGTGATGTTATTATGAAACTGGAATATATTCCGCAGATTCTGAAAGTGATTGCGATCGTTAGACTCTTTTAGTTGCTTGGGAATCGTCGTTTGAAGATGGGCATGTGAAACTCGGAAAAAAATTTTGAGAGCGTAGGACGGCTGCCGAAAGTCTGCGTAAAAACGCCCCCCGGGCCCAAAGTTTCACCGTGCAAAATTCCCGGTGATGTTATTATGAAACTAGAATATATTCCGCAGATTCTGAAAGTGATTGCGATCGTTAGACTCTTTTAGTTGCTTGGGAATCGTCGTTTGAAGATGGGCATGTGAAACTCGGAAAAAAATTTTGAGAGCGTAGGACGGCTGCCGAAAGTCTGCGTAAAAACGCCCCCCGGGCCCAAAGTTTCACCGTGCAAAATTCCCGGTGATGTTATTATGAAACTAGAATATATTCCGCAGATTCTGAAAGTGATTGCGATAGTTAGACTCTTTTAGTTGCTTGGGAATCGTCGTTTGAAGATGGGCATGTGAAACTCGGAAAAAAATTTTGAGAGCGTAGGAACGGCTGCCGAAAGTCTGCGTAAAAACGCCCCCCGGGCCCAAAGTTTCACCGTGCAAAATTCCCGGTGATGTTATTATGAAACTAGAATATATTCCGCAGATTCTGAAAGTGATTGCGATAGTTAGACTCTTTTAGTTGCTTGGGAATCGTCGTTTGAAGATGGGCATGTGAAACTCGGAAAAAAATTTTGAGAGCGTAGGAACGGCTGCGAAAGTCTGCGTAAAAACGCCCCCCGGGCCCAAAGTTTCACCGTGCAAAATTCCCGGTGATGTTATTATGAAACTGGAATATATTCCGCAGATTCTGAAAGTGATTGCGATCGTTAGACTCTTTTAGTTGCTTGGGAATCGTCGTTTGAAGATAGGCATGTGAAACTCGGAAAAAAATTTTGAGAGCGTAGGACGGCTGCCGAAAGTCTGCGTAAAAACGCCCCCCGGGCCCAAAGTTTCACCGTGCAAAATTCCCGGTGATGTTATTATGAAACTAGAATATATTCCGCAGATTCTGAAAGTGATTGCGATAGTTAGACTCTTTTAGTTGCTTGGGAATCGTCGTTTGAAGATGGGCATGTGAAACTCGGAAAAAAATTTTGAGAGCGTAGGACGGCTGCCGAAAGTCTGCGTAAAAACGCCCCCCGGGCCCAAAGTTTCACCGTGCAAAATTCCCGGTGCGGTTATTATGAAACTAGAATATATTCCGCAGATTCTGAAAGTTATTGCGATCGTTAGACTCTTTTAGTTGCTTGGGAATCGTCGTTTGAAGATGGGCATGTGAAACTCGGAAAAAAATTTTGAGAGCGTAGGACGGCTGCCGAAAGTCTGCGTAAAAACGCCCCCGGGCCCAAAGTTTCACCGTGCAAAATTTCCGGTGATGTTATTATGAAACTAGAATATATTCCGCAGATTCTGAAAGTGATTGCGATAGTTAGACTCTTTTAGTTGCTTGGGAATCGTCGTTTGAAGATGGGCATGTGAAACTCGGAAAAAAATTTTGAGAGCGTAGGAACGGCTGCCGAAAGTCTGCGTAAAAACGCCCCCCGGGCCCAAAGTTTCACCGTGCAAAATTCCCGGTGATGTTATTATGAAACTAGAATATATTCCGCAGATTCTGAAAGTGATTGCGATAGTTAGACTCTTTTAGTTGCTTGGGAATCGTCGTTTGAAGATGGGCATGTGAAACTCGGAAAAAAATTTTGAGAGCGTAGGAACGGCTGCCGAAAGTCTGCGTAAAAACGCCCCCGGGCCCAAAGTTTCACCGTGCAAAATTCCCGGTGATGTTATTATGAAACTGGAATATATTCCGCAGATTCTGAAAGTGATTGCGATCGTTAGACTCTTTTAGTTGCTTGGGAATCGTCGTTTGAAGATGGGCATGTGAAACTCGGAAAAAAATTTTGAGAGCGTAGGACGGCTGCCGAAAGTCTGCGTAAAAACGCCCCCCGGGCCCAAAGTTTCACCGTGCAAAATTCCCGGTGATGTTATTATGAAACTAGAATATATTCCGCAGATTCTGAAAGTGATTGCGATAGTTAGACTCTTTTAGTTGCTTGGGAATCGTCGTTTGAAGATGGGCATGTGAAACTCGGAAAAAAATTTTGAGAGCGTAGGAACGGCTGCCGAAAGTCTGCGTAAAAACGCCCCCCGGGCCCAAAGTTTCACCGTGCAAAATTCCCGGTGATGTTATGAAACTAGAATATATTCCGCAGATTCTGAAAGTGATTGCGATAGTTAGACTCTTTTAGTTGCTTGGGAATCGTCGTTTGAAGATGGGCATGTGAAACTCGGAAAAAAATTTTGAGAGCGTAGGAACGGCTGCCGAAAGTCTGCGTAAAAACGCCCCCCGGGCCCAAAGTTTCACCGTGCAAAATTCCCGGTGATGTTATTATGAAACTGGAATATATTCCGCAGATTCTGAAAGTGATTGCGATCGTTAGACTCTTTTAGTTGCTTGGGAATCGTCGTTTGAAGATGGGCATGTGAAACTTGGAAAAAAATTTTGAGAGCGTAGGACGGCTGCCGAAAGTCTGCGTAAAAACGCCCCCCGGGCCCAAAGTTTCACCGTGCAAAATTCCCGGTGATGTTATTATGAAACTTGAATATATTCCGCAGATTCTGAAAGTGATTGCGATAGTTAGACTCTTTTAGTTGCTTGGGAATCGTCGTTTGAAGATGGGCATGTGAAACTCGGAAAAAAATTTTGAGAGCGTAGGAACGGCTGCCGAAATTCTGCGTAAAAACGCCCCCCGGGCCCAAAGTTTCACCGTGCAAAATTCCCGGTGATGTTATTATGAAACTAGAATATATTCCGCAGATTCTGAAAGTGATTGCGATAGTTAGTCTCTTTTAGTTGCTTGGGAATCGTCGTTTGAAGATGGGCATCTGAAACTCGGAAAAAAATTTTGAGAGCGTAGGAACGGCTGCCGAAAGTCTGCGTAAAAACGCCCCCCGGGCCCAAAGTTTCACCGTGCAAAATTCCCGGTGATGTTATTATGAAACTGGAATATATTCCGCAGATTCTGAAAGTGATTGCGATCGTTAGACTCTTTTAGTTGCTTGGGAATCGTCGTTTGAAGATGGGCATGTGAAACTCGGAAAAAAATTTTGAGAGCGTAGGACGGCTGCCGAAAGTCTGCGTAAAAACGCCCCCCGGGCCCAAAGTTTCACCGTGCAAAATTCCCGGTGATGTTATTATGAAACTAGAATATATTCCGCAGATTCTGAAAGTGATTGCGATAGTTAGACTCTTTTAGTTGCTTGGGAATCGTCGTTTGAACATGGGCATGTGAAACTCGGAAAAAAATTTTGAGAGCGTAGGACGGCTGCCGAAAGTCTGCGTAAAAACGCCCCCCGGGCCCAAAGTTTCACCGTGCAAAATTCCCGGTGCGGTTATTATGAAACTAGAATATATTCCGCAGATTCTGAAAGTTATTGCGATCGTTAGACTCTTTTAGTTGCTTGGGAATCGTCGTTTGAAGATGGGCATGTGAAACTCGGAAAAAAATTTTGAGAGCGTAGGACGGCTGCCGAAAGTCTGCGTAAAAACGCCCCCCGGGCCCAAAGTTTCACCGTGCAAAATTCCCGGTGATGTTATTATGAAACTAGAATATATTCCGCAGATTCTGAAAGTGATTGCGATAGTTAGACTCTTTTAGTTGCTTGGGA
The DNA here is from genome assembly GCA_963930645.1 of Salticus scenicus. Taxonomy (NCBI): domain Eukaryota; kingdom Metazoa; phylum Arthropoda; class Arachnida; order Araneae; family Salticidae; genus Salticus; species Salticus scenicus. The sequence continues at coordinate 48,145 of CAWVNO010001635.1, read as the reverse complement.
ATCGTCGTTTGAAGATGGGCATGTGAAACTCGGAAAAAAATTTTGAGAGCGTAGGAACGGCTGCCGAAAGTCTGCGTAAAAACGCCCCCCGGGCCCAAAGTTTCACCGTGCAAAATTCCCGGTGATGTTATTATGAAACTAGAATATATTCCGCAGATTCTGAAAGTGATTGCGATAGTTAGACTCTTTTAGTTGCTTGGGAATCGTCGTTTGAAGATGGGCATGTGAAACTCGGAAAAAAATTTTGAGAGCGTAGGAACGGCTGCCGAAAGTCTGCGTAAAAACGCCCCCCGGGCCCAAAGTTTCACCGTGCAAAATTCCCGGTGATGTTATTATGAAACTGGAATATATTCCGCAGATTCTGAAAGTGATTGCGATCGTTAGACTCTTTTAGTTGCTTGGGAATCGTCGTTTGAAGATGGGCATGTGAAACTCGGAAAAAAATTTTGAGAGCGTAGGACGGCTGCCGAAAGTCTGCGTAAAAACGCCCCCCGGGCCCAAAGTTTCACCATGCAAAATTCCCGGTGCGGTTATTATGAAACTAGAATATATTCCGCAGATTTTGAAAGTTATTGCGATCGTTAGACTCTTTTAGTTGCTTGGGAATCGTCGTTTGAAGATGGGCATGTGAAACTCGGAAAAAAATTTTGAGAGCGTAGGACGGCTGCCGAAAGTCTGCGTAAAAACGCCCCCCGGGCCCAAAGTTTCACCGTGCAAAATTCCCGGTGATGTTATTATGAAACTAGAATATATTCCGCAGATTCTGAAAGTGATTGCGATAGTTAGACTCTTTTAGTTGCTTGAGAATCGTCGTTTGAAGATGGGCATGTGAAACTCGGAAAAAAATTTTGAGAGCGTAGGAACGGCTGCCGAAAGTCTGCGTAAAAACGCCCCCCGGGCCCAAAGTTTCACCGTGCAAAATTCCCGGTGATGTTATTATGAAACTAGAATATATTCCGCAGATTCTGAAAGTGATTGCGATAGTTAGACTCTTTTAGTTGCTTGGGAATCGTCGTTTGAAGATGGGCATGTGAAACTCGGAAAAAAATTTTGAGAGCGTAGGAACGGCTGCCGAAAGTCTGCGTAAAAACGCCCCCCGGGCCCAAAGTTTCACCGTGCAAAATTCCCGGTGATGTTATTATGAAACTGGAATATATTCCGCAGATTCTGAAAGTGATTGCGATCGTTAGACTCTTTTAGTTGCTTGGGAATCGTCGTTTGAAGATGGGCATGTGAAACTCGGAAAAAAATTTTGAGAGCGTAGGACGGCTGCCGAAAGTCTGCGTAAAAACGCCCCCCGGGCCCAAAGTTTCACCGTGCAAAATTCCCGGTGATGTTATTATGAAACTAGAATATATTCCGCAGATTCTGAAAGTGATTGCGATAGTTAGACTCTTTTAGTTGCTTGGGAATCGTCGTTTGAAGATGGGCATGTGAAACTCGGAAAAAAATTTTGAGAGCGTAGGACGGCTGCCGAAAGTCTGCGTAAAAACGCCCCCCGGGCCCAAAGTTTCACCGTGCAAAATTCCCGGTGCGGTTATTATGAAACTAGAATATATTCCGCAGATTCTGAAAGTTATTGCGATCGTTAGACTCTTTTAGTTGCTTGGGAATCGCCGTTTGAAGATGGGCATGTGAAACTCGGAAAAAAATTTTGAGAGCGTAGGACGGCTGCCGAAAGTCTGCGTAAAAACGCCCCCCGGGCCCAAAGTTTCACCGTGCAAAATTCCCGGTGATGTTATTATGAAACTAGAATATATTCCGCAGATTCTGAAAGTGATTGCGATAGTTAGACTCTTTTAGTTGCTTGGGAATCGTCGTTTGAAGATGGGCATGTGAAACTCGGAAAAAAATTTTGAGAGCGTAGGAACGGCTGCCGAAAGTCTGCGTAAAAACGCCCCCCGGGCCCAAAGTTTCACCGTGCAAAATTCCCGGTGATGTTATTATGAAACTAGAATATATTCCGCAGATTCTGAAAGTGATTGCGATAGTTAGACTCTTTTAGTTGCTTGGGAATCGTCGTTTGAAGATGGGCATGTGAAACTCGGAAAAAAATTTTGAGAGCGTAGAAACGGCTGCCGAAAGTCTGCGTAAAAACGCCCCCAGGGCCCAAAGTTTCACCGTGCAAAATTCCCGGTGATGTTATTATGAAACTGGAATATATTCCGCAGATTCTGAAAGTGATTGCGATCGTTAGACTCTTTTAGTTGCTTGGGAATCGTCGTTTGAAGATGGGCATGTGAAACTCGGAAAAAAATTTTGAGAGCGTAGGACGGCTGCCGAAAGTCTGCGTAAAAACGCCCCCCGGGCCCAAAGTTTCACCGTGCAAAATTCCCTGTGATGTTATTATGAAAGTAGAATATATTCCGCAGATTCTGAAAGTGATTGCGATAGTTAGACTCTTTTAGTTGCTTGGGAATCGTCGTTTGAAGATGGGCATGTGAAACTCGGAAAAAAATTTTGAGAGCGTAGGAACAGCTGCCGAAAGTCTGCGTAAAAACGCCCCCCGGGCCCAAAGTTTCACCGTGCAAAATTCCCGGTGATGTTATTATGAAACTAGAATATATTCCGCAGATTCTGAAAGTGATTGCGATAGTTAGACTCTTTTAGTTGCTTGGGAATCGTCGTTTGAAGATGGGCATGTGAAACTCGGAAAAAAATTTTGAGAGCGTAGGAACGGCTGCCGAAAGTCTGCGTAAAAACGCCCCCCGGGCCCAAAGTTTCACCGTGCAAAATTCCCGGTGATGTTATTATGAAACTGGAATATATTCCGCAGATTCTGAAAGTAATTGCGATCGTTAGACTCTTTTAGTTGCTTGGGAATCGTCGTTTGAAGATGGGCATGTGAAACTCGGAAAAAAATTTTGAGAGCGTAGGACGGCTGCCGAAAGTCTGCGTAAAAACGCCCCCCGGGCCCAAAGTTTCACCGTGCAAAATTCCCGGTGATGTTATTATGAAACTAGAATATATTCCGCAGATTCTGAAAGTGATTGCGATAGTTAGACTCTTTTAGTTGCTTGGGAATCGTCGTTTGAAGATGGGCATGTGAAACTCGGAAAAAAATTTTGAGAGCGTAGGACGGCTGCCGAAAGTCTGCGTAAAAACGCCCCCCGGGCCCAAAGTTTCACCATGCAAAATTCCCGGTGCGGTTATTATGAAACTAGAATATATTCCGCAGATTCTGAAAGTTATTGCGATCGTTAGACTCTTTTAGTTGCTTGGGAATCGTCGTTTGAAGATGGGCATGTGAAACTCGGAAAAAAATTTTGAGAGCGTAGGACGGCTGCCGAAAGTCTGCGTAAAAACGCCCCCCGGGCCCAAAGTTTCACCGTGCAAAATTCCCGGTGATGTTATTATGAAACTAGAATATATTCCGCAGATTCTGAAAGTGATTGCGATAGTTAGACTCTTTTAGTTGCTTGGGAATCGTCGTTTGAAGATGGGCATGTGAAACTCGGAAAAAAATTTTGAGAGCGTAGGAACGGCTGCCGAAAGTCTGCGTAAAAACGCCCCCCGGGCCCAAAGTTTCACCGTGCAAAATTCCCGGTGATGTTATTATGAAACTAGAATATATTCCGCAGAATCTGAAAGTGATTGCGATAGTTAGACTCTTTTAGTTGCTTGGGAATCGTCGTTTGAAGATGGGCATGTGAAACTCGGAAAAAAATTTTGAGAGCGTAGGAACGGCTGCCGAAAGTCTGCGTAAAAACGCCCCCCGGGCCCAAAGTTTCTCCGTGCAAAATTCCTGGTGATGTTATTATGAAACTGGAATATATTCCGCAGATTCTGAAAGTGATTGCGATCGTTAGACTCTTTTAGTTGCTTGGGAATCGTCGTTTGAAGATGGGCATGTGAAACTCGGAAAAAAATTTTCAGAGCATAGGACGGCTGCCGAAAGTCTGCGTAAAAACGCCCCCCGGGCCCAAAGTTTCACCGTGCAAAATTCCCGGTGATGTTATTATGAAACTAGAATATATTCCGCAGATTCTGAAAGTGATTGCGATAGTTAGACTCTTTTAGTTGCTTGGGAATCGTCGTTTGAAGATGGGCATGTGAAACTCGGAAAAAAATTTTGAGAGCGTAGGACGGCTGCCGAAAGTCTGCGTAAAAACGCCCCCCGGGCCCAAAGTTTCACCGTGCAAAATTCCCGGTGCGGTTATTATGAAACTAGAATATATTCCGCAGATTCTGAAAGTTATTGCGATCGTTAAACTCTTTTAGTTGCTTGGGAATCGTCGTTTGAAGATGGGCATGTGAAACTCGGAAAAAAATTTTGAGAGCGTAGGACGGCTGCCGAAAGTCTGCGTAAAAACGCCCCCCGGGCCCAAAGTTTCACCGTGCAAAATTCCCGGTGATGTTATTATGAAACTAGAATATATTCCGCAGATTCTGAAAGTGATTGCGATAGTTAGACTCTTTTAGTTGCTTGGGAATCGTCGTTTGAAGATGGGCATGTGAAACTCGGAAAAAAATTTTGAGAGCGTAGGACGGCTGCCGAAAGTCTGCGTAAAAACGCCCCCCGGGCCCAAAGTTTCACCGTGCAAAATTCCCGGTGCGGTTATTATGAAACTAGAATATATTCCGCAGATTCTGAAAGTTATTGCGATCGTTAGACTCTTTTAGTTGCTTGGGAATCGTCGTTTGAAGATGGGCATGTGAAACTCGGAAAAAAATTTTGAGAGCGTAGGACGGCTGCCGAAAGTCTGCGTAAAAACGCCCCCCGGGCCCAAAGTTTCACCGTGCAAAATTCCCGGTGATGTTATTATGAAACTAGAATATATTCCGCAGATTCTGAAAGTGATTGCGATAGTTAGACACTTTTAGTTGCTTGGGAATCGTCGTTTGAAGATGGGCATGTGAAACTCGGAAAAAAATTTTGAGAGCGTAGGAACGGCTGCCGAAAGTCTGCGTAAAAACGCCCCCCGGGCCCAAAGTTTCACCGTGCAAAATTCCCGGTGATGTTATTATGAAACTAGAGTATATTCCGCAGATTCTGAAAGTGATTGCGATAGTTAGACTCTTTTAGTTGCTTGGGAATCGTCGTTTGAAGATGGGCATGTGAAACTCGAAAAAAAATTTTGAGAGCGTAGGAACGGCTGCCGAAAGTCTGCGTAAAAACGCCCCCCGGGCCCAAAGTTTCACCGTGCAAAATTCCCGGTGATGTTATTATGAAACTGGAATATATTCCGCAGATTCTGAAAGTGATTGCGATCGTTAGACTCTTTTAGTTGCTTGGGAATCGTCGTTTGAAGATGGGCATGTGAAACTCGGAAAAAAATTTTGAGAGCGTAGGACGGCTGCCGAAAGTCTGCGTAAAAACGCCTCCCGGGCCCAAAGTTTCACCGTGCAAAATTCCCGGTGATGTTATTATGAAACTAGAATATATTCCGCAGATTCTGAAAGTGATTGCGATAGTTAGACTCTTTTAGTTGCTTAGGAATCGTCGTTTGAAGATGGGCATGTGAAACTCGGAAAAAAATTTTGAGAGCGTAGGACGGCTGCCGAAAGTCTGCGTAAAAATGCCCCCCGGGCCCAAAGTTTCACCGTGCAAAATTCCCGGTGCGGTTATTATGAAACTAGAATATATTCCGCAGATTCTGAAAGTTATTGCGATCGTTAGACTCTTTTAGTTGCTTGGGAATCGTCGTTTGAAGATGGGCATGTGAAACTCGGAAAAAAATTTTGAGAGCGTAGGACGGCTGCCGAAAGTCTGCGTAAAAACGCCCCCGGGCCCAAAGTTTCACCGTGCAAAATTCCCGGTGATGTTATTATGAAACTAGAATATATTCCGCAGATTCTGAAAGTGATTGCGATAGTTAGACTCTTTTAGTTGCTTGGGAATCGTCGTTTGAAGATGGGCATGTGAAACTCGGAAAAAAATTTTGAGAGCGTAGGAACGGCTGCCGAAAGTCTGCGTAAAAACGCCCCCCGGGCCCAAAGTTTCACCGTGCAAAATTCCCGGTGATGTTATTATGAAACTAGAATATATTCCGCAGATTCTGAAAGTGATTGCGATAGTTAGACTCTTTTAGTTGCTTGGGAATCGTCGTTTGAAGATGGGCATGTGAAACTATGAAAAAAATTTTGAGAGCGTAGGAACGGCTGCCGAAAGTCTGCGTAAAAACGCCCCCCGGGCCCAAAGTTTCACCGTGCAAAATTCCCGGTGATGTTATTATGAAACTGGAATATATTCCGCAGATTCTGAAAGTGATTGCGATCGTTAGACTCTTTTAGTTGCTTGGGAATCGTCGTTTGAAGATGGGCATGTGAAACTCGGAAAAAAATTTTCAGAGCGTAGGACGGCTGCCGAAAGTCTGCGTAAAAACGCCCCCCGGGCCCAAAGTTTCACCGTGCAAAATTCCCGGTGATGTTATTATGAAACTAGAATATATTCCGCAGATTCTGAAAGTGATTGCGATAGTTAGACTCTTTTAGTTGCTTGGGAATCGTCGTTTGAAGATGGGCATGTGAAACTCGGAAAAAAATTTTGAGAGCGTAGGAACGGCTGCCGAAAGTCTGCGTAAAAACGCCCCCCGGGCCCAAAGTTTCACCGTGCAAAATTCCCGGTGATGTTATTATGAAACTAGAATATATTCCGCAGATTCTGAAAGTGATTGCGATAGTTAGACTCTTTTAGTTGCTTGGGAATCGTCATTTGAAGATGGGCATGTGAAACTCGGAAAAAAATTTTGAGAGCGTAGGAACGGCTGCCGAAAGTCTGCGTAAAAACGCCCCCCGGGCCCAAAGTTTCACCGTGCAAAATTCCCGGTGATGTTATTATGAAACTGGAATATATTCCGCAGATTCTGAAAGTGATTGCGATCGTTAGACTCTTTTAGTTGCTTGGGAATCGTCGTTTGAAGATAGGCATGTGAAACTCGGAAAAAAATTTTGAGAGCGTAGGACGGCTGCCGAAAGTCTGCGTAAAAACGCCCCCCGGGCCCAAAGTTTCACCGTGCAAAATTCCCGGTGATGTTATTATGAAACTAGAATATATTCCGCAGATTCTGAAAGTGATTGCGATAGTTAGACTCTTTTAGTTGCTTAGGAATCGTCGTTTGAAGATGGGCATGTGAAACTCGGAAAAAAATTTTGAGAGCGTAGGACGGCTGCCGAAAGTCTGCGTAAAAATGCCCCCCGGGCCCAAAGTTTCACCGTGCAAAATTCCCGGTGCGGTTATTATGAAACTAGAATATATTCCGCAGATTCTGAAAGTTATTGCGATCGTTAGACTCTTTTAGTTGCTTGGGAATCGTCGTTTGAAGATGGGCATGTGAAACTCGGAAAAAAATTTTGAGAGCGTAGGACGGCTGCCGAAAGTCTGCGTAAAAACGCCCCCGGGCCCAAAGTTTCACCGTGCAAAATTCCCGGTGATGTTATTATGAAACTAGAATATATTCCGCAGATTCTGAAAGTGATTGCGATAGTTAGACTCTTTTAGTTGCTTGGGAATCGTCGTTTGAAGATGGGCATGTGAAACTCGGAAAAAAATTTTGAGAGCGTAGGAACGGCTGCCGAAAGTCTGCGTAAAAACGCCCCCCGGGCCCAAAGTTTCACCGTGCAAAATTCCCGGTGATGTTATTATGAAACTAGAATATATTCCGCAGATTCTGAAAGTGATTGCGATAGTTAGACTCTTTTAGTTGCTTGGGAATCGTCGTTTGAAGATGGGCATGTGAAACTATGAAAAAAATTTTGAGAGCGTAGGAACGGCTGCCGAAAGTCTGCGTAAAAACGCCCCCCGGGCCCAAAGTTTCACCGTGCAAAATTCCCGGTGATGTTATTATGAAACTGGAATATATTCCGCAGATTCTGAAAGTGATTGCGATCGTTAGACTCTTTTAGTTGCTTGGGAATCGTCGTTTGAAGATGGGCATGTGAAACTCGGAAAAAAATTTTGAGAGCGTAGGACGGCTGCCGAAAGTCTGCGTAAAAACGCCCCCCGGGCCCAAAGTTTCACCGTGCAAAATTCCCGGTGATGTTATTATGAAACTAGAATATATTCCGCAGATTCTGAAAGTGATTGCGATAGTTAGACTCTTTTAGTTGCTTGGGAATCGTCGTTTGAAGATGGGCATGTGAAACTCGGAAAAAAATTTTGAGAGCGTAGGAACGGCTGCCGAAAGTCTGCGTAAAAACGCCCCCCGGGCCCAAAGTTTCACCGTGCAAAATTCCCGGTGATGTTATTATGAAACTAGAATATATTCCGCAGATTCTGAAAGTGATTGCGATAGTTAGACTCTTTTAGTTGCTTGGGAATCGTCGTTTGAAGATGGGCATGTGAAACTCGGAAAAAAATTTTGAGAGCGTAGGAACGGCTGCCGAAAGTCTGCGTAAAAACGCCCCCCGGGCCCAAAGTTTCACCGTGCAAAATTCCCGGTGATGTTATTATGAAACTGGAATATATTCCGCAGATTCTGAAAGTGATTGCGATCGTTAGACTCTTTTAGTTGCTTGGGAATCGTCGTTTGAAGATAGGCATGTGAAACTCGGAAAAAAATTTTGAGAGCGTAGGACGGCTGCCGAAAGTCTGCGTAAAAACGCCCCCCGGGCCCAAAGTTTCACCGTGCAAAATTCCCGGTGATGTTATTATGAAACTAGAATATATTCCGCAGATTCTGAAAGTGATTGCGATAGTTAGACTCATTTAGTTGCTTGGGAATCGTCGTTTGAAGATGGGCATGTGAAACTCGGAAAAAAATTTTGAGAGCGTAGGACGGCTGCCGAAAGTCTGCGTAAAAACGCCCCCCGGGCCCAAAGTTTCACCGTGCAAAATTCCCGGTGCGGTTATTATGAAACTAGAATATATTCCGCAGATTCTGAAAGTTATTGCGATCGTTAGACTCTTTTAGTTGCTTGGGAATCGTCGTTTGAAGATGGGCATGTGAAACTCGGAAAAAAATTTTGAGAGCGTAGGACGGCTGCCGAAAGTCTGCGTAAAAACGCCCCCGGCCCAAAGTTTCACCGTGCAAAATTCCCGGTGATGTTATTATGAAACTAGAATATATTCCGCAGATTCTGAAAGTTATTGCGATCGTTAGACTCTTTTAGTTGCTTGGGAATCGTCGTTTGAAGATGGGCATGTGAAACTCGGAAAAAAATTTTGAGAGCGTAGGACGGCTGCCGAAAGTCTGCGTAAAAACGCCCCCCGGGCCCAAAGTTTCACCGTGCAAAATTCCCGGTGATGTTATTATGAAACTAGAATATATTCCGCAGATTCTGAAAGTGATTGCGATAGTTAGACTCTTTTAGTTGCTTGGGAATCGTCGTTTGAACATGGGCATGTGAAACTCGGAAAAAAATTTTGAGAGCGTAGGACGGCTGCCGAAAGTCTGCGTAAAAACGCCCCCCGGGCCCAAAGTTTCACCGTGCAAAATTCCCGGTGCGGTTATTATGAAACTAGAATATATTCCGCAGATTCTGAAAGTTATTGCGATCGTTAGACTCTTTTAGTTGCTTGGGAATCGTCGTTTGAAGATGGGCATGTGAAACTCGGAAAAAATTTTGAGAGCGTAGGACGGCTGCCGAAAGTCTGCGTAAAAACGCCCCCCGGGCCCAAAGTTTCACCGTGCAAAATTCCCGGTGATGTTATTATGAAACTAGAATATATTCCGCAGATTCTGAAAGTGATTGCGATAGTTAGACTCTTTTAGTTGCTTGGGAATCGTCGTTTGAAGATGGGCATGTGAAACTCGGAAAAAAATTTTGAGAGCGTAGGAACGGCTGCCGAAAGTCTGCGTAAAAACGCCCCCCGGGCCCAAAGTTTCACCGTGCAAAATTCCCGGTGATGTTATTATGAAACTAGAATATATTCCGCAGATTCTGAAAGTGATTGCGATAGTTAGACTCTTTTAGTTGCTTGGGAATCGTCGTTTGAAGATGGGCATGTGAAACTATGAAAAAAATTTTGAGAGCGTAGGAACGGCTGCCGAAAGTCTGCGTAAAAACGCCCCCCGGGCCCAAAGTTTCACCGTGCAAAATTCCCGGTGATGTTATTATGAAACTGGAATATATTCCGCAGATTCTGAAAGTGATTGCGATCGTTAGACTCTTTTAGTTGCTTGGGAATCGTCGTTTGAAGATGGGCATGTGAAACTCGGAAAAAAATTTTGAGAGCGTAGGACGGCTGCCGAAAGTCTGCGTAAAAACGCCCCCCGGGCCCAAAGTTTCACCGTGCAAAAATTCCCGGTGATGTTATTATGAAACTAGAATATATTCCGCAGATTCTGAAAGTGATTGCGATAGTTAGACTCTTTTAGTTGCTTGGGAATCGTCGTTTGAAGATGGGCATGTGAAACTCGGAAAAAAATTTTGAGAGCGTAGGAACGGCTGCCGAAAGTCTGCGTAAAAACGCCCCCCGGGCCCAAAGTTTCACCGTGCAAAATTCCCGGTGATGTTATTATGAAACTGGAATATATTCCGCAGATTCTGAAAGTGATTGCGATCGTTAGACTCTTTTAGTTGCTTGGGAATCGTCGTTTGAAGATGGGCATGTGAAACTCGGAAAAAAATTTTGAGAGCGTAGGACGGCTGCCGAAAGTCTGCGTAAAAACGCCCCCCGGGCCCAAAGTTTCACCATGCAAAATTCCCGGTGCGGTTATTATGAAACTAGAATATATTCCGCAGATTTTGAAAGTTATTGCGATCGTTAGACTCTTTTAGTTGCTTGGGAATCGTCGTTTGAAGATGGGCATGTGAAACTCGGAAAAAAATTTTGAGAGCGTAGGACGGCTGCCGAAAGTCTGCGTAAAAAACGCCCCCCGGGCCCAAAGTTTCACCGTGCAAAATTCCCGGTGATGTTATTATGAAACTAGAATATATTCCGCAGATTCTGAAAGTGATTGCGATAGTTAGACTCTTTTAGTTGCTTGAGAATCGTCGTTTGAAGATGGGCATGTGAAACTCGGAAAAAAATTTGAGAGCGTAGGAACGGCTGCCGAAAGTCTGCGTAAAAACGCCCCCCGGGCCCAAAGTTTCACCGTGCAAAATTCCCGGTGATGTTATTATGAAACTAGAATATATTCCGCAGATTCTGAAAGTGATTGCGATAGTTAGACTCTTTTAGTTGCTTGGGAATCGTCGTTTGAAGATGGGCATGTGAAACTCGGAAAAAAATTTTGAGAGCGTAGGAACGGCTGCCGAAAGTCTGCGTAAAAACGCCCCCCGGGCCCAAAGTTTCACCGTGCAAAATTCCCGGTGATGTTATTATGAAACTGGAATATATTCCGCAGATTCTGAAAGTGATTGCGATCGTTAGACTCTTTTAGTTGCTTGGGAATCGTCGTTTGAAGATGGGCATGTGAAACTCGGAAAAAAATTTTGAGAGCGTAGGACGGCTGCCGAAAGTCTGCGTAAAAACGCCCCCCGGGCCCAAAGTTTCACCGTGCAAAATTCCCGGTGATGTTATTATGAAACTAGAATATATTCCGCAGATTCTGAAAGTGATTGCGATAGTTAGACTCTTTTAGTTGCTTGGGAATCGTCGTTTGAAGATGGGCATGTGAAACTCGGAAAAAATTTTGAGAGCGTAGGAACGGCTGCCGAAAGTCTGCGTAAAAACGCCCCCCGGGCCCAAAGTTTCACCGTGCAAAATTCCCGGTGAGGTTATTATGAAACTAGAATATATTCCGCAGATTCTGAAAGTTATTGCGATCGTTAGACTCTTTTAGTTGCTTGGGAATCGCCGTTTGAAGATGGGCATGTGAAACTCGGAAAAAAATTTTGAGAGCGTAGGACGGCTGCCGAAAGTCTGCGTAAAAACGCCCCCCGGGCCCAAAGTTTCACCGTGCAAAATTCCCGGTGATGTTATTATGAAACTAGAATATATTCCGCAGATTCTGAAAGTGATTGCGATAGTTAGACTCTTTTAGTTGCTTGGGAATCGTCGTTTGAAGATGGGCATGTGAAACTCGGAAAAAAATTTTGAGAGCGTAGGACGGCTGCCGAAAGTCTGCGTAAAAACGCCCCCCGGGCCCAAAGTTTCACCGTGCAAAATTCCCGGTGATGTTATTATGAAACTAGAATATATTCCGCAGATTCTGAAAGTGATTGCGATAGTTAGACTCTTTTAGTTGCTTGGGAATCGTCGTTTGAAGATGGGCATGTGAAACTCGGAAAAAAATTTTGAGAGCGTAGAACGGCTGCCGAAAGTCTGCGTAAAAACGCCCCCAGGGCCCAAAGTTTCACCGTGCAAAATTCCCGGTGATGTTATTATGAAACTGGAATATATTCCGCAGATTCTGAAAGTGATTGCGATCGTTAGACTCTTTTAGTTGCTTGGGAATCGTCGTTTGAAGATGGGCATGTGAAACTCGGAAAAAAATTTTGAGAGCGTAGGACGGCTGCCGAAAGTCTGCGTAAAAACGCCCCCCGGGCCCAAAGTTTCACCGTGCAAAATTCCCTGTGATGTTATTATGAAAGTAGAATATATTCCGCAGATTCTGAAAGTGATTGCGATAGTTAGACTCTTTTAGTTGCTTGGGAATCGTCGTTTGAAGATGGGCATGTGAAACTCGGAAAAAAATTTTGAGAGCGTAGGAACAGCTGCCGAAAGTCTGCGTAAAAACGCCCCCCGGGCCCAAAGTTTCACCGTGCAAAATTCCCGGTGATGTTATTATGAAACTAGAATATATTCCGCAGATTCTGAAAGTGATTGCGATAGTTAGACTCTTTTAGTTGCTTGGGAATCGTCGTTTGAAGATGGGCATGTGAAACTCGGAAAAAATTTTGAGAGCGTAGGAACGGCTGCCGAAAGTCTGCGTAAAAACGCCCCCCGGGCCCAAAGTTTCACCGTGCAAAATTCCCGGTGATGTTATTATGAAACTGGAATATATTCCGCAGATTCTGAAAGTAATTGCGATCGTTAGACTCTTTTAGTTGCTTGGAATCGTCGTTTGAAGATGGGCATGTGAAACTCGGAAAAAAATTTTGAGAGCGTAGGACGGCTGCCGAAAGTCTGCGTAAAAACGCCCCCCGGGCCCAAAGTTTCACCGTGCAAAATTCCCGGTGATGTTATTATGAAACTAGAATATATTCCGCAGATTCTGAAGTGATTGCGATAGTTAGACTCTTTTAGTTGCTTGGGAATCGTCGTTTGAAGATGGGCATGTGAAACTCGGAAAAAAATTTTGAGAGCGTAGGACGGCTGCCGAAAGTCTGCGTAAAAACGCCCCCCGGGCCCAAAGTTTCACCATGCAAAATTCCCGGTGCGGTTATTATGAAACTAGAATATATTCCGCAGATTCTGAAAGTTATTGCGATCGTTAGACTCTTTTAGTTGCTTGGGAATCGTCGTTTGAAGATGGGCATGTGAAACTCGGAAAAAAATTTTGAGAGCGTAGGACGGCTGCCGAAAGTCTGCGTAAAAACGCCCCCCGGGCCCAAAGTTTCACCGTGCAAAATTCCCGGTGATGTTATTATGAAACTAGAATATATTCCGCAGATTCTGAAAGTGATTGCGATAGTTAGACTCTTTTAGTTGCTTGGGAATCGTCGTTTGAAGATGGGCATGTGAAACTCGGAAAAAAATTTTGAGAGCGTAGGAACGGCTGCCGAAAGTCTGCGTAAAAACGCCCCCCCGGGCCCAAAGTTTCACCGTGCAAAATTCCCGGTGATGTTATTATGAAACTAGAATATATTCCGCAGAATCTGAAAGTGATTGCGATAGTTAGACTCTTTTAGTTGCTTGGGAATCGTCGTTTGAAGATGGGCATGTGAAACTCGGAAAAAAATTTTGAGAGCGTAGGAACGGCTGCCGAAGTCTGCGTAAAAACGCCCCCCGGGCCCAAAGTTTCTCCGTGCAAAATTCCTGGTGATGTTATTATGAAACTGGAATATATTCCGCAGATTCTGAAAGTGATTGCGATCGTTAGACTCTTTTAGTTGCTTGGGAATCGTCGTTTGAAGATGGGCATGTGAAACTCGGAAAAAAATTTTCAGAGCATAGGACGGCTGCCGAAAGTCTGCGTAAAAACGCCCCCCGGGCCCAAAGTTTCACCGTGCAAAATTCCCGGTGATGTTATTATGAAACTAGAATATATTCCGCAGATTCTGAAAGTGATTGCGATAGTTAGACTCTTTTAGTTGCTTGGGGAATCGTCGTTTGAAGATGGGCATGTGAAACTCGGAAAAAAATTTTGAGAGCGTAGGACGGCTGCCGAAAGTCTGCGTAAAAACGCCCCCCGGGCCCAAGTTTCACCGTGCAAAATTCCCGGTGCGGTTATTATGAAACTAGAATATATTCCGCAGATTCTGAAAGTTATTGCGATCGTTAAACTCTTTTAGTTGCTTGGGAATCGTCGTTTGAAGATGGGCATGTGAAACTCGGAAAAAAATTTTGAGAGCGTAGGACGGCTGCCGAAAGTCTGCGTAAAAACGCCCCCCGGGCCCAAAGTTTCACCGTGCAAAATTCCCGGTGATGTTATTATGAAACTAGAATATATTCCGCAGATTCTGAAAGTGATTGCGATAGTTAGACTCTTTTAGTTGCTTGGGAATCGTCGTTTGAAGATGGGCATGTGAAACTCGGAAAAAAATTTTGAGAGCGTAGGACGGCTGCCGAAAGTCTGCGTAAAAACGCCCCCCGGGCCCAAAGTTTCACCGTGCAAAATTCCCGGTGCGGTTATTATGAAACTAGAATATATTCCGCAGATTCTGAAAGTTATTGCGATCGTTAGACTCTTTTAGTTGCTTGGGAATCGTCGTTTGAAGATGGGCATGTGAAACTCGGAAAAAAATTTTGAGAGCGTAGGACGGCTGCCGAAAGTCTGCGTAAAAACGCCCCCCGGGCCCAAAGTTTCACCGTGCAAAATTCCCGGTGATGTTATTATGAAACTAGAATATATTCCGCAGATTCTGAAAGTGATTGCGATAGTTAGACACTTTTAGTTGCTTGGGAATCGTCGTTTGAAGATGGGCATGTGAAACTCGGAAAAAAATTTTGAGAGCGTAGGAACGGCTGCCGAAAGTCTGCGTAAAAACGCCCCCCGGGCCCAAAGTTTCACCGTGCAAAATTCCCGGTGATGTTATTATGAAACTAGAGTATATTCCGCAGATTCTGAAAGTGATTGCGATAGTTAGACTCTTTTAGTTGCTTGGGAATCGTCGTTTGAAGATGGGCATGTGAAACTCGAAAAAAAATTTTGAGAGCGTAGGAACGGCTGCCGAAAGTCTGCGTAAAAACGCCCCCCGGGCCCAAAGTTTCACCGTGCAAAATTCCCGGTGATGTTATTATGAAACTGGAATATATTCCGCAGATTCTGAAAGTGATTGCGATCGTTAGACTCTTTTAGTTGCTTGGGAATCGTCGTTTGAAGATGGGCATGTGAAACTCGGAAAAAAATTTTGAGAGCGTAGGACGGCTGCCGAAAGTCTGCGTAAAAACGCCTCCCGGGCCCAAAGTTTCACCGTGCAAAATTCCCGGTGATGTTATTATGAAACTAGAATATATTCCGCAGATTCTGAAAGTGATTGCGATAGTTAGACTCTTTTAGTTGCTTAGGAATCGTCGTTTGAAGATGGGCATGTGAAACTCGGAAAAAAATTTTGAGAGCGTAGGACGGCTGCCGAAAGTCTGCGTAAAAATGCCCCCCGGGCCCAAAGTTTCACCGTGCAAAATTCCCGGTGCGGTTATTATGAAACTAGAATATATTCCGCAGATTCTGAAAGTTATTGCGATCGTTAGACTCTTTTAGTTGCTTGGGAATCGTCGTTTGAAGATGGGCATGTGAAACTCGGAAAAAAATTTTGAGAGCGTAGGACGGCTGCCGAAAGTCTGCGTAAAAACGCCCCCGGGCCCAAAGTTTCACCGTGCAAAATTCCCGGTGATGTTATTATGAAACTAGAATATATTCCGCAGATTCTGAAAGTGATTGCGATAGTTAGACTCTTTTAGTTGCTTGGGAATCGTCGTTTGAAGATGGGCATGTGAAACTCGGAAAAAAATTTTGAGAGCGTAGGAACGGCTGCCGAAAGTCTGCGTAAAAACGCCCCCCGGGCCCAAAGTTTCACCGTGCAAAATTCCCGGTGATGTTATTATGAAACTAGAATATATTCCGCAGATTCTGAAAGTGATTGCGATAGTTAGACTCTTTTAGTTGCTTGGGAATCGTCGTTTGAAGATGGGCATGTGAAACTATGAAAAAAATTTTGAGAGCGTAGGAACGGCTGCCGAAAGTCTGCGTAAAAACGCCCCCCGGGCCCAAAGTTTCACCGTGCAAAATTCCCGGTGATGTTATTATGAAACTGGAATATATTCCGCAGATTCTGAAAGTGATTGCGATCGTTAGACTCTTTTAGTTGCTTGGGAATCGTCGTTTGAAGATGGGCATGTGAAACTCGGAAAAAAATTTTCAGAGCGTAGGACGGCTGCCGAAAGTCTGCGTAAAAACGCCCCCCGGGCCCAAAGTTTCACCGTGCAAAATTCCCGGTGATGTTATTATGAAACTAGAATATATTCCGCAGATTCTGAAAGTGATTGCGATAGTTAGACTCTTTTAGTTGCTTGGGAATCGTCGTTTGAAGATGGGCATGTGAAACTCGGAAAAAAATTTTGAGAGCGTAGGAACGGCTGCCGAAAGTCTGCGTAAAAACGCCCCCCGGGCCCAAAGTTTCACCGTGCAAAATTCCCGGTGATGTTATTATGAAACTAGAATATATTCCGCAGATTCTGAAAGTGATTGCGATAGTTAGACTCTTTTAGTTGCTTGGGAATCGTCATTTGAAGATGGGCATGTGAAACTCGGAAAAAAATTTTGAGAGCGTAGGAACGGCTGCCGAAAGTCTGCGTAAAAACGCCCCCCGGGCCCAAAGTTTCACCGTGCAAAATTCCCGGTGATGTTATTATGAAACTGGAATATATTCCGCAGATTCTGAAAGTGATTGCGATCGTTAGACTCTTTTAGTTGCTTGGGAATCGTCGTTTGAAGATAGGCATGTGAAACTCGGAAAAAAATTTTGAGAGCGTAGGACGGCTGCCGAAAGTCTGCGTAAAAACGCCCCCCGGGCCCAAAGTTTCACCGTGCAAAATTCCCGGTGATGTTATTATGAAACTAGAATATATTCCGCAGATTCTGAAAGTGATTGCGATAGTTAGACTCTTTTAGTTGCTTAGGAATCGTCGTTTGAAGATGGGCATGTGAAACTCGGAAAAAAATTTTGAGAGCGTAGGACGGCTGCCGAAAGTCTGCGTAAAAATGCCCCCCGGGCCCAAAGTTTCACCGTGCAAAATTCCCGGTGCGGTTATTATGAAACTAGAATATATTCCGCAGATTCTGAAAGTTATTGCGATCGTTAGACTCTTTTAGTTGCTTGGGAATCGTCGTTTGAAGATGGGCATGTGAAACTCGGAAAAAAATTTTGAGAGCGTAGGACGGCTGCCGAAAGTCTGCGTAAAAACGCCCCCGGGCCCAAAGTTTCACCGTGCAAAATTCCCGGTGATGTTATTATGAAACTAGAATATATTCCGCAGATTCTGAAAGTGATTGCGATAGTTAGACTCTTTTAGTTGCTTGGGAATCGTCGTTTGAAGATGGGCATGTGAAACTCGGAAAAAAATTTTGAGAGCGTAGGAACGGCTGCCGAAAGTCTGCGTAAAAACGCCCCCCGGGCCCAAAGTTTCACCGTGCAAAATTCCCGGTGATGTTATTATGAAACTAGAATATATTCCGCAGATTCTGAAAGTGATTGCGATAGTTAGACTCTTTTAGTTGCTTGGGAATCGTCGTTTGAAGATGGGCATGTGAAACTATGAAAAAAATTTTGAGAGCGTAGGAACGGCTGCCGAAAGTCTGCGTAAAAACGCCCCCCGGGCCCAAAGTTTCACCGTGCAAAATTCCCGGTGATGTTATTATGAAACTGGAATATATTCCGCAGATTCTGAAAGTGATTGCGATCGTTAGACTCTTTTAGTTGCTTGGGAATCGTCGTTTGAAGATGGGCATGTGAAACTCGGAAAAAAATTTTGAGAGCGTAGGACGGCTGCCGAAAGTCTGCGTAAAAACGCCCCCCGGGCCCAAAGTTTCACCGTGCAAAATTCCCGGTGATGTTATTATGAAACTAGAATATATTCCGCAGATTCTGAAAGTGATTGCGATAGTTAGACTCTTTTAGTTGCTTGGGAATCGTCGTTTGAAGATGGGCATGTGAAACTCGGAAAAAAATTTTGAGAGCGTAGGAACGGCTGCCGAAAGTCTGCGTAAAAACGCCCCCCGGGCCCAAAGTTTCACCGTGCAAAATTCCCGGTG
Organism: Salticus scenicus; assembly: GCA_963930645.1. NCBI lineage: Eukaryota > Metazoa > Arthropoda > Arachnida > Araneae > Salticidae > Salticus > Salticus scenicus. The sequence continues at coordinate 29,903 of CAWVNO010001635.1, read as the reverse complement.
ATGTTATTATGAAACTAGAATATATTCCGCAGATTCTGAAAGTGATTGCGATAGTTAGACTCTTTTAGTTGCTTGGGAATCGTCGTTTGAAGATGGGCATGTGAAACTCGGAAAAAAATTTTGAGAGCGTAGGAACGGCTGCCGAAAGTCTGCGTAAAAACGCCCCCCGGGCCCAAAGTTTCACCGTGCAAAATTCCCGGTGATGTTATTATGAAACTGGAATATATTCCGCAGATTCTGAAAGTGATTGCGATCGTTAGACTCTTTTAGTTGCTTGGGAATCGTCGTTTGAAGATAGGCATGTGAAACTCGGAAAAAAATTTTGAGAGCGTAGGACGGCTGCCGAAAGTCTGCGTAAAAACGCCCCCCGGGCCCAAAGTTTCACCGTGCAAAATTCCCGGTGATGTTATTATGAAACTAGAATATATTCCGCAGATTCTGAAAGTGATTGCGATAGTTAGACTCATTTAGTTGCTTGGGAATCGTCGTTTGAAGATGGGCATGTGAAACTCGGAAAAAAATTTTGAGAGCGTAGGACGGCTGCCGAAAGTCTGCGTAAAAACGCCCCCCGGGCCCAAAGTTTCACCGTGCAAAATTCCCGGTGCGGTTATTATGAAACTAGAATATATTCCGCAGATTCTGAAAGTTATTGCGATCGTTAGACTCTTTTAGTTGCTTGGGAATCGTCGTTTGAAGATGGGCATGTGAAACTCGGAAAAAAATTTTGAGAGCGTAGGACGGCTGCCGAAAGTCTGCGTAAAAACGCCCCCGGGCCCAAAGTTTCACCGTGCAAAATTCCCGGTGATGTTATTATGAAACTAGAATATATTCCGCAGATTCTGAAAGTTATTGCGATCGTTAGACTCTTTTAGTTGCTTGGGAATCGTCGTTTGAAGATGGGCATGTGAAACTCGGAAAAAAATTTTGAGAGCGTAGGACGGCTGCCGAAAGTCTGCGTAAAAACGCCCCCCGGGCCCAAAGTTTCACCGTGCAAAATTCCCGGTGATGTTATTATGAAACTAGAATATATTCCGCAGATTCTGAAAGTGATTGCGATAGTTAGACTCTTTTAGTTGCTTGGGAATCGTCGTTTGAACATGGGCATGTGAAACTCGGAAAAAAATTTTGAGAGCGTAGGACGGCTGCCGAAAGTCTGCGTAAAAACGCCCCCCGGGCCCAAAGTTTCACCGTGCAAAATTCCCGGTGCGGTTATTATGAAACTAGAATATATTCCGCAGATTCTGAAAGTTATTGCGATCGTTAGACTCTTTTAGTTGCTTGGGAATCGTCGTTTGAAGATGGGCATGTGAAACTCGGAAAAAAATTTTGAGAGCGTAGGACGGCTGCCGAAAGTCTGCGTAAAAACGCCCCCCGGGCCCAAAGTTTCACCGTGCAAAATTCCCGGTGATGTTATTATGAAACTAGAATATATTCCGCAGATTCTGAAAGTGATTGCGATAGTTAGACTCTTTTAGTTGCTTGGGAATCGTCGTTTGAAGATGGGCATGTGAAACTCGGAAAAAAATTTTGAGAGCGTAGGAACGGCTGCCGAAAGTCTGCGTAAAAACGCCCCCCGGGCCCAAAGTTTCACCGTGCAAAATTCCCGGTGATGTTATTATGAAACTAGAATATATTCCGCAGATTCTGAAAGTGATTGCGATAGTTAGACTCTTTTAGTTGCTTGGGAATCGTCGTTTGAAGATGGGCATGTGAAACTATGAAAAAAATTTTGAGAGCGTAGGAACGGCTGCCGAAAGTCTGCGTAAAAACGCCCCCCGGGCCCAAAGTTTCACCGTGCAAAATTCCCGGTGATGTTATTATGAAACTGGAATATATTCCGCAGATTCTGAAAGTGATTGCGATCGTTAGACTCTTTTAGTTGCTTGGGAATCGTCGTTTGAAGATGGGCATGTGAAACTCGGAAAAAAATTTTGAGAGCGTAGGACGGCTGCCGAAAGTCTGCGTAAAAACGCCCCCCGGGCCCAAAGTTTCACCGTGCAAAATTCCCGGTGATGTTATTATGAAACTAGAATATATTCCGCAGATTCTGAAAGTGATTGCGATAGTTAGACTCTTTTAGTTGCTTGGGAATCGTCGTTTGAAGATGGGCATGTGAAACTCGGAAAAAAATTTTGAGAGCGTAGGAACGGCTGCCGAAAGTCTGCGTAAAAACGCCCCCCGGGCCCAAAGTTTCACCGTGCAAAATTCCCGGTGATGTTATTATGAAACTAGAATATATTCCGCAGATTCTGAAAGTGATTGCGATAGTTAGACTCTTTTAGTTGCTTGGGAATCGTCGTTTGAAGATGGGCATGTGAAACTCGGAAAAAAATTTTGAGAGCGTAGGAACGGCTGCCGAAAGTCTGCGTAAAAACGCCCCCCGGGCCCAAAGTTTCACCGTGCAAAATTCCCGGTGATGTTATTATGAAACTGGAATATATTCCGCAGATTCTGAAAGTGATTGCGATCGTTAGACTCTTTTAGTTGCTTGGGAATCGTCGTTTGAAGATAGGCATGTGAAACTCGGAAAAAAATTTTGAGAGCGTAGGACGGCTGCCGAAAGTCTGCGTAAAAACGCCCCCCGGGCCCAAAGTTTCACCGTGCAAAATTCCCGGTGATGTTATTATGAAACTAGAATATATTCCGCAGATTCTGAAAGTGATTGCGATAGTTAGACTCATTTAGTTGCTTGGGAATCGTCGTTTGAAGATGGGCATGTGAAACTCGGAAAAAAATTTTGAGAGCGTAGGACGGCTGCCGAAAGTCTGCGTAAAAACGCCCCCCGGGCCCAAAGTTTCACCGTGCAAAATTCCCGGTGCGGTTATTATGAAACTAGAATATATTCCGCAGATTCTGAAAGTTATTGCGATCGTTAGACTCTTTTAGTTGCTTGGGAATCGTCGTTTGAAGATGGGCATGTGAAACTCGGAAAAAAATTTTGAGAGCGTAGGACGGCTGCCGAAAGTCTGCGTAAAAACGCCCCCGGGCCCAAAGTTTCACCGTGCAAAATTCCCGGTGATGTTATTATGAAACTAGAATATATTCCGCAGATTCTGAAAGTTATTGCGATCGTTAGACTCTTTTAGTTGCTTGGGAATCGTCGTTTGAAGATGGGCATGTGAAACTCGGAAAAAAATTTTGAGAGCGTAGGACGGCTGCCGAAAGTCTGCGTAAAAACGCCCCCCGGGCCCAAAGTTTCACCGTGCAAAATTCCCGGTGATGTTATTATGAAACTAGAATATATTCCGCAGATTCTGAAAGTGATTGCGATAGTTAGACTCTTTTAGTTGCTTGGGAATCGTCGTTTGAACATGGGCATGTGAAACTCGGAAAAAAATTTTGAGAGCGTAGGACGGCTGCCGAAAGTCTGCGTAAAAACGCCCCCCGGGCCCAAAGTTTCACCGTGCAAAATTCCCGGTGCGGTTATTATGAAACTAGAATATATTCCGCAGATTCTGAAAGTTATTGCGATCGTTAGACTCTTTTAGTTGCTTGGGAATCGTCGTTTGAAGATGGGCATGTGAAACTCGGAAAAAAATTTTGAGAGCGTAGGACGGCTGCCGAAAGTCTGCGTAAAAACGCCCCCCGGGCCCAAAGTTTCACCGTGCAAAATTCCCGGTGATGTTATTATGAAACTAGAATATATTCCGCAGATTCTGAAAGTGATTGCGATAGTTAGACTCTTTTAGTTGCTTGGGAATCGTCGTTTGAAGATGGGCATGTGAAACTCGGAAAAAAATTTTGAGAGCGTAGGAACGGCTGCCGAAAGTCTGCGTAAAAACGCCCCCCGGGCCCAAAGTTTCACCGTGCAAAATTCCCGGTGATGTTATTATGAAACTAGAATATATTCCGCAGATTCTGAAAGTGATTGCGATAGTTAGACTCTTTTAGTTGCTTGGGAATCGTCGTTTGAAGATGGGCATGTGAAACTCGGAAAAAAATTTTGAGAGCGTAGGAACGGCTGCCGAAAGTCTGCGTAAAAACGCCCCCCGGGCCCAAAGTTTCACCGTGCAAAATTCCCGGTGATGTTATTATGAAACTGGAATATATTCCGCAGATTCTGAAAGTGATTGCGATCGTTAGACTCTTTTAGTTGCTTGGGAATCGTCGTTTGAAGATGGGCATGTGAAACTCGGAAAAAAATTTTGAGAGCGTAGGACGGCTGCCGAAAGTCTGCGTAAAAACGCCCCCCGGGCCCAAAGTTTCACCGTGCAAAATTCCCGGTGATGTTATTATGAAACTAGAATATATTCCGCAGATTCAGAAAGTGATTGCGATAGTTAGACTCTTTTAGTTGCTTGGGAATCGTCGTTTGAAGATGGGCATGTGAAACTCGGAAAAAAATTTTGAGAGCTTAGGAACGGCTGCCGAAAGTCTGCGTAAAAACGCCCCCCGGGCCCAAAGTTTTACCGTGCAAAATTCCCGGTGATGTTATTATGAAACTAGAATATATTCCGCAGATTCTGAAAGTGATTGCGATAGTTAGACTCTTTTAGTTGCTTGGGAATCGTCGTTTGAAGATGGGCATGTGAAACTCGGAAAAAAATTTTGAGAGCTTAGGAACGGCTGCCGAAAGTCTGCGTAAAAACGCCCCCCGGGCCCAAAGTTTTACCGTGCAAAATTCCCGGTGATGTTATTATGAAACTAGAATATATTCCGCAGATTCTGAAAGTGATTGCGATAGTTAGACTCTTTTAGTTGCTTGGGAATCGTCGTTTGAAGATGGGCATGTGAAACTCGGAAAAAAATTTTGAGAGCGTAGGACGGCTGCCGAAAGTCTGCGTAAAAACGCCCCCCGGGCCCAAAGTTTCACCGTGCAAAATTCCCGGTGATGTTATTATGAAACTAGAATATATTCCGCAGATTCTGAAAGTGATTGCGATAGTTAGACTCTTTTAGTTGCTTGGGAATCGTCGTTTGAAGATGGGCATGTGAAACTCGGAAAAAAATTTTGAGAGCTTAGGAACGGCTGCCGAAAGTCTGCGTAAAAACGCCCCCCGGGCCCAAAGTTTTACCGTGCAAAATTCCCGGTGATGTTATTATGAAACTAGAATATATTCCGCAGATTCTGAAAGTGATTGCGATAGTTAGACTCTTTTAGTTGCTTGGGAATCGTCGTTTGAAGATGGGCATGTGAAACTCGGAAAAAAATTTTGAGAGCGTAGGAACGGCTGCCGAAATTCTGCGTAAAAACGCCCCCCGGGCCCAAAGTTTCACCGTGCAAAATTCCCGGTGATGTTATTATGAAACTAGAATATATTCCGCAGATTCTGAAAGTGATTGCGATAGTTAGTCTCTTTTAGTTGCTTGGGAATCGTCGTTTGAAGATGGGCATCTGAAACTCGGAAAAAAATTTTGAGAGCGTAGGAACGGCTGCCGAAAGTCTGCGTAAAAACGCCCCCCGGGCCCAAAGTTTCACCGTGCAAAATTCCCGGTGATGTTATTATGAAACTGGAATATATTCCGCAGATTCTGAAAGTGATTGCGATCGTTAGACTCTTTTAGTTGCTTGGGAATCGTCGTTTGAAGATGGGCATGTGAAACTCGGAAAAAAATTTTGAGAGCGTAGGACGGCTGCCGAAAGTCTGCGTAAAAACGCCCCCCGGGCCCAAAGTTTCACCGTGCAAAATTCCCGGTGATGTTATTATGAAACTAGAATATATTCCGCAGATTCTGAAAGTGATTGCGATAGTTAGACTCTTTTAGTTGCTTGGGAATCGTCGTTTGAACATGGGCATGTGAAACTCGGAAAAAAATTTTGAGAGCGTAGGACGGCTGCCGAAAGTCTGCGTAAAAACGCCCCCCGGGCCCAAAGTTTCACCGTGCAAAATTCCCGGTGCGGTTATTATGAAACTAGAATATATTCCGCAGATTCTGAAAGTTATTGCGATCGTTAGACTCTTTTAGTTGCTTGGGAATCGTCGTTTGAAGATGGGCATGTGAAACTCGGAAAAAAATTTTGAGAGCGTAGGACGGCTGCCGAAAGTCTGCGTAAAAACGCCCCCCGGGCCCAAAGTTTCACCGTGCAAAATTCCCGGTGATGTTATTATGAAACTAGAATATATTCCGCAGATTCTGAAAGTGATTGCGATAGTTAGACTCTTTTAGTTGCTTGGGAATCGTCGTTTGAAGATGGGCATGTGAAACTCGGAAAAAAATTTTGAGAGCGTAGGAACGGCTGCCGAAAGTCTGCGTAAAAACGCCCCCCGGGCCCAAAGTTTCACCGTGCAAAATTCCCGGTGATGTTATTATGAAACTAGAATATATTCCGCAGATTCTGAAAGTGATTGCGATAGTTAGACTCTTTTAGTTGCTTGGGAATCGTCGTTTGAAGATGGGCATGTGAAACTCGGAAAAAAATTTTGAGAGCGTAGGAACGGCTGCCGAAAGTCTGCGTAAAAACGCCCCCCGGGCCCAAAGTTTCACCGTGCAAAATTCCCGGTGATGTTATTATGAAACTGGAATATATTCCGCAGATTCTGAAAGTGATTGCGATCGTTAGACTCTTTTAGTTGCTTGGGAATCGTCGTTTGAAGATGGGCATGTGAAACTCGGAAAAAAATTTTGAGAGCGTAGGACGGCTGCCGAAAGTCTGCGTAAAAACGCCCCCCGGGCCCAAAGTTTCACCATGCAAAATTCCCGGTGCGGTTATTATGAAACTAGAATATATTCCGCAGATTTTGAAAGTTATTGCGATCGTTAGACTCTTTTAGTTGCTTGGGAATCGTCGTTTGAAGATGGGCATGTGAAACTCGGAAAAAAATTTTGAGAGCGTAGGACGGCTGCCGAAAGTCTGCGTAAAAACGCCCCCCGGGCCCAAAGTTTCACCGTGCAAAATTCCCGGTGATGTTATTATGAAACTAGAATATATTCCGCAGATTCTGAAAGTGATTGCGATAGTTAGACTCTTTTAGTTGCTTGAGAATCGTCGTTTGAAGATGGGCATGTGAAACTCGGAAAAAAATTTTGAGAGCGTAGGAACGGCTGCCGAAAGTCTGCGTAAAAACGCCCCCCGGGCCCAAAGTTTCACCGTGCAAAATTCCCGGTGATGTTATTATGAAACTAGAATATATTCCGCAGATTCTGAAAGTGATTGCGATAGTTAGACTCTTTTAGTTGCTTGGGAATCGTCGTTTGAAGATGGGCATGTGAAACTCGGAAAAAAATTTTGAGAGCGTAGGAACGGCTGCCGAAAGTCTGCGTAAAAACGCCCCCCGGGCCCAAAGTTTCACCGTGCAAAATTCCCGGTGATGTTATTATGAAACTGGAATATATTCCGCAGATTCTGAAAGTGATTGCGATCGTTAGACTCTTTTAGTTGCTTGGGAATCGTCGTTTGAAGATGGGCATGTGAAACTCGGAAAAAAATTTTGAGAGCGTAGGACGGCTGCCGAAAGTCTGCGTAAAAACGCCCCCCGGGCCCAAAGTTTCACCGTGCAAAATTCCCGGTGATGTTATTATGAAACTAGAATATATTCCGCAGATTCTGAAAGTGATTGCGATAGTTAGACTCTTTTAGTTGCTTGGGAATCGTCGTTTGAAGATGGGCATGTGAAACTCGGAAAAAAATTTTGAGAGCGTAGGACGGCTGCCGAAAGTCTGCGTAAAAACGCCCCCCGGGCCCAAAGTTTCACCGTGCAAAATTCCCGGTGCGGTTATTATGAAACTAGAATATATTCCGCAGATTCTGAAAGTTATTGCGATCGTTAGACTCTTTTAGTTGCTTGGGAATCGCCGTTTGAAGATGGGCATGTGAAACTCGGAAAAAAATTTTGAGAGCGTAGGACGGCTGCCGAAAGTCTGCGTAAAAACGCCCCCCGGGCCCAAAGTTTCACCGTGCAAAATTCCCGGTGATGTTATTATGAAACTAGAATATATTCCGCAGATTCTGAAAGTGATTGCGATAGTTAGACTCTTTTAGTTGCTTGGGAATCGTCGTTTGAAGATGGGCATGTGAAACTCGGAAAAAAATTTTGAGAGCGTAGGAACGGCTGCCGAAAGTCTGCGTAAAAACGCCCCCCGGGCCCAAAGTTTCACCGTGCAAAATTCCCGGTGATGTTATTATGAAACTAGAATATATTCCGCAGATTCTGAAAGTGATTGCGATAGTTAGACTCTTTTAGTTGCTTGGGAATCGTCGTTTGAAGATGGGCATGTGAAACTCGGAAAAAAATTTTGAGAGCGTAGGAACGGCTGCCGAAAGTCTGCGTAAAAACGCCCCCAGGGCCCAAAGTTTCACCGTGCAAAATTCCCGGTGATGTTATTATGAAACTGGAATATATTCCGCAGATTCTGAAAGTGATTGCGATCGTTAGACTCTTTTAGTTGCTTGGGAATCGTCGTTTGAAGATGGGCATGTGAAACTCGGAAAAAAATTTTGAGAGCGTAGGACGGCTGCCGAAAGTCTGCGTAAAAACGCCCCCCGGGCCCAAAGTTTCACCGTGCAAAATTCCCTGTGATGTTATTATGAAAGTAGAATATATTCCGCAGATTCTGAAAGTGATTGCGATAGTTAGACTCTTTTAGTTGCTTGGGAATCGTCGTTTGAAGATGGGCATGTGAAACTCGGAAAAAAATTTTGAGAGCGTAGGAACAGCTGCCGAAAGTCTGCGTAAAAACGCCCCCCGGTCCCAAAGTTTCACCGTGCAAAATTCCCGGTGATGTTATTATGAAACTAGAATATATTCCGCAGATTCTGAAAGTGATTGCGATAGTTAGACTCTTTTAGTTGCTTGGGAATCGTCGTTTGAAGATGGGCATGTGAAACTCGGAAAAAAATTTTGAGAGCGTAGGAACGGCTGCCGAAAGTCTGCGTAAAAACGCCCCCCGGGCCCAAAGTTTCACCGTGCAAAATTCCCGGTGATGTTATTATGAAACTGGAATATATTCCGCAGATTCTGAAAGTAATTGCGATCGTTAGACTCTTTTAGTTGCTTGGGAATCGTCGTTTGAAGATGGGCATGTGAAACTCGGAAAAAAATTTTGAGAGCGTAGGACGGCTGCCGAAAGTCTGCGTAAAAACGCCCCCCGGGCCCAAAGTTTCACCGTGCAAAATTCCCGGTGATGTTATTATGAAACTAGAATATATTCCGCAGATTCTGAAAGTGATTGCGATAGTTAGACTCTTTTAGTTGCTTGGGAATCGTCGTTTGAAGATGGGCATGTGAAACTCGGAAAAAAATTTTGAGAGCGTAGGACGGCTGCCGAAAGTCTGCGTAAAAACGCCCCCCGGGCCCAAAGTTTCACCATGCAAAATTCCCGGTGCGGTTATTATGAAACTAGAATATATTCCGCAGATTCTGAAAGTTATTGCGATCGTTAGACTCTTTTAGTTGCTTGGGAATCGTCGTTTGAAGATGGGCATGTGAAACACGGAAAAAAATTTTGAGAGCGTAGGACGGCTGCCGAAAGTCTGCGTAAAAACGCCCCCCGGGCCCAAAGTTTCACCGTGCAAAATTCCCGGTGATGTTATTATGAAACTAGAATATATTCCGCAGATTCTGAAAGTGATTGCGATAGTTAGACTCTTTTAGTTGCTTGGGAATCGTCGTTTGAAGATGGGCATGTGAAACTCGGAAAAAAATTTTGAGAGCGTAGGAACGGCTGCCGAAAGTCTGCGTAAAAACGCCCCCCGGGCCCAAAGTTTCACCGTGCAAAATTCCCGGTGATGTTATTATGAAACTAGAATATATTCCGCAGAATCTGAAAGTGATTGCGATAGTTAGACTCTTTTAGTTGCTTGGGAATCGTCGTTTGAAGATGGGCATGTGAAACTCGGAAAAAAATTTTGAGAGCGTAGGAACGGCTGCCGAAAGTCTGCGTAAAAACGCCCCCCGGGCCCAAAGTTTCACCGTGCAAAATTCCCGGTGATGTTATTATGAAACTGGAATATATTCCGCAGATTCTGAAAGTGATTGCGATCGTTAGACTCTTTTAGTTGCTTGGGAATCGTCGTTTGAAGATGGGCATGTGAAACTCGGAAAAAAATTTTCAGAGCATAGGACGGCTGCCGAAAGTCTGCGTAAAAACGCCCCCCGGGCCCAAAGTTTCACCGTGCAAAATTCCCGGTGATGTTATTATGAAACTAGAATATATTCCGCAGATTCTGAAAGTGATTGCGATAGTTAGACTCTTTTAGTTGCTTGGGAATCGTCGTTTGAAGATGGGCATGTGAAACTCGGAAAAAAATTTTGAGAGCGTAGGACGGCTGCCGAAAGTCTGCGTAAAAACGCCCCCCGGGCCCAAAGTTTCACAGTGCAAAATTCCCGGTGCGGTTATTATGAAACTAGAATATATTCCGCAGATTCTGAAAGTTATTGCGATCGTTAAACTCTTTTAGTTGCTTGGGAATCGTCGTTTGAAGATGGGCATGTGAAACTCGGAAAAAAATTTTGAGAGCGTAGGACGGCTGCCGAAAGTCTGCGTAAAAACGCCCCCCGGGCCCAAAGTTTCACCGTGCAAAATTCCCGGTGATGTTATTATGAAACTAGAATATATTCCGCAGATTCTGAAAGTGATTGCGATAGTTAGACTCTTTTAGTTGCTTGGGAATCGTCGTTTGAAGATGGGCATGTGAAACTCGGAAAAAAATTTTGAGAGCGTAGGACGGCTGCCGAAAGTCTGCGTAAAAACGCCCCCCGGGCCCAAAGTTTCACCGTGCAAAATTCCCGGTGCGGTTATTATGAAACTAGAATATATTCCGCAGATTCTGAAAGTTATTGCGATCGTTAGACTCTTTTAGTTGCTTGGGAATCGTCGTTTGAAGATGGGCATGTGAAACTCGGAAAAAAATTTTGAGAGCGTAGGACGGCTGCCGAAAGTCTGCGTAAAAACGCCCCCCGGGCCCAAAGTTTCACCGTGCAAAATTCCCGGTGATGTTATTATGAAACTAGAATATATTCCGCAGATTCTGAAAGTGATTGCGATAGTTAGACTCTTTTAGTTGCTTGGGAATCGTCGTTTGAAGATGGGCATGTGAAACTCGGAAAAAAATTTTGAGAGCGTAGGACGGCTGCCGAAAGTCTGCGTAAAAACGCCCCCCGGGCCCAAAGTTTCACCGTGCAAAATTCCCGGTGCGGTTATTATGAAACTAGAATATATTCCGCAGATTCTGAAAGTTATTGCGATCGTTAGACTCTTTTAGTTGCTTGGGAATCGCCGTTTGAAGATGGGCATGTGAAACTCGGAAAAAAATTTTGAGAGCGTAGGACGGCTGCCGAAAGTCTGCGTAAAAACGCCCCCCGGGCCCAAAGTTTCACCGTGCAAAATTCCCGGTGATGTTATTATGAAACTAGAATATATTCCGCAGATTCTGAAAGTGATTGCGATAGTTAGACTCTTTTAGTTGCTTGGGAATCGTCGTTTGAAGATGGGCATGTGAAACTCGGAAAAAAATTTTGAGAGCGTAGGAACGGCTGCCGAAAGTCTGCGTAAAAACGCCCCCCGGGCCCAAAGTTTCACCGTGCAAAATTCCCGGTGATGTTATTATGAAACTAGAATATATTCCGCAGATTCTGAAAGTGATTGCGATAGTTAGACTCTTTTAGTTGCTTGGGAATCGTCGTTTGAAGATGGGCATGTGAAACTCGGAAAAAAATTTTGAGAGCGTAGGAACGGCTGCCGAAAGTCTGCGTAAAAACGCCCCCAGGGCCCAAAGTTTCACCGTGCAAAATTCCCGGTGATGTTATTATGAAACTGGAATATATTCCGCAGATTCTGAAAGTGATTGCGATCGTTAGACTCTTTTAGTTGCTTGGGAATCGTCGTTTGAAGATGGGCATGTGAAACTCGGAAAAAAATTTTGAGAGCGTAGGACGTCTGCCGAAAGTCTGCGTAAAAACGCCCCCCGGGCCCAAAGTTTTACCGTGCAAAATTCCCTGTGATGTTATTATGAAAGTAGAATATATTCCGCAGATTCTGAAAGTGATTGCGATAGTTAGACTCTTTTAGTTGCTTGGGAATCGTCGTTTGAAGATGGGCATGTGAAACTCGGAAAAAAATTTTGAGAGCGTAGGAACAGCTGCCGAAAGTCTGCGTAAAAACGCCCCCCGGTCCCAAAGTTTCACCGTGCAAAATTCCCGGTGATGTTATTATGAAACTAGAATATATTCCGCAGATTCTGAAAGTGATTGCGATAGTTAGACTCTTTTAGTTGCTTGGGAATCGTCGTTTGAAGATGGGCATGTGAAACTCGGAAAAAAATTTTGAGAGCGTAGGAACGGCTGCCGAAAGTCTGCGTAAAAACGCCCCCCGGGCCCAAAGTTTCACCGTGCAAAATTCCCGGTGATGTTATTATGAAACTGGAATATATTCCGCAGATTCTGAAAGTAATTGCGATCGTTAGACTCTTTTAGTTGCTTGGGAATCGTCGTTTGAAGATGGGCATGTGAAACTCGGAAAAAAATTTTGAGAGCGTAGGACGGCTGCCGAAAGTCTGCGTAAAAACGCCCCCCGGGCCCAAAGTTTCACCGTGCAAAATTCCCGGTGATGTTATTATGAAACTAGAATATATTCCGCAGATTCTGAAAGTGATTGCGATAGTTAGACTCTTTTAGTTGCTTGGGAATCGTCGTTTGAAGATGGGCATGTGAAACTCGGAAAAAAATTTTGAGAGCGTAGGACGGCTGCCGAAAGTCTGCGTAAAAACGCCCCCCGGGCCCAAAGTTTCACCATGCAAAATTCCCGGTGCGGTTATTATGAAACTAGAATATATTCCGCAGATTCTGAAAGTTATTGCGATCGTTAGACTCTTTTAGTTGCTTGGGAATCGTCGTTTGAAGATGGGCATGTGAAACTCGGAAAAAAATTTTGAGAGCGTAGGACGGCTGCCGAAAGTCTGCGTAAAAACGCCCCCCGGGCCCAAAGTTTCACCGTGCAAAATTCCCGGTGATGTTATTATGAAACTAGAATATATTCCGCAGATTCTGAAAGTGATTGCGATAGTTAGACTCTTTTAGTTGCTTGGGAATCGTCGTTTGAAGATGGGCATGTGAAACTCGGAAAAAAATTTTGAGAGCGTAGGAACGGCTGCCGAAAGTCTGCGTAAAAACGCCCCCCGGGCCCAAAGTTTCACCGTGCAAAATTCCCGGTGATGTTATTATGAAACTAGAATATATTCCGCAGAATCTGAAAGTGATTGCGATAGTTAGACTCTTTTAGTTGCTTGGGAATCGTCGTTTGAAGATGGGCATGTGAAACTCGGAAAAAAATTTTGAGAGCGTAGGAACGGCTGCCGAAAGTCTGCGTAAAAACGCCCCCCGGGCCCAAAGTTTCACCGTGCAAAATTCCCGGTGATGTTATTATGAAACTGGAATATATTCCGCAGATTCTGAAAGTGATTGCGATCGTTAGACTCTTTTAGTTGCTTGGGAATCGTCGTTTGAAGATGGGCATGTGAAACTCGGAAAAAAATTTTCAGAGCATAGGACGGCTGCCGAAAGTCTGCGTAAAAACGCCCCCCGGGCCCAAAGTTTCACCGTGCAAAATTCCCGGTGATGTTATTATGAAACTAGAATATATTCCGCAGATTCTGAAAGTGATTGCGATAGTTAGACTCTTTTAGTTGCTTGGGAATCGTCGTTTGAAGATGGGCATGTGAAACTCGGAAAAAAATTTTGAGAGCGTAGGACGGCTGCCGAAAGTCTGCGTAAAAACGCCCCCCGGGCCCAAAGTTTCACCGTGCAAAATTCCCGGTGCGGTTATTATGAAACTAGAATATATTCCGCAGATTCTGAAAGTTATTGCGATCGTTAAACTCTTTTAGTTGCTTGGGAATCGTCGTTTGAAGATGGGCATGTGAAACTCGGAAAAAAATTTTGAGAGCGTAGGACGGCTGCCGAAAGTCTGCGTAAAAACGCCCCCCGGGCCCAAAGTTTCACCGTGCAAAATTCCCGGTGATGTTATTATGAAACTAGAATATATTCCGCAGATTCTGAAAGTGATTGCGATAGTTAGACTCTTTTAGTTGCTTGGGAATCGTCGTTTGAAGATGGGCATGTGAAACTCGGAAAAAAATTTTGAGAGCGTAGGACGGCTGCCGAAAGTCTGCGTAAAAACGCCCCCCGGGCCCAAAGTTTCACCGTGCAAAATTCCCGGTGCGGTTATTATGAAACTAGAATATATTCCGCAGATTCTGAAAGTTATTGCGATCGTTAGACTCTTTTAGTTGCTTGGGAATCGTCGTTTGAAGATGGGCATGTGAAACTCGGAAAAAAATTTTGAGAGCGTAGGACGGCTGCCGAAAGTCTGCGTAAAAACGCCCCCCGGGCCCAAAGTTTCACCGTGCAAAATTCTCGGTGATGTTATTATGAAACTAGAGTATATTCCGCAGATTCTGAAAGTGATTGCGATAGTTAGACTCTTTTAGTTGCTTGGGAATCGTCGTTTGAAGATGGGCATGTGAAACTCGGAAAAAAATTTTGAGAGCGTAGGAACGGCTGCCGAAAGTCTGCGTAAAAACGCCCCCCGGGCCCAAAGTTTCACCGTGCAAAATTCCCGGTGATGTTATTATGAAACTGGAATATATTCCGCAGATTCTGAAAGTGATTGCGATCGTTAGACTCTTTTAGTTGCTTGGGAATCGTCGTTTGAAGATGGGCATGTGAAACTCGGAAAAAAATTTTGAGAGCGTAGGACGGCTGCCGAAAGTCTGCGTAAAAACGCCTCCCGGGCCCAAAGTTTCACCGTGCAAAATTCCCGGTGATGTTATTATGAAACTAGAATATATTCCGCAGATTCTGAAAGTGATTGCGATAGTTAGACTCTTTTAGTTGCTTAGGAATCGTCGTTTGAAGATGGGCATGTGAAACTCGGAAAAAAATTTTGAGAGCGTAGGACGGCTGCCGAAAGTCTGCGTAAAAATGCCCCCCGGGCCCAAAGTTTCACCGTGCAAAATTCCCGGTGCGGTTATTATGAAACTAGAATATATTCCGCAGATTCTGAAAGTTATTGCGATCGTTAGACTCTTTTAGTTGCTTGGGAATCGTCGTTTGAAGATGGGCATGTGAAACTCGGAAAAAAATTTTGAGAGCGTAGGACGGCTGCCGAAAGTCTGCGTAAAAACGCCCCCGGGCCCAAAGTTTCACCGTGCAAAATTCCCGGTGATGTTATTATGAAACTAGAATATATTCCGCAGATTCTGAAAGTGATTGCGATAGTTAGACTCTTTTAGTTGCTTGGGAATCGTCGTTTGAAGATGGGCATGTGAAACTCGGAAAAAAATTTTGAGAGCGTAGGAACGGCTGCCGAAAGTCTGCGTAAAAACGCCCCCCGGGCCCAAAGTTTCACCGTGCAAAATTCCCGGTGATGTTATTATGAAACTAGAATATATTCCGCAGATTCTGAAAGTGATTGCGATAGTTAGACTCTTTTAGTTGCTTGGGAATCGTCGTTTGAAGATGGGCATGTGAAACTATGAAAAAAATTTTGAGAGCGTAGGAACGGCTGCCGAAAGTCTGCGTAAAAACGCCCCCCGGGCCCAAAGTTTCACCGTGCAAAATTCCCGGTGATGTTATTATGAAACTGGAATATATTCCGCAGATTCTGAAAGTGATTGCGATCGTTAGACTCTTTTAGTTGCTTGGGAATCGTCGTTTGAAGATGGGCATGTGAAACTCGGAAAAAAATTTTGAGAGCGTAGGACGGCTGCCGAAAGTCTGCGTAAAAACGCCCCCCGGGCCCAAAGTTTCACCGTGCAAAATTCCCGGTGATGTTATTATGAAACTAGAATATATTCCGCAGATTCTGAAAGTGATTGCGATAGTTAGACTCTTTTAGTTGCTTGGGAATCGTCGTTTGAAGATGGGCATGTGAAACTCGGAAAAAAATTTTGAGAGCGTAGGAACGGCTGCCGAAAGTCTGCGTAAAAACGCCCCCCGGGCCCAAAGTTTCACCGTGCAAAATTCCCGGTGATGTTATTATGAAACTAGAATATATTCCGCAGATTCTGAAAGTGATTGCGATAGTTAGACTCTTTTAGTTGCTTGGGAATCGTCGTTTGAAGATGGGCATGTGAAACTCGGAAAAAAATTTTGAGAGCGTAGGAACGGCTGCCGAAAGTCTGCGTAAAAACGCCCCCCGGGCCCAAAGTTTCACCGTGCAAAATTCCCGGTGATGTTATTATGAAACTGGAATATATTCCGCAGATTCTGAAAGTGATTGCGATCGTTAGACTCTTTTAGTTGCTTGGGAATCGTCGTTTGAAGATAGGCATGTGAAACTCGGAAAAAAATTTTGAGAGCGTAGGACGGCTGCCGAAAGTCTGCGTAAAAACGCCCCCCGGGCCCAAAGTTTCACCGTGCAAAATTCCCGGTGATGTTATTATGAAACTAGAATATATTCCGCAGATTCTGAAAGTGATTGCGATAGTTAGACTCATTTAGTTGCTTGGGAATCGTCGTTTGAAGATGGGCATGTGAAACTCGGAAAAAAATTTTGAGAGCGTAGGACGGCTGCCGAAAGTCTGCGTAAAAACGCCCCCCGGGCCCAAAGTTTCACCGTGCAAAATTCCCGGTGCGGTTATTATGAAACTAGAATATATTCCGCAGATTCTGAAAGTTATTGCGATCGTTAGACTCTTTTAGTTGCTTGGGAATCGTCGTTTGAAGATGGGCATGTGAAACTCGGAAAAAAATTTTGAGAGCGTAGGACGGCTGCCGAAAGTCTGCGTAAAAACGCCCCCGGGCCCAAAGTTTCACCGTGCAAAATTCCCGGTGATGTTATTATGAAACTAGAATATATTCCGCAGATTCTGAAAGTGATTGCGATAGTTAGACTCTTTTAGTTGCTTGGGAATCGTCGTTTGAAGATGGGCATGTGAAACTCGGAAAAAAATTTTGAGAGCGTAGGAACGGCTGCCGAAAGTCTGCGTAAAAACGCCCCCCGGGCCCAAAGTTTCACCGTGCAAAATTCCCGGTGATGTTATTATGAAACTAGAATATATTCCGCAGATTCTGAAAGTGATTGCGATAGTTAGACTCTTTTAGTTGCTTGGGAATCGTCGTTTGAAGATGGGCATGTGAAACTCGGAAAAAAATTTTGAGAGCGTAGGAACGGCTGCCGAAAGTCTGCGTAAAAACGCCCCCGGGCCCAAAGTTTCACCGTGCAAAATTCCCGGTGATGTTATTATGAAACTGGAATATATTCCGCAGATTCTGAAAGTGATTGCGATCGTTAGACTCTTTTAGTTGCTTGGGAATCGTCGTTTGAAGATGGGCATGTGAAACTCGGAAAAAAATTTTGAGAGCGTAGGACGGCTGCCGAAAGTCTGCGTAAAAACGCCCCCCGGGCCCAAAGTTTCACCGTGCAAAATTCCCGGTGATGTTATTATGAAACTAGAATATATTCCGCAGATTCTGAAAGTGATTGCGATAGTTAGACTCTTTTAGTTGCTTGGGAATCGTCGTTTGAAGATGGGCATGTGAAACTCGGAAAAAAATTTTGAGAGCGTAGGAACGGCTGCCGAAAGTCTGCGTAAAAACGCCCCCCGGGCCCAAAGTTTCACCGTGCAAAATTCCCGGTGATGTTATTATGAAACTGGAATATATTCCGCAGATTCTGAAAGTGATTGCGATCGTTAGACTCTTTTAGTTGCTTGGGAATCGTCGTTTGAAGATGGGCATGTGAAACTCGGAAAAAAATTTTCAGAGCATAGGACGGCTGCCGAAAGTCTGCGTAAAAACGCCCCCCGGGCCCAAAGTTTCACCGTGCAAAATTCCCGGTGATGTTATTATGAAACTAGAATATATTCCGCAGATTCTGAAAGTGATTGCGATAGTTAGACTCTTTTAGTTGCTTGGGAATCGTCGTTTGAAGATGGGCATGTGAAACTCGGAAAAAAATTTTGAGAGCGTAGGACGGCTGCCGAAAGTCTGCGTAAAAACGCCCCCCGGGCCCAAAGTTTCACCGTGCAAAATTCCCGGTGCGGTTATTATGAAACTAGAATATATTCCGCAGATTCTGAAAGTTATTGCGATCGTTAAACTCTTTTAGTTGCTTGGGAATCGTCGTTTGAAGATGGGCATGTGAAACTCGGAAAAAAATTTTGAGAGCGTAGGACGGCTGCCGAAAGTCTGCGTAAAAACGCCCCCCGGGCCCAAAGTTTCACCGTGCAAAATTCCCGGTGATGTTATTATGAAACTAGAATATATTCCGCAGATTCTGAAAGTGATTGCGATAGTTAGACTCTTTTAGTTGCTTGGGAATCGTCGTTTGAAGATGGGCATGTGAAACTCGGAAAAAAATTTTGAGAGCGTAGGACGGCTGCCGAAAGTCTGCGTAAAAACGCCCCCCGGGCCCAAAGTTTCACCGTGCAAAATTCCCGGTGCGGTTATTATGAAACTAGAATATATTCCGCAGATTCTGAAAGTTATTGCGATCGTTAGACTCTTTTAGTTGCTTGGGAATCGTCGTTTGAAGATGGGCATGTGAAACTCGGAAAAAAATTTTGAGAGCGTAGGACGGCTGCCGAAAGTCTGCGTAAAAACGCCCCCCGGGCCCAAAGTTTCACCGTGCAAAATTCCCGGTGATGTTATTATGAAACTAGAATATATTCCGCAGATTCTGAAAGTGATTGCGATCGTTAGACTCTTTTAGTTGCTTGGGAATCGTCGTTTGAAGATGGGCATGTGAAACTCGGAAAAAAATTTTGAGAGCGTAGGACGGCTGCCGAAAGTCTGCGTAAAAACGCCTCCCGGGCCCAAAGTTTCACCGTGCAAAATTCCCGGTGATGTTATTATGAAACTAGAATATATTCCGCAGATTCTGAAAGTGATTGCGATAGTTAGACTCTTTTAGTTGCTTAGGAATCGTCGTTTGAAGATGGGCATGTGAAACTCGGAAAAAAATTTTGAGAGCGTAGGACGGCTGCCGAAAGTCTGCGTAAAAATGCCCCCCGGGCCCAAAGTTTCACCGTGCAAAATTCCCGGTGCGGTTATTATGAAACTAGAATATATTCCGCAGATTCTGAAAGTTATTGCGATCGTTAGACTCTTTTAGTTGCTTGGGAATCGTCGTTTGAAGATGGGCATGTGAAACTCGGAAAAAAATTTTGAGAGCGTAGGACGGCTGCCGAAAGTCTGCGTAAAAACGCCCCCGGGCCCAAAGTTTCACCGTGCAAAATTCCCGGTGATGTTATTATGAAACTAGAATATATTCCGCAGATTCTGAAAGTGATTGCGATAGTTAGACTCTTTTAGTTGCTTGGGAATCGTCGTTTGAAGATGGGCATGTGAAACTCGGAAAAAAATTTTGAGAGCGTAGGAACGGCTGCCGAAAGTCTGCGTAAAAACGCCCCCCGGGCCCAAAGTTTCACCGTGCAAAATTCCCGGTGATGTTATTATGAAACTAGAATATATTCCGCAGATTCTGAAAGTGATTGCGATAGTTAGACTCTTTTAGTTGCTTGGGAATCGTCGTTTGAAGATGGGCATGTGAAACTATGAAAAAAATTTTGAGAGCGTAGGAACGGCTGCCGAAAGTCTGCGTAAAAACGCCCCCCGGGCCCAAAGTTTCACCGTGCAAAATTCCCGGTGATGTTATTATGAAACTGGAATATATTCCGCAGATTCTGAAAGTGATTGCGATCGTTAGACTCTTTTAGTTGCTTGGGAATCGTCGTTTGAAGATGGGCATGTGAAACTCGGAAAAAAATTTTGAGAGCGTAGGACGGCTGCCGAAAGTCTGCGTAAAAACGCCCCCCGGGCCCAAAGTTTCACCGTGCAAAATTCCCGGTGATGTTATTATGAAACTAGAATATATTCCGCAGATTCTGAAAGTGATTGCGATAGTTAGACTCTTTTAGTTGCTTGGGAATCGTCGTTTGAAGATGGGCATGTGAAACTCGGAAAAAAATTTTGAGAGCGTAGGAACGGCTGCCGAAAGTCTGCGTAAAAACGCCCCCCGGGCCCAAAGTTTCACCGTGCAAAATTCCCGGTGATGTTATTATGAAACTAGAATATATTCCGCAGATTCTGAAAGTGATTGCGATAGTTAGACTCTTTTAGTTGCTTGGGAATCGTCGTTTGAAGATGGGCATGTGAAACTCGGAAAAAAATTTTGAGAGCGTAGGAACGGCTGCCGAAAGTCTGCGTAAAAACGCCCCCCGGGCCCAAAGTTTCACCGTGCAAAATTCCCGGTGATGTTATTATGAAACTGGAATATATTCCGCAGATTCTGAAAGTGATTGCGATCGTTAGACTCTTTTAGTTGCTTGGGAATCGTCGTTTGAAGATAGGCATGTGAAACTCGGAAAAAAATTTTGAGAGCGTAGGACGGCTGCCGAAAGTCTGCGTAAAAACGCCCCCCGGGCCCAAAGTTTCACCGTGCAAAATTCCCGGTGATGTTATTATGAAACTAGAATATATTCCGCAGATTCTGAAAGTGATTGCGATAGTTAGACTCATTTAGTTGCTTGGGAATCGTCGTTTGAAGATGGGCATGTGAAACTCGGAAAAAAATTTTGAGAGCGTAGGACGGCTGCCGAAAGTCTGCGTAAAAACGCCCCCCGGGCCCAAAGTTTCACCGTGCAAAATTCCCGGTGCGGTTATTATGAAACTAGAATATATTCCGCAGATTCTGAAAGTTATTGCGATCGTTAGACTCTTTTAGTTGCTTGGGAATCGTCGTTTGAAGATGGGCATGTGAAACTCGGAAAAAAATTTTGAGAGCGTAGGACGGCTGCCGAAAGTCTGCGTAAAAACGCCCCCGGGCCCAAAGTTTCACCGTGCAAAATTCCCGGTGATGTTATTATGAAACTAGAATATATTCCGCAGATTCTGAAAGTGATTGCGATAGTTAGACTCTTTTAGTTGCTTGGGAATCGTCGTTTGAAGATGGGCATGTGAAACTCGGAAAAAAATTTTGAGAGCGTAGGAACGGCTGCCGAAAGTCTGCGTAAAAACGCCCCCCGGGCCCAAAGTTTCACCGTGCAAAATTCCCGGTGATGTTATTATGAAACTAGAATATATTCCGCAGATTCTGAAAGTGATTGCGATAGTTAGACTCTTTTAGTTGCTTGGGAATCGTCGTTTGAAGATGGGCATGTGAAACTCGGAAAAAAATTTTGAGAGCGTAGGAACGGCTGCCGAAAGTCTGCGTAAAAACGCCCCCGGGCCCAAAGTTTCACCGTGCAAAATTCCCGGTGATGTTATTATGAAACTGGAATATATTCCGCAGATTCTGAAAGTGATTGCGATCGTTAGACTCTTTTAGTTGCTTGGGAATCGTCGTTTGAAGATGGGCATGTGAAACTCGGAAAAAAATTTTGAGAGCGTAGGACGGCTGCCGAAAGTCTGCGTAAAAACGCCCCCCGGGCCCAAAGTTTCACCGTGCAAAATTCCCGGTGATGTTATTATGAAACTAGAATATATTCCGCAGATTCTGAAAGTGATTGCGATAGTTAGACTCTTTTAGTTGCTTGGGAATCGTCGTTTGAAGATGGGCATGTGAAACTCGGAAAAAAATTTTGAGAGCGTAGGAACGGCTGCCGAAAGTCTGCGTAAAAACGCCCCCCGGGCCCAAAGTTTCACCGTGCAAAATTCCCGGTGATGTTATTATGAAACTAGAATATATTCCGCAGATTCTGAAAGTGATTGCGATAGTTAGTCTCTTTTAGTTGCTTGGGAATCGTCGTTTGAAGATGGGCATCTGAAACTCGGAAAAAAATTTTGAGAGCGTAGGAACGGCTGCCGAAAGTCTGCGTAAAAACGCCCCCCGGGCCCAAAGTTTCACCGTGCAAAATTCCCGGTGATGTTATTATGAAACTGGAATATATTCCGCAGATTCTGAAAGTGATTGCGATCGTTAGACTCTTTTAGTTGCTTGGGAATCGTCGTTTGAAGATGGGCATGTGAAACTCGGAAAAAAATTTTGAGAGCGTAGGACGGCTGCCGAAAGTCTGCGTAAAAACGCCCCCCGGGCCCAAAGTTTCACCGTGCAAAATTCCCGGTGATGTTATTATGAAACTAGAATATATTCCGCAGATTCTGAAAGTGATTGCGATAGTTAGACTCTTTTAGTTGCTTGGGAATCGTCGTTTGAACATGGGCATGTGAAACTCGGAAAAAAATTTTGAGAGCGTAGGACGGCTGCCGAAAGTCTGCGTAAAAACGCCCCCCGGGCCCAAAGTTTCACCGTGCAAAATTCCCGGTGCGGTTATTATGAAACTAGAATATATTCCGCAGATTCTGAAAGTTATTGCGATCGTTAGACTCTTTTAGTTGCTTGGGAATCGTCGTTTGAAGATGGGCATGTGAAACTCGGAAAAAAATTTTGAGAGCGTAGGACGGCTGCCGAAAGTCTGCGTAAAAACGCCCCCCGGGCCCAAAGTTTCACCGTGCAAAATTCCCGGTGATGTTATTATGAAACTAGAATATATTCCGCAGATTCTGAAAGTGATTGCGATAGTTAGACTCTTTTAGTTGCTTGGGAATCGTCGTTTGAAGATGGGCATGTGAAACTCGGAAAAAAATTTTGAGAGCGTAGGAACGGCTGCCGAAAGTCTGCGTAAAAACGCCCCCCGGGCCCAAAGTTTCACCGTGCAAAATTCCCGGTGATGTTATTATGAAACTAGAATATATTCCGCAGATTCTGAAAGTGATTGCGATAGTTAGACTCTTTTAGTTGCTTGGGAATCGTCGTTTGAAGATGGGCATGTGAAACTCGGAAAAAAATTTTGAGAGCGTAGGAACGGCTGCCGAAAGTCTGCGTAAAAACGCCCCCCGGGCCCAAAGTTTCACCGTGCAAAATTCCCGGTGATGTTATTATGAAACTGGAATATATTCCGCAGATTCTGAAAGTGATTGCGATCGTTAGACTCTTTTAGTTGCTTGGGAATCGTCGTTTGAAGATGGGCATGTGAAACTCGGAAAAAAATTTTGAGAGCGTAGGACGGCTGCCGAAAGTCTGCGTAAAAACGCCCCCCGGGCCCAAAGTTTCACCGTGCAAAATTCCCGGTGATGTTATTATGAAACTAGAATATATTCCGCAGATTCTGAAAGTGATTGCGATAGTTAGACTCTTTTAGTTGCTTGGGAATCGTCGTTTGAAGATGGGCATGTGAAACTCGGAAAAAAATTTTGAGAGCGTAGGACGGCTGCCGAAAGTCTGCGTAAAAACGCCCCCCGGGCCCAAAGTTTCACCGTGCAAAATTCCCGGTGATGTTATTATGAAACTAGAATATATTCCGCAGATTCTGAAAGTGATTGCGATAGTTAGACTCTTTTAGTTGCTTGGGAATCGTCGTTTGAAGATGGGCATGTGAAACTCGGAAAAACATTTTCAGAGCGTAGGAACGGCTGCCGAAAGTCTGCGTAAAAACGCCCCCCGGGCCCAAAGTTTCACCGTGCAAAATTCCCGGTGATGTTATTATGAAACTGGAATATATTCCGCAGATTCTGAAAGTGATTGCGATCGTTAGACTCTTTTAGTTGCTTGGGAATCGTCGTTTGAAGATGGGCATGTGAAACTCGGAAAAAAATTTTGAGAGCGTAGGACGGCTGCCGAAAGTCTGCGTAAAAACGCCCCCCGGGCCCAAAGTTTCACCGTGCAAAATTCCCGGTGATGTTATTATGAAACTAGAATATATTCCGCAGATTCTGAAAGTTATTGCGATCGTTAGACTCTTTTAGTTGCTTGGGAATCGTCGTTTGAAGATGGGCATGTGAAACTCGGAAAAAAATTTTGAGAGCGTAGGACGGCTGCCGAAAGTCTGCGTAAAAACGCCCCCCGGGCCCAAAGTTTCACCGTGCAAAATTCCCGGTGCGGTTATTATGAAACTAGAATATATTCCGCAGATTCTGAAAGTCATTGCGATCGTTAGACTGTTTTAGTTGCTTGGGAATCGTCGTTTGAAGATGGGCATGTGGAACTCGGAAAAAAATTTTGAGAGCGTAGGACGGCTGCCGAAAGTCTGCGTAAAAACGCCCCCGGGCCCAAAGTTTCACCGTGCAAAATTCCCGGTGATGTTATTATGAAACTAGAATATATTCCGCAGATTCTGAAAGTGATTGCGATAGTTAGACTCTTTTAGTTGCTTGGGAATCGTCGTTTGAAGATGGGCATGTGAAACTCGGAAAAAAATTTTGAGAGCGTAGGAACGGCTGCCGAAAGTCTGCGTAAAAACGCCCCCCGGGCCCAAAGTTTCACCGTGCAAAATTCCCGGTGATGTTATTATGAAACTAGAATATATTCCGCAGATTCTGAAAGTGATTGCGATAGTTAGACTCTTTTAGTTGCTTGGGAATCGTCGTTTGAAGATGGGCATGTGAAACTCGGAAAAAAATTTTGAGAGCGTAGGAACGGCTGCCGAAAGTCTGCGTAAAAACGCCCCCCGGGCCCAAAGTTTCACCGTGCAAAATTCCCGGTGATGTTATTATGAAACTGGAATATATTCCGCAGATTCTGAAAGTGATTGCGATCGTTAGACTCTTTTAGTTGCTTGGGAATCGTCGTTTGAAGATGGGCATGTGAAACTCGGAAAAAAATTTTGAGAGCGTAGGACGGCTGCCGAAAGTCTGCGTAAAAACGCCCCCCGGGCCCAAAGTTTCACCGTGCAAAATTCCCGGTGATGTTATTATGAAACTAGAATATATTCCGCAGATTCTGAAAGTGATTGCGATCGTTAGACTCTTTTAGTTGCTTGGGAATCGTCGTTTGAAGATGGGCATGTGAAACTCGGAAAAAAATTTTGAGAGCGTAGGACGGCTGCCGAAAGTCTGCGTAAAAACGCCCCCCGGGCCCAAAGTTTCACCGTGCAAAATTCCCGGTGATGTTATTATGAAACTAGAATATATTCCGCAGATTCTGAAAGTGATTGCGATAGTTAGACTCTTTTAGTTGCTTGGGAATCGTCGTTTGAAGATGGGCATGTGAAACTCGGAAAAAAATTTTGAGAGCGTAGGAACGGCTGCCGAAAGTCTGCGTAAAAACGCCCCCCGGGCCCAAAGTTTCACCGTGCAAAATTCCCGGTGATGTTATTATGAAACTAGAATATATTCCGCAGATTCTGAAAGTGATTGCGATAGTTAGACTCTTTTAGTTGCTTGGGAATCGTCGTTTGAAGATGGGCATGTGAAACTCGGAAAAAAATTTTGAGAGCGTAGGAACGGCTGCCGAAAGTCTGCGTAAAAACGCCCCCCGGGCCCAAAGTTTCACCGTGCAAAATTCCCGGTGATGTTATTATGAAACTAGAATATATTCCGCAGATTCTGAAAGTGATTGCGATAGTTAGTCTCTTTTAGTTGCTTGGGAATCGTCGTTTGAAGATGGGCATGTGAAACTCGGAAAAAAATTTTGAGAGCGTAGGAACGGCTGCCGAAAGTCTGCGTAAAAACGCCCCCCGGGCCCAAAGTTTCACCGTGCAAAATTCCCGGTGATGTTATTATGAAACTGGAATATATTCCGCAGATTCTGAAAGTGATTGCGATCGTTAGACTCTTTTAGTTGCTTGGGAATCGTCGTTTGAAGATGGGCATGTGAAACTCGGAAAAAAATTTTGAGAGCGTAGGACGGCTGCCGAAAGTCTGCGTAAAAACGCCCCCCGGGCCCAAAGTTTCACCGTGCAAAATTCCCGGTGATGTTATTATGAAACTAGAATATATTCCGCAGATTCTGAAAGTGATTGCGATAGTTAGACTCTTTTAGTTGCTTGGGAATCGTCGTTTGAAGATGGGCATGTGAAACTCGGAAAAAAATTTTGAGAGCGTAGGACGGCTGCCGAAAGTCTGCGTAAAAACGCCCCCCGGGCCCAAAGTTTCACCGTGCAAAATTCCCGGTGATGTTATTATGAAACTAGAATATATTCCGCAGATTCTGAAAGTGATTGCGATAGTTAGACTCTTTTAGTTGCTTGGGAATCGTCGTTTGAAGATGGGCATGTGAAACTCGGAAAAAAATTTTGAGAGCGTAGGACGGCTGCCGAAAGTCTGCGTAAAAACGCCCCCCGGGCCCAAAGTTTCACCGTGCAAAATTCCCGGTGCGGTTATTATGAAACTAGAATATATTCCGCAGATTCTGAAAGTTATTGCGATCGTTAGACTCTTTTAGTTGCTTGGGAATCGTCGTTTGAAGATGGGCATGTGAAACTCGGAAAAAAATTTTGAGAGCGTAGGACGGCTGCCGAAAGTCTGCGTAAAAACGCCCCCCGGGCCCAAAGTTTCACCGTGCAAAATTCCCGGTGCGGTTATTATGAAACTAGAATATATTCCGCAGATTCTGAAAGTCATTGCGATCGTTAGACTCTTTTAGTTGCTTGGGAATCGTCGTTTGAAGATGGGCATGTGGAACTCGGAAAAAAATTTTGAGAGCGTAGGACGGCTGCCGAAAGTCTGCGTAAAAACGCCCCCGGGCCCAAAGTTTCACCGTGCAAAATTCCCGGTGATGTTATTATGAAACTAGAATATATTCCGCAGATTCTGAAAGTGATTGCGATAGTTAGACTCTTTTAGTTGCTTGGGAATCGTCGTTTGAAGATGGGCATGTGAAACTCGGAAAAAAATTTTGAGAGCGTAGGAACGGCTGCCGAAAGTCTGCGTAAAAACGCCCCCCGGGCCCAAAGTTTCACCGTGCAAAATTCCCGGTGATGTTATTATGAAACTAGAATATATTCCGCAGATTCTGAAAGTGATTGCGATAGTTAGACTCTTTTAGTTGCTTGGGAATCGTCGTTTGAAGATGGGCATGTGAAACTCGGAAAAAAATTTTGAGAGCGTAGGAACGGCTGCCGAAAGTCTGCGTAAAAACGCCCCCCGGGCCCAAAGTTTCACCGTGCAAAATTCCCGGTGATGTTATTATGAAACTGGAATATATTCCGCAGATTCTGAAAGTGATTGCGATCGTTAGACTCTTTTAGTTGCTTGGGAATCGTCGTTTGAAGATGGGCATGTGAAACTCGGAAAAAAATTTTGAGAGCGTAGGACGGCTGCCGAAAGTCTGCGTAAAAACGCCCCCCGGGCCCAAAGTTTCACCGTGCAAAATTCCCGGTGATGTTATTATGAAACTAGAATATATTCCGCAGATTCTGAAAGTGATTGCGATCGTTAGACTCTTTTAGTTGCTTGGGAATCGTCGTTTGAAGATGGGCATGTGAAACTCGGAAAAAAATTTTGAGAGCGTAGGACGGCTGCCGAAAGTCTGCGTAAAAACGCCCCCCGGGCCCAAAGTTTCACCGTGCAAAATTCCCGGTGATGTTATTATGAAACTAGAATATATTCCGCAGATTCTGAAAGTGATTGCGATAGTTAGACTCTTTTAGTTGCTTGGGAATCGTCGTTTGAAGATGGGCATGTGAAACTCGGAAAAAAATTTTGAGAGCGTAGGAACGGCTGCCGAAAGTCTGCGTAAAAACGCCCCCCGGGCCCAAAGTTTCACCGTGCAAAATTCCCGGTGATGTTATTATGAAACTAGAATATATTCCGCAGATTCTGAAAGTGATTGCGATAGTTAGACTCTTTTAGTTGCTTGGGACTCGTCGTTTGAAGATGGGCATGTGAAACTCGGAAAAAAATTTTGAGAGCGTAGGAACGGCTGCCGAAAGTCTGCGTAAAAACGCCCCCCGGGCCCAAAGTTTCACCGTGCAAAATTCCCGGTGATGTTATTATGAAACTGGAATATATTCCGCAGATTCTGAAAGTGATTGCGATCGTTAGACTCTTTTAGTTGCTTGGGAATCGTCGTTTGAAGATGGGCATGTGAAACTTGGAAAAAAATTTTGAGAGCGTAGGACGGCTGCCGAAAGTCTGCGTAAAAACGCCCCCCGGGCCCAAAGTTTCACCGTGCAAAATTCCCGGTGATGTTATTATGAAACTAGAATATATTCCGCAGATTCTGAAAGTGATTGCGATAGTTAGACTCTTTTAGTTGCTTGGGAATCGTCGTTTGAAGATGGGCATGTGAAACTCGGAAAAAAATTTTGAGAGCGTAGGAACGGCTGCCGAAAGTCTGCGTAAAAACGCCCCCCGGGCCCAAAGTTTCACCGTGCAAAATTCCCGGTGATGTTATTATGAAACTAGAATATATTCCGCAGATTCTGAAAGTGATTGCGATAGTTAGACTCTTTTAGTTGCTTGGGAATCGTCGTTTGAAGATGGGCATGTGAAACTCGGAAAAAAATTTTGAGAGCGTAGGAACGGCTGCCGAAAGTCTGCGTAAAAACGCCCCCGGGCCCAAAGTTTCACCTTGCAAAATTCCCGGTGATGTTATTATGAAACTAGAATATATTCCGCAGATTCTGAAAGTGATTGCGATAGTTAGACTCTTTTAGTTGCTTGGGAATCGTCGTTTGAAGATGGGCATGTGAAACTCGGAAAAAAATTTTGAGAGCGTAGGAACGGCTGCCGAAAGTCTGCGTAAAAACGCCCCCCGGGCCCAAAGTTTCACCGTGCAAAATTCCCGGTGATGTTATTATGAAACTAGAATATATTCCGCAGATTCTGAAAGTGATTGCGATAGTTAGACTCTTTTAGTTGCTTGGGAATCGTCGTTTGAAGATGGGCATGTGAAACTCGGAAAAAAATTTTGAGAGCGTAGGAACGGCTGCCGAAAGTCTGCGTAAAAACGCCCCCCGGGCCCAAAGTTTCACCGTGCAAAATTCCCGGTGATGTTATTATGAAACTGGAATATATTCCGCAGATTCTGAAAGTGATTGCGATCGTTAGACTCTTTTAGTTGCTTGGGAATCGTCGTTTGAAGATGGGCATGTGAAACTCGGAAAAAAATTTTGAGAGCGTAGGACGGCTGCCGAAAGTCTGCGTAAAAACGCCCCCCGGGCCCAAAGTTTCACCGTGCAAAATTCCCGGTGATGTTATTATGAAACTAGAATATATTCCGCAGATTCTGAAAGTGATTGCGATAGTTAGACTCTTTTAGTTGCTTGGGAATCGTCGTTTGAAGATGGGCATGTGAAACTCGGAAAAAAATTTTGAGAGCGTAGGACGGCTGCCGAAAGTCTGCGTAAAAACGCCCCCCGGGCCCAAAGTTTCACCGTGCAAAATTCCCGGTGATGTTATTATGAAACTAGAATATATTCCGCAGATTCTGAAAGTGATTGCGATAGTTAGACTCTTTTAGTTGCTTGGGAATCGTCGTTTGAAGATGGGCATGTGAAACTCGGAAAAAAATTTTGAGAGCGTAGGACGGCTGCCGAAAGTCTGCGTAAAAACGCCCCCCGGGCCCAAAGTTTCATCGTGCAAAATTCCCGGTGCGGTTATTATGAAACTAGAATATATTCCGCAGATTCTGAAAGTTATTGCGATCGTTAGACTCTTTTAGTTGCTTGGGAATCGTCGTTTGAAGATGGGCATGTGAAACTCGGAAAAAAATTTTGAGAGCGTAGGACGGCTGCCGAAAGTCTGCGTAAAAACGCCCCCCGGGCCCAAAGTTTCACCGTGCAAAATTCCCGGTGCGGTTATTATGAAACTAGAATATATTCCGCAGATTCTGAAAGTCATTGCGATCGTTAGACTCTTTTAGTTGCTTGGGAATCGTCGTTTGAAGATGGGCATGTGAAACTCGGAGAAAAATTTTGAGAGCGTAGGACGGCTGCCGAAAGTCTGCGTAAAAACGCCCCCGGGCCCAAAGTTTCACCGTGCAAAATTCCCGGTGATGTTATTTTGAAACTAAAATATATTCCGCAGATTCTGAAAGTGATTGCGATAGTTAGACTCTTTTAGTTGCTTGGGAATCGTCGTTTGAAGATGGGCATGTGAAACTCGGAAAAAAATTTTGAGAGCGTAGGAACGGCTGCCGAAAGTCTGCGTAAAAACGCCCCCCGGGCCCAAAGTTTCACCGTGCAAAATTCCCGGTGATGTTATTATGAAACTAGAATATATTCCGCAGATTCTGAAAGTGATTGCGATAGTTAGACTCTTTTAGTTGCTTGGGAATCGTCGTTTGAAGATGGGCATGTGAAA
>CAWVNO010001634.1:0-64771 GCA_963930645.1 Salticus scenicus | reverse complement strand
CCGGGGGGGGCGTTTTTTACGCAGACTTTCGGGCAGCCGTCCTACGCTCTCAAATTTTTTTTCGCAGTTTCACATGCCCATCTTCAAACGACGATTCCCAAGCAACTAAAAGAGTCTAACTATCGCAATAACTTTCAGAATCTGCGGAATATATTCTAGTTTCATAATAACATCACCGGGAATTTTGCACGGTGAAACTTTAGGCCCGGGGGCGTTTTTACGCAGACTTTCGGCAGCCGTCCTACGTTCTCAAAATTTTTTTTCGCAGTTTCACATGCCCATCTTCAAACGACGATTCCCAAGCAACTAAAAGAGTCTAACTATCGCAATAACTTTCAGAATCTGCGGGAATATATTCTAGTTTCATAATAACATCACCGGGAATTTTGCACGGTGAAACTTTAGGCCCGGGGGGCGTTTTTACGCAGACTTTCGGCAGCCGTCCTACGCTCTCAAATTTTTTTCGCAGTTTCACATGCCCATCTTCAAACGACGATTCCCAAGCAACTAAAAGAGTCTAACTATCGCAATAACTTTCAGAATCTGCGGAATATATTCTAGTTTCATAATAACATCACCGGGAATTTTGCACGGTGAAACTTTAGGCCCGGGGGGCGTTTTTACGCAGACTTTCGGCAGCCGTCCTACGCTCTCAAAATTTTTTTTCGCAGTTTCACATGCCCATCTTCAAACGACGATTCCCAAGCAACTAAAAGAGTCTAACTATCGCAATAACTTTCAGAATCTGCGGAATATATTCTAGTTTCATAATAACATCACCGGGAATTTTGCACGGTGAAACTTTAGGCCCGGGGGGCGTTTTTACGCAGACTTTCGGCAGCCGTCCTACGCTCTCAAATTTTTTTCGCAGTTTCACATGCCCATCTTCAAACGACGATTCCCAAGCAACTAAAAGAGTCTAACTATCGCAATAACTTTCAGAATCTGCGGAATATATTCTAGTTTCATAATAACATCACCGGGAATTTTGCACGGTGAAACTTTAGGCCCGGGGGGCGTTTTTACGCAGACTTTCGGCAGCCGTCCTACGCTCTCAAATTTTTTTTCGCAGTTTCACATGCCCATCTTCAAACGACGATTCCCAAGCAACTAAAAGAGTCTAACTATCGCAATAACTTTCAGAATCTGCGGAATATATTCTAGTTTCATAATAACATCACCAGGAATTTTGCACGGTGAAACTTTAGGCCCGGGGGGCGTTTTTACGCAGACTTTCGGCAGCCGTCCTACGCTCTCAAAATTTTTTTCGCAGTTTCACATGCCCATCTTCAAACGACGATTCCCAAGCAACTAAAAGAGTCTAACTATCGCAATAACTTTCAGAATCTGCGGAATATATTCTAGTTTCATAATAACATCACCGGGAATTTTGCACGGTGAAACTTTAGGCCCGGGGGGCGTTTTTACGCAGACTTTCGGCAGCCGTCCTACGCTCTCAAACTTTTTTTCGCAGTTTCACATGCCCATCTTCAAACGACGATTCCCAAGCAACTAAAAGAGTCTAACTATCGCAATAACTTTCAGAATCTGCGGAATATATTCTAGTTTCATAATAACATCACCGGGAATTTTGCACGGTGAAACTTTAGGCCCGGGGGGCGTTTTTACGCAGACTTTCGGCAGCCGTCCTACGCTCTCAAATTTTTTTCGCAGTTTCACATGCCCATCTTCAAACGACGATTCCCAAGCAACTAAAAGAGTCTAACTATCGCAATAACTTTCAGAATCTGCGGAATATATTCTAGTTTCATAATAACATCACCGGGAATTTTGCACGGTGAAACTTTAGGCCCGGGGGGCGTTTTTACGCAGACTTTCGGCAGCCGTCCTACGCTCTCAAATTTTTTTTCGCAGTTTCACATGCCCATCTTCAAACGACGATTCCCAAGCAACTAAAAGAGTCTAACTATCGCAATAACTTTCAGAATCTGCGGAATATATTCTAGTTTCATAATAACATCACCGGGAATTTTGCACGGTGAAACTTTAGGCCCGGGGGCGTTTTTACGCAGACTTTCGGCAGCCGTCCTACGTTCTCAAATTTTTTTCGCAGTTTCACATGCCCATCTTCAAACGACGATTCCCAAGCAACTAAAAGAGTCTAACTATCGCAATAACTTTCAGAATCTGCGGAATATATTCTAGTTTCATAATAACATCACCGGGAATTTTGCACGGTGAAACTTTAGGCCCGGGGGGCGTTTTTACGCAGACTTTCGGCAGCCGTCCTACGCTCTCAAATTTTTTTTCGCAGTTTCACATGCCCATCTTCAAACGACGATTCCCAAGCAACTAAAAGAGTCTAACTATCGCAATAACTTTCAGAATCTGCGGAATATATTCTAGTTTCATAATAACATCACCGGGAATTTTGCACGGTGAAACTTTAGGCCCGGGGGCGTTTTTACGCAGACTTTCGGCAGCCGTCCTACGCTCTCAAAATTTTTTTCGCAGTTTCACATGCCCATCTTCAAACGACGATTCCCCAAGCAACTAAAAGAGTCTAACTATCGCAATAACTTTCAGAATCTGCGGAATATATTCTAGTTTCATAATAACATCACCGGGAATTTTGCACGGTGAAACTTTAGGCCCGGGGGGCGTTTTTACGCAGACTTTCGGCAGCCGTCCTACGCTCTCAAATTTTTTTTCGCAGTTTCACATGCCCATCTTCAAACGACGATTCCCAAGCAACTAAAAGAGTCTAACTATCGCAATAACTTTCAGAATCTGCGGAATATATTCTAGTTTCATAATAACATCACCGGGAATTTTGCACGGTGAAACTTTAGGCCCGGGGGGCGTTTTTACGCAGACTTTCGGCAGCCGTCCTACGCTCTCAAAATTTTTTTCGCAGTTTCACATGCCCATCTTCAAACGACGATTCCCAAGCAACTAAAAGAGTCTAACTATCGCAATAACTTTCAGAATCTGCGGAATATATTCTAGTTTCATAATAACATCACCGGGAATTTTGCACGGTGAAACTTTAGGCCCGGGGGGCGTTTTTACGCAGACTTTCGGCAGCCGTCCTACGCTCTCAAATTTTTTTTCGCAGTTTCACATGCCCATCTTCAAACGACGATTCCCAAGCAACTAAAAGAGTCTAACTATCGCAATAACTTTCAGAATCTGCGGAATATATTCTAGTTTCATAATAACATCACCGGGAATTTTGCACGGTGAAACTTTAGGCCCGAGGGGCGTTTTTACGCAGACTTTCGGCAGCCGTCCTACGCTCTCAAATTTTTTTTCGCAGTTTCACATGCCCATCTTCAAACGACGATTCCCAAGCAACTAAAAGAGTCTAACTATCGCAATAACTTTCAGAATCTGCGGAATATATTCTAGTTTCATAATAACATCACCGGGAATTTTGCACGGTGAAACTTTAGGCCCGGGGGGCGTTTTTACGCAGACTTTCGGCAGCCGTCCTACGCTCTCAAAATTTTTTTCGCAGTTTCACATGCCCATCTTCAAACGACGATTCCCAAGCAACTAAAAGAGTCTAACTATCGCAATAACTTTCAGAATCTGCGGAATATATTCTAGTTTCATAATAACATCACCGGGAATTTTGCACGGTGAAACTTTAGGCCCGGGGGCGTTTTTACGCAGACTTTCGGCAGCCGTCCTACGCTCTCAAAATTTTTTTCGCAGTTTCACATGCCCATCTTCAAACGACGATTCCCAAGCAACTAAAAGAGTCTAACTATCGCAATAACTTTCAGAATCTGCGGAATATATTCTAGTTTCATAATAACATCACCGGGAATTTTGCACGGTGAAACTTTAGGCCCGGGGGGCGTTTTTACGCAGACTTTCGGCAGCCGTCCTACGCTCTCAAATTTTTTTTCGCAGTTTCACATGCCCATCTTCAAACGACGATTCCCAAGCAACTAAAAGAGTCTAACTATCGCAATAACTTTCAGAATCTGCGGAATATATTCTAGTTTCATAATAATATCACCGGGAATTTTGCACGGTGAAACTTTAGGCCCGGGGGGCGTTTTTACGCAGACTTTCGGCAGCCGTCCTACGCTCTCAAAATTTTTTTCGCAGTTTCACATGCCCATCTTCAAACGACGATTCCCAAGCAACTAAAAGAGTCTAACTATCGCAATAACTTTCAGAATCTGCGGAATATATTCTTGTTTCATAATAACATCACCGGGAATTTTGCACGGTGAAACTTTAGGCCCGGGGGGCGTTTTTACGCAGACTTTCGGCAGCCGTCCTACGCTCTCAAATTTTTTTTCGCAGTTTCACATGCCCATATTCAAACGACGATTCCCAAGCAACTAAAAGAGTCTAACTATCGCAATAACTTTCAGAATCTGCGGAATATATTCTAGTTTCATAATAACATCACCGGGAATTTTGCACGGTGAAACTTTAGGCCCGGGGGGCGTTTTTACGCAGACTTTCGGCAGCCGTCCTACGCTCTCAAAATTTTTTTCGCAGTTTCACATGCCCATCTTCAAACGACGATTCCCAAGCAACTAAAAGAGTCTAACTATCGCAATAACTTTCAGAATCTGCGGAATATATTCTAGTTTCATAATAACATCACCGGGAATTTTGCACGGTGAAACTTTAGGCCCGGGGGGCGTTTTTACGCAGACTTTCGGCAGCCGTCCTACGCTCTCAAATTTTTTTTCGCAGTTTCACATGCCCATCTTCAAACGACGATTCCCAAGCAACTAAAAGAGTCTAACTATCGCAATAACTTTCAGAATCTGCGGAATATATTCTAGTTTCATAATAACATCACCGGGAATTTTGCACGGTGAAACTTTAGGCCCGGGGGGCGTTTTTACGCAGACTTTCGGCAGCCGTCCTACGCTCTCAAATTTTTTTTCGCAGTTTCACATGCCCATCTTCAAACGACGATTCCCAAGCAACTAAAAGAGTCTAACTATCGCAATAACTTTCAGAATCTGCGGAATATATTCTAGTTTCATAATAACATCACCGGGAATTTTGCACGGTGAAACTTTAGGCCCGGGGGGCGTTTTTACGCAGACTTTCGGCAGCCGTCCTACGTTCTCAAAATTTTTTTCGCAGTTTCACATGCCCATCTTCAAACGACGATTCCCAAGCAACTAAAAGAGTCTAACTATCGCAATAACTTTCAGAATCTGCGGAATATATTCTAGTTTCATAATAACATCACCGGGAATTTTGCACGGTGAAACTTTAGGCCCGGGGGGCGTTTTTACGCAGACTTTCGGCAGCCGTCCTACGCTCTCAAATTTTTTTTCGCAGTTTCACATGCCC
The DNA here is from genome assembly GCA_963930645.1 of Salticus scenicus. Classification (NCBI taxonomy): domain Eukaryota; kingdom Metazoa; phylum Arthropoda; class Arachnida; order Araneae; family Salticidae; genus Salticus; species Salticus scenicus. Next base: position 59,470 of record CAWVNO010001634.1, on the reverse strand, counting down.
ATCTTCAAACGACGATTCCCAAGCAACTAAAAGAGTCTAACTATCGCAATAACTTTCAGAATCTGCGGAATATATTCTAGTTTCATAATAACATCACCGGGAATTTTGCACGGTGAAACTTTAGGCCCGGGGGGCGTTTTTACGCAGACTTTCGGCAGCCGTCCTACGCTCTCAAAATTTTTTTCGCAGTTTCACATGCCCATCTTCAAACGACGATTCCCAAGCAACTAAAAGAGTCTAACTATCGCAATAACTTTCAGAATCTGCGGAATATATTCTAGTTTCATAATAACATCACCGGGAATTTTGCACGGTGAAACTTTAGGCCCGGGGGGCGTTTTTACGCAGACTTTCGGCAGCCGTCCTACGCTCTCAAAATTTTTTTCGCAGTTTCGCATGCCCATCTTCAAACGACGATTCCCAAGCAACTAAAAGAGTCTAACTATCGCAATAACTTTCAGAATCTGCGGAATATATTCTAGTTTCATAATAACATCACCGGGAATTTTGCACGGTGAAACTTTAGGCCCGGGGGGCGTTTTTACGCAGACTTTCGGCAGCCGTCCTACGTTCTCAAAATTTTTTTCGCAGTTTTGTCAGGTTTATAACCCTGACATGATTATCTTAAAGCTTCAAAGTTAAGCAGAGTTGAAATAATAGAGCCCAGTGGAAACTGTATTGAGCAGGTAAAAAGAAATATGACAAGTTTTTCTTTTAGATAAAATCATTTATTTAAAAACTAGATTGATTTATCTAGTGAAATAAAAATATGGCAAACGAAAATAAAAATTATAATACATTTAGACGATTCGTTTAATATTCTTCAGGGCAGATATAATAGTACAGAGTAGTTACTGAAGCCTATACTATTACTGAAAGAAGCTTAAAAGTTTGCAGTTTTAAAATAACTATCATCCTCGAATTAATCTAAAAATATTTACTTAAACCTCATCTGAAAAACAACAGCTTTCTACACAAGCTAATATTGTCGAGGTTATCAAGGAAAAATTTAAACTGAAATATACAAACTACGTTTCATGCCAGCTCCTTTATTACCGGGATTCACATCGGCATCAACACGGAAAAAGCCCCACAATTGCTTTTCTGCTACGCTACTTATTCAATTCAAGCAGATGACGTAGACTAATGTCATTTGCATACGGATAGCTTCGGTTAACGTATTAATATTTTATGCTAAAATAAATTTTAAATAAACTATGAGTTTTTAAATATTTATTAACTTAAAATTATAAAAGTAAATAGAATATAAATTACTTATATTTTAATAACCATCGGTTTTAATAAAAAAGGAAAGATAGTTAAACTAAAGAGGGAGTGAAACTGAATAAAACATTGAGTGTCAAGAACATACTAATGTTTTAAATTTGTAAACCTAACAATAAGCCCCCCCTCTTGACACTCAACCGAGACCATGAAAAAAAAAATATATATACCTGCCCTGAATTTACAAGTTCACATCATATTATTTGAGTAACAAAAAAACTTGTATATAAAAAACATAAATTGACAGATTCAACAACGACTTGCTACTAATCGTCTTTCTTTAGTGTATTTCAAGAGCAAAGCAGTCCAATTTTTGCAATGCTTCATTTTGAAGTTATACAGAAAATTCTTCTTGCTATGAAGATATAATATAAATAATTAAGCATTGACATGTACATAAATTAACTAATATATGATATAAAACAAGTATATACATTTTGCAATATAATAAACACTTTGAGAAATACATTTGCATTTTCATATTAAAGAGAAAAACATTCTGTTCTCTTTAGAAATAAATAACTTTTAAAAAATTGAAACTTATTTCCTTAATTCTTCTCTTCAAAATTTACTCCTTAAAATATACATGTTACTCAGTAGATGAAAATAGGCTACTTATGAAAAGAGATAACCCGTATTTTGTTAACGGTTTCGTGAAAATATCTGACCAATTATTTACACTTTTAACATGTTTAATATTAAATATGTTTTTATAAATCAAATCCCTTATAAAAAATAATTTTACGTCGATGTGTTTTGTACGATAGTTTTCAATGGGAGACTTCACGAAATCTATAGCAGCCATGTTATCGACTAAAAGTAAAGATTTTTCTTTAGTACCCTGTATTAGTTTTTTATTAAAGCATTCTTCTAAAATTCTATCGAACCATAATAGCTCTTTTGCAGCTTCGGTCATGGCTACGAATTCAGATTCCATAGTACTTAAACTGATACATTTTTCCTTAAACGTTCTCCAAGCTACGGGTGAATTATCGAGTAAAATCAGCTGCCCCCCATTGAAGTCCTATCGTCTCTGTTGGCCGCAAAATCAGCGTCTGAATAAACAGTAATATGTGGTTTCCTGCACTCAAGTTTTAACTTTAAATTTTTGGTATAACAAACATAACCTAAGAGTTTTAACAGGCCATTCCAATGCATTATGCCAGGATTACTTTGGAATTGGGCAAAAATATTAACCGCGTACGATATGTCAGGTCTAGTTCTATTAGAGAGAAACGATAAGCAACCTAAAATGCTTCTATAAGGATATTTTGACATTTCTATTGTTTCAGCGTTAGTTTGAGGACACTGAGATTTTGAGTAAATTATCCCTTTACTAATGGGGAGAGACGATATAGGAAAATTGAAATTTTTAAATCTGTTACATATTTCACTAATATATGAATGTTGATGAATAGTTAAATTTCCATTATTTTCCTCGAATTCTACACCCAATAGTTTACGGGTTTTTCCTAAGATTTTTAAATCAAAATTTTTACTCAATAAGTCCACTACTTCATCTATATGATTTTTAAATTTTGCAAACAATACAATGTCATCGACATACAATAATAAAATTACTTTCTTGTTAAAAATATAAACACAGTTACACCATGAAAATTTGTTGAAACCTATATTGATCAAAATTCTATTCATTTCGAAAAACCAGGCTCTACTACTTTGGTGAAGGCCGTATAAAGCGCGATTTAATTTACAAACGAATTTTTCTTTTCCAATCTCGATGAAACCCGGTGGTTGAGACATATAAATATGTTCATCGAGTGGTGCGTAAAGATATGCACCTTTAATATCCAGTTGTAAATGAGTCCATCCTTTACATGAAACTAGCAATGAAAAGAAGAAGCGTATTACTCCAAAGTTAACGACAGGGCTAAAAGTATCGTCATAACTTTCTCCTTTTATCTGTTTATATCCCTGCGCCACCAGTCTAGCTTTAAAACGAGCTATTTCCCCCCTTTCATTACGTTTAAGAGTGAAGACCCATCTACATCCTAAAATATTAGTATTTGGAGGTGATTTAGTAAGGTGCCATACATTACGTTCCCGAATAACATCCATTTCTTCTTTCATAGCCTGCAACCACTGATTTTTATAAGGAGATTTTAAGACCTGTTTAAAACTCGTTGGGATTTGATCTACGTCTAGTCAATCGTTTTTCTTAGTTAAATCAGGTTCAGAAAAATTAAGTTCATTATCTGAATCAAGTTCACTATCGGAATTAATTTCATCAGAATTTAAAGTTTGTTCTGCACTAGAACAAGATTTTTCATTAATTTTACCTACATATTTTTCCCTAGGACTGAAATTAAAAAGGTTTGGTTCATAAATTATACAGTTTTTCTTACAATATTTTTTAACATCTTTATGACATTTTAAACGTTCATTTTTTCCAAATTCACAATAATAAACGTCGATTCTGTCACTAGTTTTACGGGGTACAAGAGTTCTAAACCATACAGCCTCTCTGAGGGGGACTCGTTTAATTATATCTCGACTTGATTTAATTTCCTCGTCAGAGGAAGATTCAGAACGATCAGGGTAAGTCTGATATATATTAATTGCATCTGAATGAGCATTATTCACGCCTTCTGAATCTGACCCCTCATCTGAACATAACCAACTTTCATTTTCACGGCCCATCACTGCTCCACTACACTCCCCAATATTTATCGGTTCTTCAATTTTAACATTAATTGTTTCTATTATTTTATTTTCATCTGGGAGCCATATCCTGTAACCTTTTGTACTAAGGGCGTAACCTATCATAATTCCTTTTTTCGCTTTACGGTCGAGTTTGTTTCTCAGTTGTTTGGGTACCCCTACGTATGCTGTTGAGCCAAAAGATTTTAAGTGCTTTACTGAAGGTTTATAACCACCATACAACTCAAACGGTGTTTTCTCTAAATCAGTATGACAAATTCTGTTCCAGGTATACGCAAAGTATAAAGCTGCGTCTGGCCAAAAACTTTTATTTAATCCACTTTCGTCTAAAACTGTCCTCATACCGTCAACAATAGTTTGGTTAAATCTTTCTGCAACAGAATTTTGTTCCGGTGAATAAATGTTAGTAAATTCATGTTTTATGCCTTTCAGCTCACAAAAAGATTTAAAATTATTATTTTGAAACTCTTTCCCGTTATCTGATCTAATAGCTTTTACCTGACAGTTTAAAAATCTCTCCGCTCTTGTTACATAATTTCTAAAGTTTTTAAATACCTCAGTTTTTGCTTTCATAGGAAATATTGTTACTTTACGAGAAAAATCATCGATAATTGATAAGAAATACCTTTGACCGTTTCGGCCAGTTATTTTGCATGGTCCCCATACATCCATATGTAATAACTCAAGAGGATGTCTAGACCTTATTTGACCATGGGGTTTAAAAGAAATTCGTCTTTGTTTATTAAGTTTACAAGTTTCACAAGAAGTTTCATTAACTTTTAATTTAGGAAGCCCCCTCACACTATCATATTTACAAGTTCTGTCAATTAGTTTAGGACTAGCATGAGCAAAACGTCTGTGCCACATATTAAAACTGTCCTTTTGAGTATGTAAAACTTTAGTTTTTGTATCATGAGAGTTTCTTTTACTTGAAGTTTTAGAAACTTCAAATTTAACATTTTTCATTTCTTTGGATGGAATTTTTGGAAATAAATAATAAATACCATCATGCAATTTAGCAGTAAATAAAAATTGATCATATTTGTTAGTTACTTTAATTTTACCATTCCCCCCCTTAAATTTAGCTCCTGCAATATCCATCTTTGGAGCAGATATTAAATTTTTTCTCAATTTAGAGCAATACATTACATTAGCAAATGTTATATTTTGTTGACCAAATCGTAATTTAACATCACCAGTTCCTTCAATAGGAAAATCAATATTATCTATTGCAACAGCTAATCTTTCATTATACAATGGTTTAAAATTAGAAAACAAATTTTTATCACCACAAAAGTGATTACTCGCAGCCGAATCAAAAAGCCAATTGCTTTTGTCACACACATTTTTACTTAAATTAGCAAAAGTAAAAAAAACCTGGTTAGAGTCCTTTCTGGTTCGTCTCGGGAGTCTGGAACGGCCTCTTCTCTGGGAATGGTCAGGTTCTTTCTGGTTAGATCTCTCAGGACTGGAATCACTGGTAGTGGATACAGTTGCCTCTGGAGGTTTAGCTCGCCATGGTCTGTGAGGGGATTGAGCACTTTGCCTCTGGAAAAATGGAGACTTTCGGCGTTGATACACTTTCGAAGTTGATCTTGGCTCGAAGTTTTTCCTTGAATTTTGACAAAAACGACTGATATGTCCCGGAACTCCACAGCGGAAACAAGTCACATTTGATCTTGAATATTGTGTGCTGTAACTCTCAGTGAAAAGTTCATCACACTTATCTTGATCACGAAGTTCTATCCTTGATTCTTCACTAATTAATTCAACTAAAATGTCTTTATATACAAATTTATCATCAGGCCACCTAAGTATGCTCTGAACTATACTATCGAATTTCTCTGGGAGATAACGAATTAACTGGAATGATAGATAAACTTCCTTCATTGGCTGATCAATTGCTTCTAAAAGTTCAGCTATTCTCATGAGTCTAGCAGCATACATATCAATTTTCTCGCCACTTTTTATTTTACATGAAAACAGTTCGCTGCACAACTGCATGTGGCGTGCACGGTTATCAGGGTAAAAATGTTGTTTAAGTTTTTTCCATATTTCAGACGGATCCGTTAATTTCTCAATAATCCGACGAAAGTCCTTCTCAGTATTGAGGTATAAAATCGATAAAGCAAGTTTTGACCTCGTATTATAATCTTTTATTTCTTTCGGATCAGCTGATGGTTTCGGCTTTTCCTCAGTTCCGATTACGATATCCCAGGCGTTCTTTTCAAGCAATAAAAACTTCACATCAACTGCCCAGTTACAATAATTCGTAGCATTGAGTTTTTCTATACTATGCTGTATCATTGCCATTTTCGTTAACTGTATTGGCCCCCCCTTCTTAAAGATTCTTATAAAACTTAGGGACCAATACGCCGGAAGAAAACTTTACTTCATTAAACTTTGTCAGTTTAAAACTTTCACTTAAACTGCTCAATACTGGGCAATCGCCCATAACCAAATATGTCAGGTTTATAACCCTGACATGATTATCTTAAAGCTTCAAAGTTAAGCAGAGTTGAAATAATAGAGCCCAGTGGAAACTGTATTGAGCAGGTAAAAAGAAATATGACAAGTTTTTCTTTTAGATAAAATCATTTATTTAAAAACTAGATTGATTTATCTAGTGAAATAAAAATATGGCAAACGAAAATAAAAATTATAATACATTTAGACGATTCGTTTAATATTCTTCAGGGCAGATATAATAGTACAGAGTAGTTACTGAAGCCTATACTATTACTGAAAGAAGCTTAAAAGTTTGCAGTTTTAAAATAACTATCATCCTCGAATTAATCTAAAAATATTTACTTAAACCTCATCTGAAAAACAACAGCTTTCTACACAAGCTAATATTGTCGAGGTTATCAAGGAAAAATTTAAACTGAAATATACAAACTACGTTTCATGCCAGCTCCTTTATTACCGGGATTCACATCGGCATCAACACGGAAAAAGCCCCACAATTGCATTTCTGCTACGCTACTTATTCAATTCAAGCAGATGACGTAGACTAATGTCATTTGCATACGGATAGCTTCGGTTAACGTATTAATATTTTATGCTAAAATAAATTTTAAATAAACTATGAGTTTTTAAATATTTATTAACTTAAAATTATAAAAGTAAATAGAATATAAATTACTTATATTTTAATAACCATCGGTTTTAATAAAAAAGGAAAGATAGTTAAACTAAAGAGGGAGTGAAACTGAATAAAACATTGAGTGTCAAGAACATACTAATGTTTTAAATTTGTAAACCTAACAAGTTTCACATGCCCATCTTCAAACGACGATTCCCAAGCAACTAAAAGAGTCTAACTATCGCAATAACTTTCAGAATCTGCGGAATATATTCTAGTTTCATAATAACATCACCGGGAATTTTGCACGGTGAAACTTTAGGCCCGGGGGGCGTTTTTACGCAGACTTTCGGCAGCCGTCCTACGCTCTCAAATTTTTTTTCGCAGTTTCACATGCCCATCTTCAAACGACGATTCCCAAGCAACTAAAAGAGTCTAACTATCGCAATAACTTTCAGAATCTGCGGAATATATTCTAGTTTCATAATAACATCACCGGGAATTTTGCACGGTGAAACTTTAGGCCCGGGGGGCGTTTTTACGCAGACTTTCGGCAGCCGTCCTACGCTCTCAAAATTTTTTTCGCAGTTTCACATGCCCATCTTCAAACGACGATTCCCAAGCAACTAAAAGAGTCTAACTATCGCAATAACTTTCAGAATCTGCGGAATATATTCTAGTTTCATAATAACATCACCGGGAATTTTGCACGGTGAAACTTTAGGCCCGGGGGGCGTTTTTACGCAGACTTTCGGCAGCCGTCCTACGCTCTCAAATTTTTTTTCGCAGTTTCACATGCCCATCTTCAAACGACGATTCCCAAGCAACTAAAAGAGTCTAACTATCGCAATAACTTTCAGAATCTGCGGAATATATTCTAGTTTCATAATAACATCACCGGGAATTTTGCACGGTGAAACTTTAGGCCCGGGGGGCGTTTTTACGCAGACTTTCGGCAGCCGTCCTACGCTCTCAAATTTTTTTTCGCAGTTTCACATGCCCATCTTCAAACGACGATTCCCAAGCAACTAAAAGAGTCTAACTATCGCAATAACTTTCAGAATCTGCGGAATATATTCTAGTTTCATAATAACATCACCGGGAATTTTGCACGGTGAAACTTTAGGCCCGAGGGGCGTTTTTACGCAGACTTTCGGCAGCCGTCCTACGCTCTCAAATTTTTTTTCGCAGTTTCACATGCCCATCTTCAAACGACGATTCCCAAGCAACTAAAAGAGTCTAACTATCGCAATAACTTTCAGAATCTGCGGAATATATTCTAGTTTCATAATAACATCACCGGGAATTTTGCACGGTGAAACTTTAGGCCCGGGGGGCGTTTTTACGCAGACTTTCGGCAGCCGTCCTACGCTCTCAAAATTTTTTTCGCAGTTTCACATGCCCATCTTCAAACGACGATTCCCAAGCAACTAAAAGAGTCTAACTATCGCAATAACTTTCAGAATCTGCGGAATATATTCTAGTTTCATAATAACATCACCGGGAATTTTGCACGGTGAAACTTTAGGCCCGGGGGGGCGTTTTTACGCAGACTTTCGGCAGCCGTCCTACGCTCTCAAAATTTTTTTCGCAGTTTCACATGCCCATCTTCAAACGACGATTCCCAAGCAACTAAAAGAGTCTAACTATCGCAATAACTTTCAGAATCTGCGGAATATATTCTAGTTTCATAATAACATCACCGGGAATTTTGCACGGTGAAACTTTAGGCCCGGGGGGCGTTTTTACGCAGACTTTCGGCAGCCGTCCTACGCTCTCAAACTTTTTTTCGCAGTTTCACATGCCCATCTTCAAACGACGATTCCCAAGCAACTAAAAGAGTCTAACTATCGCAATAACTTTCAGAATCTGCGGAATATATTCTAGTTTCATAATAACATCACCGGGAATTTTGCACGGTGAAACTTTAGGCCCGGGGGGCGTTTTTACGCAGACTTTTGGCAGCCGTCCTACGCTCTCAAATTTTTTTTCGCAGTTTCACATGCCCATCTTCAAACGACGATTCCCAAGCAACTAAAAGAGTCTAACTATCGCAATAACTTTCAGAATCTGCGGAATATATTCTAGTTTCATAATAACATCACCGGGAATTTTGCACGGTGAAACTTTAGGCCCGGGGGGCGTTTTTACGCAGACTTTCGGCAGCCGTCCTACGCTCTCAAATTTTTTTTCGCAGTTTCACATGCCCATCTTCAAACGACGATTCCCAAGCAACTAAAAGAGTCTAACTATCGCAATAACTTTCAGAATCTGCGGAATATATTCTAGTTTCATAATAACATCACCGGGAATTTTGCACGGTGAAACTTTAGGCCCGGGGGGCGTTTTTACGCAGACTTTCGGCAGCCGTCCTACGTTCTCAAAATTTTTTTCGCAGTTTCACATGCCCATCTTCAAACGACGATTCCCAAGCAACTAAAAGAGTCTAACTATCGCAATAACTTTCAGAATCTGCGGAATATATTCTAGTTTCATAATAACATCACCGGGAATTTTGCACGGTGAAACTTTAGGCCCGGGGGGCGTTTTTACGCAGACTTTCGGCAGCCGTCCTACGCTCTCAAATTTTTTTTCGCAGTTTCACATGCCCATCTTCAAACGACGATTCCCAAGCAACTAAAAGAGTCTAACTATCGCAATAACTTTCAGAATCTGCGGAATATATTCTAGTTTCATAATAACATCACCGGGAATTTTGCACGGTGAAACTTTAGGCCCGGGGGGCGTTTTTACGCAGACTTTCGGCAGCCGTCCTACGTTCTCAAAATTTTTTTCGCAGTTTCACATGCCCATCTTCAAACGACGATTCCCAAGCAACTAAAAGAGTCTAACTATCGCAATAACTTTCAGAATCTGCGGAATATATTCTAGTTTCATAATAACATCACCGGGAATTTTGCACGGTGAAACTTTAGGCCCGGGGGGCGTTTTTACGCAGACTTTCGGCAGCCGTCCTACGCTCTCAAATTTTTTTTCGCAGTTTCACATGCCCATCTTCAAACGACGATTCCCAAGCAACTAAAAGAGTCTAACTATCGCAATAACTTTCAGAATCTGCGGAATATATTCTAGTTTCATAATAACATCACCGGGAATTTTGCACGGTGAAACTTTAGGCCCGGGGGGCGTTTTTACGCAGACTTTCGGCAGCCGTCCTACGCTCTCAAAATTTTTTTCGCAGTTTCACATGCCCATCTTCAAACGACGATTCCCAAGCAACTAAAAGAGTCTAACTATCGCAATAACTTTCAGAATCTGCGGAATATATTCTAGTTTCATAATAACATCACCGGGAATTTTGCACGGTGAAACTTTAGGCCCGGGGGGCGTTTTTACGCAGACTTTCGGCAGCCGTCCTACGCTCTCAAATTTTTTTTCGCAGTTTCACATGCCCATCTTCAAACGACGATTCCCAAGCAACTAAAAGAGTCTAACTATCGCAATAACTTTCAGAATCTGCGGAATATATTCTAGTTTCATAATAACATCACCGGGAATTTTGCACGGTGAAACTTTAGGCCCGGGGGGCGTTTTTACGCAGACTTTCGGCAGCCGTCCTACGCTCTCAAAATTTTTTTCGCAGTTTCACATGCCCATCTTCAAACGACGATTCCCAAGCAACTAAAAGAGTCTAACTATCGCAATAACTTTCAGAATCTGCGGAATATATTCTAGTTTCATAATAACATCACCGGGAATTTTGCACGGTGAAACTTTAGGCCCGGGGGGCGTTTTTACGCAGACTTTCGGCAGCCGTCCTACGCTCTCAAATTTTTTTTCGCAGTTTCACATGCCCATCTTCAAACGACGATTCCCAAGCAACTAAAAGAGTCTAACTATCGCAATAACTTTCAGAATCTGCGGAATATATTCTAGTTTCATAATAACATCACCGGGAATTTTGCACGGTGAAACTTTAGGCCCGGGGGGCGTTTTTACGCAGACTTTCGGCAGCCGTCCTACGCTCTCAAATTTTTTTTCGCAGTTTCACATGCCCATCTTCAAACGACGATTCCCAAGCAACTAAAAGAGTCTAACTATCGCAATAACTTTCAGAATCTGCGGAATATATTCTAGTTTCATAATAACATCACCGGGAATTTTGCACGGTGAAACTTTAGGCCCGGGGGGCGTTTTTACGCAGACTTTCGGCAGCCGTCCTACGCTCTCAAAATTTTTTTCGCAGTTTCACATGCCCATCTTCAAACGACGATTCCCAAGCAACTAAAAGAGTCTAACTATCGCAATAACTTTCAGAATCTGCGGAATATATTCTAGTTTCATAATAACATCACCGGGAATTTTGCACGGTGAAACTTTAGGCCCGGGGGGCGTTTTTACGCAGACTTTCGGCAGCCGTCCTACGCTCTCAAATTTTTTTTCGCAGTTTCACATGCCCATCTTCAAACGACGATTCCCAAGCAACTAAAAGAGTCTAACTATCGCAATAACTTTCAGAATCTGCGGAATATATTCTAGTTTCATAATAACATCACCGGGAATTTTGCACGGTGAAACTTTAGGCCCGGGGGGCGTTTTTACGCAGACTTTCGGCAGCCGTCCTACGCTCTCAAATTTTTTTTCGCAGTTTCACATGCCCATCTTCAAACGACGATTCCCAAGCAACTAAAAGAGTCTAACTATCGCAATAACTTTCAGAATCTGCGGAATATATTCTAGTTTCATAATAACATCACCGGGAATTTTGCACGGTGAAACTTTAGGCCCGGGGGGCGTTTTTACGCAGACTTTCGGCAGCCGTCCTACGCTCTCAAAATTTTTTTCGCAGTTTCACATGCCCATCTTCAAACGACGATTCCCAAGCAACTAAAAGAGTCTAACTATCGCAATAACTTTCAGAATCTGCGGAATATATTCTAGTTTCATAATAACATCACCGGGAATTTTGCACGGTGAAACTTTAGGCCCGGGGGGCGTTTTTACGCAGACTTTCGGCAGCCGTCCTACGCTCTCAAATTTTTTTTCGCAGTTTCACATGCCCATCTTCAAACGACGATTCCCAAGCAACTAAAAGAGTCTAACTATCGCAATAACTTTCAGAATCTGCGGAATATATTCTAGTTTCATAATAACATCACCGGGAATTTTGCACGGTGAAACTTTAGGCCCGGGGGGCGTTTTTACGCAGACTTTCGGCAGCCGTCCTACGCTCTCAAATTTTTTTTCGCAGTTTCACATGCCCATCTTCAAACGACGATTCCCAAGCAACTAAAAGAGTCTAACTATCGCAATAACTTTCAGAATCTGCGGAATATATTCTAGTTTCATAATAACATCACCAGAAATTTTGCACGGTGAAACTTTAGGCCCGGGGGGCGTTTTTACGCAGACTTTCGGCAGCCGTCCTACGCTCTCAAAATTTTTTTCGCAGTTTCACATGCCCATCTTCAAACGACGATTCCCAAGCAACTAAAAGAGTCTAACTATCGCAATAACTTTCAGAATCTGCGGAATATATTCTAGTTTCATAATAACATCACCGGGAATTTTGCACGGTGAAACTTTAGGCCCGGGGGGCGTTTTTACGCAGACTTTCGGCAGCCGTCCTACGCTCTCAAATTTTTTTTCGCAGTTTCACATGCCCATCTTCAAACGACGATTCCCAAGCAACTAAAAGAGTCTAACTATCGCAATAACTTTCAGAATCTGCGGAATATATTCTAGTTTCATAATAACATCACCGGGAATTTTGCACGGTGAAACTTTAGGCCCGAGGGGCGTTTTTACGCAGACTTTCGGCAGCCGTCCTACGCTCTCAAATTTTTTTTCGCAGTTTCACATGCCCATCTTCAAACGACGATTCCCAAGCAACTAAAAGAGTCTAACTATCGCAATAACTTTCAGAATCTGCGGAATATATTCTAGTTTCATAATAACATCACCGGGAATTTTGCACGGTGAAACTTTAGGCCCGGGGGGCGTTTTTACGCAGACTTTCGGCAGCCGTCCTACGCTCTCAAAATTTTTTTCGCAGTTTCACATGCCCATCTTCAAACGACGATTCCCAAGCAACTAAAAGAGTCTAACTATCGCAATAACTTTCAGAATCTGCGGAATATATTCTAGTTTCATAATAACATCACCGGGAATTTTGCACGGTGAAACTTTAGGCCCGGGGGGGCGTTTTTACGCAGACTTTCGGCAGCCGTCCTACGCTCTCAAAATTTTTTTCGCAGTTTCACATGCCCATCTTCAAACGACGATTCCCAAGCAACTAAAAGAGTCTAACTATCGCAATAACTTTCAGAATCTGCGGAATATATTCTAGTTTCATAATAACATCACCGGGAATTTTGCACGGTGAAACTTTAGGCCCGGGGGGCGTTTTTACGCAGACTTTCGGCAGCCGTCCTACGCTCTCAAACTTTTTTTCGCAGTTTCACATGCCCATCTTCAAACGACGATTCCCAAGCAACTAAAAGAGTCTAACTATCGCAATAACTTTCAGAATCTGCGGAATATATTCTAGTTTCATAATAACATCACCGGGAATTTTGCACGGTGAAACTTTAGGCCCGGGGGGCGTTTTTACGCAGACTTTCGGCAGCCGTCCTACGCTCTCAAATTTTTTTTCGCAGTTTCACATGCCCATCTTCAAACGACGATTCCCAAGCAACTAAAAGAGTCTAACTATCGCAATAACATTCAGAATCTGCGGAATATATTCTAGTTTCATAATAACATCACCGGGAATTTTGCACGGTGAAACTTTAGGCCCGGGGGGCGTTTTTACGCAGACTTTCGGCAGCCGTCCTACGCTCTCAAATTTTTTTTCGCAGTTTCACATGCCCATCTTCAAACGACGATTCCCAAGCAACTAAAAGAGTCTAACTATCGCAATAACTTTCAGAATCTGCGGAATATATTCTAGTTTCATAATAACATCACCGGGAATTTTGCACGGTGAAACTTTAGGCCCGGGGGGCGTTTTTACGCAGACTTTCGGCAGCCGTCCTACGTTCTCAAAATTTTTTTCGCAGTTTCACATGCCCATCTTCAAACGACGATTCCCAAGCAACTAAAAGAGTCTAACTATCGCAATAACTTTCAGAATCTGCGGAATATATTCTAGTTTCATAATAACATCACCGGGAATTTTGCACGGTGAAACTTTAGGCCCGGGGGGCGTTTTTACGCAGACTTTCGGCAGCCGTCCTACGCTCTCAAATTTTTTTTCGCAGTTTCACATGCCCATCTTCAAACGACGATTCCCAAGCAACTAAAAGAGTCTAACTATCGCAATAACTTTCAGAATCTGCGGAATATATTCTAGTTTCATAATAACATCACCGGGAATTTTGCACGGTGAAACTTTAGGCCCGGGGGGCGTTTTTACGCAGACTTTCGGCAGCCGTCCTACGCTCTCAAAATTTTTTTCGCAGTTTCACATGCCCATCTTCAAACGACGATTCCCAAGCAACTAAAAGAGTCTAACTATCGCAATAACTTTCAGAATCTGCGGAATATATTCTAGTTTCATAATAACATCACCGGGAATTTTGCACGGTGAAACTTTTGGCCCGGGGGGCGTTTTTACGCAGACTTTCGGCAGCCGTCCTACGCTCTCAAATTTTTTTTCGCAGTTTCACATGCCCATCTTCAAACGACGATTCCCAAGCAACTAAAAGAGTCTAACTATCGCAATAACTTTCAGAATCTGCGGAATATATTCTAGTTTCATAATAACATCACCGGGAATTTTGCACGGTGAAACTTTAGGCCCGGGGGGCGTTTTTACGCAGACTTTCGGCAGCCGTCCTACGCTCTCAAATTTTTTTTCGCAGTTTCACATGCCCATCTTCAAACGACGATTCCCAAGCAACTAAAAGAGTCTAACTATCGCAATAACTTTCAGAATCTTCGGAATATATTCTAGTTTCATAATAACATCACCGGGAATTTTGCACGGTGAAACTTTATCCCCGGGGGGCGTTTTTACGCAGACTTTCGGCAGCCGTCCTACGCTCTCAAAATTTTTTTCGCAGTTTCACATGCCCATCTTCAAACGACGATTCCCAAGCAACTAAAAGAGTCTAACTATCGCAATAACTTTCAGAATCTGCGGAATATATTCTAGTTTCATAATAACATCACCGGGAATTTTGCACGGTGAAACTTTAGGCCCGGGGGGCGTTTTTACGCAGACTTTCGGCAGCCGTCCTACGCTCTCAAATTTTTTTTCGCAGTTTCACATGCCCATCTTCAAACGACGATTCCCAAGCAACTAAAAGAGTCTAACTATCGCAATAACTTTCAGAATCTGCGGAATATATTCTAGTTTCATAATAACATCACCGGGAATTTTGCACGGTGAAACTTTAGGCCCGAGGGGGCGTTTTTACGCAGACTTTCGGCAGCCGTCCTACGCTCTCAAATTTTTTTTCGCAGTTTCACATGCCCATCTTCAAACGACGATTCCCAAGCAACTAAAAGAGTCTAACTATCGCAATAACTTTCAGAATCTGCGGAATATATTCTAGTTTCATAATAACATCACCGGGAATTTTGCACGGTGAAACTTTAGGCCCGGGGGGCGTTTTTACGCAGACTTTCGGCAGCCGTCCTACGCTCTCAAAATTTTTTTCGCAGTTTCACATGCCCATCTTCAAACGACGATTCCCAAGCAACTAAAAGAGTCTAACTATCGCAATAACTTTCAGAATCTGCGGAATATATTCTAGTTTCATAATAACATCACCGGGAATTTTGCACGGTGAAACTTTAGGCCCGGGGGGCGTTTTTACGCAGACTTTCGGCAGCCGTCCTACGCTCTCAAAATTTTTTTCGCAGTTTCACATGCCCATCTTCAAACGACGATTCCCAAGCAACTAAAAGAGTCTAACTATCGCAATAACTTTCAGAATCTGCGGAATATATTCTAGTTTCATAATAACATCACCGGGAATTTTGCACGGTGAAACTTTAGGCCCGGGGGGCGTTTTTACGCAGACTTTCGGCAGCCGTCCTACGCTCTCAAATTTTTTTTCGCAGTCACATGCCCATCTTCAAACGACGATTCCCAAGCAACTAAAAGAGTCTAACTATCGCAATAACTTTCAGAATCTGCGGAATATATTCTAGTTTCATAATAACATCACCGGGAATTTTGCACGGTGAAACTTTAGGCCCGGGGGGCGTTTTTACGCAGACTTTCGGCAGCCGTCCTACGCTCTCAAAATTTTTTTCGCAGTTTCACATGCCCATCTTCAAACGACGATTCCCAAGCAACTAAAAGAGTCTAACTATCGCAATAACTTTCAGAATCTGCGGAATATATTCTAGTTTCATAATAACATCACCGGGAATTTTGCACGGTGAAACTTTAGGCCCGGGGGGCGTTTTTACGCAGACTTTCGGCAGCCGTCCTACGCTCTCAAATTTTTTTTCGCAGTTTCACATGCCCATCTTCAAACGACGATTCCCAAGCAACTAAAAGAGTCTAACTATCGCAATAACTTTCAGAATCTGCGGAATATATTCTAGTTTCATAATAACATCACCGGGAATTTTGCACGGTGAAACTTTAGGCCCGGGGGGCGTTTTTACGCAGACTTTCGGCAGCCGTCCTACGCTCTCAAATTTTTTTTCGCAGTTTCACATGCCCATCTTCAAACGACGATTCCCAAGCAACTAAAAGAGTCTAACTATCGCAATAACTTTCAGAATCTGCGGAATATATTCTAGTTTCATAATAACATCACCGGGAATTTTGCACGGTGAAACTTTAGGCCCGGGGGGCGTTTTTACGCAGACTTTCGGCAGCCGTCCTACGCTCTCAAATTTTTTTTCGCAGTTTCACATGCCCATCTTCAAACGACGATTCCCAAGCAACTAAAAGAGTCTAACTATCGCAATAACTTTCAGAATCTGCGGAATATATTCTAGTTTCATAATAACATCACCGGGAATTTTGCACGGTGAAACTTTAGGCCCGGGGGGCGTTTTTACGCAGACTTTCGGCAGCCGTCCTACGCTCTCAAATTTTTTTTCGCAGTTTCACATGCCCATCTTCAAACGACGATTCCCAAGCAACTAAAAGAGTCTAACTATCGCAATAACTTTCAGAATCTGCGGAATATATTCTAGTTTCATAATAACATCACCGGGAATTTTGCACGGTGAAACTTTAGGCCCGGGGGGCGTTTTTACGCAGACTTTCGGCAGCCGTCCTACGCTCTCAAATTTTTTTTCGCAGTTTCACATGCCCATCTTCAAACGACGATTCCCAAGCAACTAAAAGAGTCTAACTATCGCAATAACTTTCAGAATCTGCGGAATATATTCTAGTTTCATAATAACATCACCGGGAATTTTGCACGGTGAAACTTTAGGCCCGGGGGGCGTTTTTACGCAGACTTTCGGCAGCCGTCCTACGCTCTCAAATTTTTTTTCGCAGTTTCACATGCCCATCTTCAAACGACGATTCCCAAGCAACTAAAAGAGTCTAACTATCGCAATAACTTTCAGAATCTGCGGAATATATTCTAGTTTCATAATAACATCACCGGGAATTTTGCACGGTGAAACTTTAGGCCCGGGGGGCGTTTATACGCAGACTTTCGGCAGCCGTCCTACGCTCTCAAATTTTTTTTCGCAGTTTCACATGCCCATCTTCAAACGACGATTCCCAAGCAACTAAAAGAGTCTAACTATCGCAATAACTTTCAGAATCTGCGGAATATATTCTAGTTTCATAATAACATCACCGGGAATTTTGCACGGTGAAACTTTAGGCCCGGGGGGCGTTTTTACGCAGACTTTCGGCAGCCGTCCTACGCTCTCAAATTTTTTTTCGCAGTTTCACATGCCCATCTTCAAACGACGATTCCCAAGCAACTAAAAGAGTCTAACTATCGCAATAACTTTCAGAATCTGCGGAATATATTCTAGTTTCATAATAACATCACCGGGAATTTTGCACGGTGAAACTTTAGGCCCGGGGGGCGTTTTTACGCAGACTTTCGGCAGCCGTCCTACGCTCTCAAATTTTTTTTCGCAGTTTCACATGCCCATCTTCAAACGACGATTCCCAAGCAACTAAAAGAGTCTAACTATCGCAATAACTTTCAGAATCTGCGGAATATATTCTAGTTTCATAATAACATCACCGGGAATTTTGCACGGTGAAACTTTAGGCCCGGGGGGCGTTTTTACGCAGACTTTCGGCAGCCGTCCTACGCTCTCAAATTTTTTTTCGCAGTTTCACATGCCCATCTTCAAACGACGATTCCCAAGCAACTAAAAGAGTCTAACTATCGCAATAACTTTCAGAATCTGCGGAATATATTCTAGTTTCATAATAACATCACCGGGAATTTTGCACGGTGAAACTTTAGGCCCGGGGGGCGTTTTTACGCAGACTTTCGGCAGCCGTCCTACGCTCTCAAATTTTTTTTCGCAGTTTCACATGCCCATCTTCAAACGACGATTCCCAAGCAACTAAAAGAGTCTAACTATCGCAATAACTTTCAGAATCTGCGGAATATATTCTAGTTTCATAATAACATCACCGGGAATTTTGCACGGTGAAACTTTAGGCCCGGGGGGCGTTTTTACGCAGACTTTCGGCAGCCGTCCTACGCTCTCAAATTTTTTTTCGCAGTTTCACATGCCCATCTTCAAACGACGATTCCCAAGCAACTAAAAGAGTCTAACTATCGCAATAACTTTCAGAATCTGCGGAATATATTCTAGTTTCATAATAACATCACCGGGAATTTTGCACGGTGAAACTTTAGGCCCGGGGGGCGTTTTTACGCAGACTTTCGGCAGCCGTCCTACGCTCTCAAATTTTTTTTCGCAGTTTCACATGCCCATCTTCAAACGACGATTCCCAAGCAACTAAAAGAGTCTAACTATCGCAATAACTTTCAGAATCTGCGGAATATATTCTAGTTTCATAATAACATCACCGGGAATTTTGCACGGTGAAACTTTAGGCCCGGGGGGCGTTTTTACGCAGACTTTCGGCAGCCGTCCTACGCTCTCAAATTTTTTTTCGCAGTTTCACATGCCCATCTTCAAACGACGATTCCCAAGCAACTAAAAGAGTCTAACTATCGCAATAACTTTCAGAATCTGCGGAATATATTCTAGTTTCATAATAACATCACCGGGAATTTTGCACGGTGAAACTTTAGGCCCGGGGGGCGTTTTTACGCAGACTTTCGGCAGCCGTCCTACGCTCTCAAATTTTTTTTCGCAGTTTCACATGCCCATCTTCAAACGACGATTCCCAAGCAACTAAAAGAGTCTAACTATCGCAATAACTTTCAGAATCTGCGGAATATATTCTAGTTTCATAATAACATCACCGGGAATTTTGCACGGTGAAACTTTAGGCCCGGGGGGCGTTTTTACGCAGACTTTCGGCAGCCGTCCTACGCTCTCAAATTTTTTTCGCAGTTTCACATGCCCATCTTCAAACGACGATTCCCAAGCAACTAAAAGAGTCTAACTATCGCAATAACTTTCAGAATCTGCGGAATATATTCTAGTTTCATAATAACATCACCGGGAATTTTGCACGGTGAAACTTTAGGCCCGGGGGGCGTTTTTACGCAGACTTTCGGCAGCCGTCCTACGCTCTCAAATTTTTTTCGCAGTTTCACATGCCCATCTTCAAACGACGATTCCCAAGCAACTAAAAGAGTCTAACTATCGCAATAACTTTCAGAATCTGCGGAATATATTCTAGTTTCATAATAACATCACCGGGAATTTTGCACGGTGAAACTTTAGGCCCGGGGGGCGTTTTTACGCAGACTTTCGGCAGCCGTCCTACGCTCTCAAATTTTCTTTCGCAGTTTCACATGCCCATCTTCAAACGACGATTCCCAAGCAACTAAAAGAGTCTAACTATCGCAATAACTTTCAGAATCTGCGGAATATATTCTAGTTTCATAATAACATCACCGGGAATTTTGCACGGTGAAACTTTAGGCCCGGGGGGCGTTTTTACGCAGACTTTCGGCAGCCGTCCTACGCTCTCAAAATTTTCTTTCGCAGTTTCACATGCCCATCTTCAAACGACGATTCCCAAGCAACTAAAAGAGTCTAACTATCGCAATAACTTTCAGAATCTGCGGAATATATTCTAGTTTCATAATAACATCACCGGGAATTTTGCACGGTGAAACTTTAGGCCCGGGGGGCGTTTTTACGCAGACTTTCGGCAGCCGTCCTACGCTCTCAAATTTTCTTTCGCAGTTTCACATGCCCATCTTCAAACGACGATTCCCAAGCAACTAAAAGAGTCTAACTATCGCAATAACTTTCAGAATCTGCGGAATATATTCTAGTTTCATAATAACATCACCGGGAATTTTGCACGGTGAAACTTTAGGCCCGGGGGGCGTTTTTACGCAGACTTTCGGCAGCCGTCCTACGCTCTCAAAATTTTTTTCGCAGTTTCACATGCCCATCTTCAAACGACGATTCCCAAGCAACTAAAAGAGTCTAACTATCGCAATAACTTTCAGAATCTGCGGAATATATTCTAGTTTCATAATAACATCACCGGGAATTTTGCACGGTGAAACTTTAGGCCCGGGGGGCGTTTTTACGCAGACTTTCGGCAGCCGTCCTACGCTCTCAAATTTTCTTTCGCAGTTTCACATGCCCATCTTCAAACGACGATTCCCAAGCAACTAAAAGAGTCTAACTATCGCAATAACTTTCAGAATCTGCGGAATATATTCTAGTTTCATAATAACATCACCGGGAATTTTGCACGGTGAAACTTTAGGCCCGGGGGGCGTTTTTACGCAGACTTTCGGCAGCCGTCCTACGCTCTCAAATTTTTTTCGCAGTTTCACATGCCCATCTTCAAACGACGATTCCCAAGCAACTAAAAGAGTCTAACTATCGCAATAACTTTCAGAATCTGCGGAATATATTCTAGTTTCATAATAACATCACCGGGAATTTTGCACGGTGAAACTTTAGGCCCGGGGGGCGTTTTTACGCAGACTTTCGGCAGCCGTCCTACGCTCTCAAATTTTTTTTCGCAGTTTCACATGCCCATCTTCAAACGACGATTCCCAAGCAATTAAAAGAGTCTAACTATCGCAATAACTTTCAGAATCTGCGGAATATATTCTAGTTTCATAATAACATCACCGGGAATTTTGCACGGTGAAACTTTAGGCCCGGGGGGCGTTTTTACGCAGACTTTCGGCAGCCGTCCTACGCTCTCAAAATTTTTTTCGCAGTTTCACATGCCCATCTTCAAACGACGATTCCCAAGCAACTAAAAGAGTCTAACTATCGCAATAACTTTCAGAATCTGCGGAATATATTCTAGTTTCATAATAACATCACCGGGAATTTTGCACGGTGAAACTTTAGGCCCGGGGGGCGTTTTTACGCAGACTTTCGGCAGCCGTCCTACGCTCTCAAATTTTCTTTCGCAGTTTCACATGCCCATCTTCAAACGACGATTCCCAAGCAACTAAAAGAGTCTAACTATCGCAATAACTTTCAGAATCTGCGGAATATATTCTAGTTTCATAATAACATCACCGGGAATTTTGCACGGTGAAACTTTAGGCCCGGGGGGCGTTTTTACGCAGACTTTCGGCAGCCGTCCTACGCTCTCAAATTTTTTTTCGCAGTTTCACATGCCCATCTTCAAACGACGATTCCCAAGCAACTAAAAGAGTCTAACTATCGCAATAACTTTCAGAATCTGCGGAATATATTCTAGTTTCATAATAACATCACCGGGAATTTTGCACGGTGAAACTTTAGGCCCGGGGGGCGTTTTTACGCAGACTTTCGGCAGCCGTCCTACGCTCTCAAATTTTTTTCGCAGTTTCACATGCCCATCTTCAAACGACGATTCCCAAGCAACTAAAAGAGTCTAACTATCGCAATAACTTTCAGAATCTGCGGAATATATTCTAGTTTCATAATAACATCACCGGGAATTTTGCACGGTGAAACTTTAGGCCCGGGGGGCGTTTTTACGCAGACTTTCGGCAGCCGTCCTACGCTCTCAAATTTTTTTTCGCAGTTTCACATGCCCATCTTCAAACGACGATTCCCAAGCAACTAAAAGAGTCTAACTATCGCAATAACTTTCAGAATCTGCGGAATATATTCTAGTTTCATAATAACATCACCGGGAATTTTGCACGGTGAAACTTTAGGCCCGGGGGGCGTTTTTACGCAGACTTTCGGCAGCCGTCCTACGCTCTCAAAATTTTTTTTCGCAGTTTCACATGCCCATCTTCAAACGACGATTCCCAAGCAACTAAAAGAGTCTAACTATCGCAATAACTTTCAGAATCTGCGGAATATATTCTAGTTTCATAATAACATCACCGGGAATTTTGCACGGTGAAACTTTAGGCCCGGGGGGCGTTTTTACGCAGACTTTCGGCAGCCGTCCTACGCTCTCAAAATTTTTTTTCGCAGTTTCACATGCCCATCTTCAAACGACGATTCCCAAGCAACTAAAAGAGTCTAACTATCGCAATAACTTTCAGAATCTGCGGAATATATTCTAGTTTCATAATAACATCACCGGGAATTTTGCACGGTGAAACTTTAGGCCCGGGGGGCGTTTTTACGCAGACTTTCGGCAGCCGTCCTACGCTCTCAAATTTTTTTTCGCAGTTTCACATGCCCATCTTCAAACGACGATTCCCAAGCAACTAAAAGAGTCTAACTATCGCAATAACTTTCAGAATCTGCGGAATATATTCTAGTTTCATAATAACATCACCGGGAATTTTGCACGGTGAAACTTTAGGCCCGGGGGGCGTTTTTACGCAGACTTTCGGCAGCCGTCCTACGCTCTCAAATTTTTTTTCGCAGTTTCACATGCCCATCTTCAAACGACGATTCCCAAGCAACTAAAAGAGTCTAACTATCGCAATAACTTTCAGAATCTGCGGAATATATTCTAGTTTCATAATAACATCACCGGGAATTTTGCACGGTGAAACTTTAGGCCCGGGGGGCGTTTTTACGCAGACTTTCGGCAGCCGTCCTACGCTCTCAAATTTTTTTTCGCAGTTTCACATGCCCATCTTCAAACGACGATTCCCAAGCAACTAAAAGAGTCTAACTATCGCAATAACTTTCAGAATCTGCGGAATATATTCTAGTTTCATAATAACATCACCGGGAATTTTGCACGGTGAAACTTTAGGCCCGGGGGGCGTTTTTACGCAGACTTTCGGCAGCCGTCCTACGCTCTCAAATTTTTTTTCGCAGTTTCACATGCCCATCTTCAAACGACGATTCCCAAGCAACTCAAAGAGTCATAACTATCGCAATAACTTCTGAATCTGCGGAATATATTCTAGTTTCATAATAACATCACCGGGAATTTTGCACGGTGAAACTTTAGGCCCGGGGGGCGTTTTTACGCAGACTTTCGGCAGCCGTCCTACGCTCTCAAATTTTTTTTCGCAGTTTCACATGCCCATCTTCAAACGACGATTCCCAAGCAACTCAAAGAGTCACTATCGCAATAACTTTCAGAATCTGCGGAATATATTCTAGTTTTATAATAACATCACCGGGAATTTTGCACGGTGAAACTTTAGGCCCGGGGGGTGTTTTTACGCAGACTTTCGGCAGCCGTCCTACGCTCTCAAATTTTTTTTCGCAGTTTCACATGCCCATCTCCAAACGACGATTCCCAAGCAACTAAAAGAGTCTAACTATCGCAATAACTTTCAGAATCTGCGGAATATATTCTAGTTTCATAATAACATCACCGGGAATTTTGCACGGTGAAACTTTAGGCCCGGGGGGCGTTTTTACGCAGACTTTCGGCAGCCGTCCTACGCTCTCAAATTTTTTTTCGCAGTTTCACATGCCCATCTTCAAACGACGATTCCCAAGCAACTAAAAGAGTCTAACTATCGCAATAACTTTCAGAATCTGCGGAATATATTCTAGTTTCATAATAACATCACCGGGAATTTTGCACGGTGAAACTTTAGGCCCGGGGGGCGTTTTTACGCAGACTTTCGGCAGCCGTCCTACGCTCTCAAATTTTTTTTCGCAGTTTCACATGCCCATCTTCAAACGACGATTCCCAAGCAACTAAAAGAGTCTAACTATCACAATAACTTTCAGAATCTGCGGAATATATTCTAGTTTCATAATAACATCACCGGGAATTTTGCACGGTGAAACTTTAGGCCCGGGGGGCGTTTTTACGCAGACTTTCGGCAGCCGTCCTACGCTCTCAAATTTTTTTTCGCAGTTTCACATGCCCATCTTCAAACGACGATTCCCAAGCAACTAAAAGAGTCTAACTATCGCAATAACTTTCAGAATCTGCGGAATATATTCTAGTTTCATAATAACATCACCGGGAATTTTGCACGGTGAAACTTCAGGCCCGGGGGGCGTTTTTACGCAGACTTTCGGCAGCCGTCCTACGCTCTCAAAATTTTTTTCGCAGTTTCACATGCCCATCTTCAAACGACGATTCCCAAGCAACTAAAAGAGTCTAACTATCGCAATAACTTTCAGAATCTGCGGAATATATTCTAGTTTCATGATAACATCACCGGGAATTTTGCACGGTGAAACTTTAGGCCCGGGGGGCGTTTTTACGCAGACTTTCGGCAGCCGTCCTACGCTCTCAAAATTTTTTTCGCAGTTTCACATGCCCATCTTCAAACGACGATTCCCAAGCAACTAAAAGAGTCTAACTATCGCAATAACTTTCAGAATCTGCGGAATATATTCTAGTTTCATAATAACATCACCGGGAATTTTGCACGGTGAAACTTTAGGCCCGGGGGGCGTTTTTACGCAGACTTTCGGCAGCCGTCCTACGCTCTCAAAATTTTTTTCGCAGTTTCACATGCCCATCTTCAAACGACGATTCCCAAGCAACTAAAAGATTCTAACTATCGCAATAACTTTCAGAATCTGCGGAATATATTCTAGTTTCATAATAACATCACCGGGAATTTTGCACGGTGAAACTTTAGGCCCGGGGGGCGTTTTTACGCAGACTTTCGGCAGCCGTCCTACGCTCTCAAATTTTTTTTCGCAGTTTCACATGCCCATCTTCAAACGACGATTCCCAAGCAACTAAAAGAGTCTAACTATCGCAATAACTTTCAGAATCTGCGGAATATATTCTAGTTTCATAATAACATCACCGGGAATTTTGCACGGTGAAACTTTAGGCCCGGGGGGCGTTTTTACGCAGACTTTCGGCAGCCGTCCTACGCTCTCAAATTTTTTTTCGCAGTTTCACATGCCCATCTTCAAACGACGATTCCCAAGCAACTAAAAGAGTCTAACTATCGCAATAACTTTCAGAATCTGCGGAATATATTCTAGTTTCATAATAACATCACCGGGAATTTTGCACGTTGAAACTTTAGGCCCGGGGGGCGTTTTTACGCAGACTTTCGGCAGCCGTCCTACGCTGTCAAATTTTTTTTTGCAGTTTCACATGCCCATCTTCAAACGACGATTCCCAAGCAACTAAAAGAGTCTAACTATCGCAATAACTTTCAGAATCTGCGGAATATGTTCTAGTTTCATAATAACATCACCGGGAATTTTGCACGGTGAAACTTTAGGCCCGGGGGGCGTTTTTACGCAGACTTTCGGCAGCCGTCCTACGCTCTCAAATTTTTTTTCGCAGTTTCACATGCCCATCTTCAAACGACGATTCCCAAGCAACTAAAAGAGTCTAACTATCGCAATAACTTTCAGAATCTGCGGAATATGTTCTAGTTTCATAATAACATCACCGGGAATTTTGCACGGTGAAACTTTAGGCCCGGGGGGCGTTTTTACGCAGACTTTCGGCAGCCGTCCTACGCTCTCAAAATTTTTTTCGCAGTTTCACATGCCCATCTTCGAACGACGATTCCCAAGCAACTAAAAGAGTCTAACTATCGCAATAACTTTCAGAATCTGCGGAATATATTCTAGTTTCATAATAACATCACCGGGAATTTTGCACGGTGAAACTTTAGGCCCGGGGGGCGTTTTTACGCAGACTTTCGGCAGCCGTCCTACGCTTTCAAAATTTTTTTCGCAGTTTCACATGCCCATCTTCAAACGACGATTCCCAAGCAACTAAAAGAGTCTAACTATCGCAATAACTTTCAGAATCTGCGGAATATATTCTAGTTTCATAATAACATCACCGGGAATTTTGCACGGTGAAACTTTAGGCCCGGGGGGCGTTTTTACGCAGACTTTCGGCAGCCGTCCTACGCTCTCAAATTTTTTTTCGCAGTTTCACATGCCCATCTTCAAACGACGATTCCCAAGCAACTAAAAGAGTCTAACTATCGCAATAACTTTCAGAATCTGCGGAATATATTCTAGTTTCATAATAACATCGCCGGGAATTTTGCACGGTGAAACTTTAGGCCCGGGGGGCGTTTTTACGCAGACTTTCGGCAGCCGTCCTACGCTCTCAAAATTTTTTTCGCAGTTTCACATGCCCATCTTCAAACGACGATTCCCAAGCAACTAAAAGAGTCTAACTATCGCAATAACTTTCAGAATCTGCGGAATATATTCTAGTTTCATAATAACATCACCGGGAATTTTGCACGGTGAAACTTTAGGCCCGGGGGGCGTTTTTACGCAGACTTTCGGCAGCCGTCCTACGCTCTCAAAATTTTTTTCGCAGTTTCACATGCCCATCTTCAAACGACGATTCCCAAGCAACTAAAAGAGTCTAACTATCGCAATAACTTTCAGAATCTGCGGAATATATTCTAGTTTCATAATAACATCACCAGGAATTTTGCACGGTGAAACTTTAGGCCCGGGGGGCGTTTTTACGCAGACTTTCGGCAGCCGTCCTACGCTCTCAAAATTTTTTTCGCAGTTTCACATGCCCATCTTCAAACGACGATTCCCAAGCAACTAAAAGAGTCTAACTATCGCAATAACTTACAGAATCTGCGGAATATATTTTAGTTTCATAATAACATCACCGGGAATTTTGCACGGTGAAACTTTAGGCCCGGGGGGCGTTTTTACGCAGACTTTCGGCAGCCGTCCTACGCTCTCAAATTTTTTTTCGCAGTTTCACATGCCCATCTTCAAACGACGATTCCCAAGCAACTAAAAGAGTCTAACAATCGCAATAACTTTCAGAATCTGCGGAATATATTCTAGTTTCATAATAACATCACCGGGAATTTTGCACGGTGAAACTTTAGGCCCGGGGGGCGTTTTTACGCAGACTTTCGGCAGCCGTCCTACGCTCTCAAAATTTTTTTCGCAGTTTCACATGCCCATCTTCAAACGACGATTCCCAAGCAACTAAAAGAGTCTAACTATCGCAATAACTTTCAGAATCTGCGGAATATATTTTAGTTTCATAATAACATCACCGGGAATTTTGCACGGTGAAACTTTAGGCCCGGGGGGCGTTTTTACGCAGACTTTCGGCAGCCGTCCTACGCTCTCAAAATTTTTTTCGCAGTTTCACATGCCCATCTTCAAACGACGATTCCCAAGCAACTAAAAGAGTCTAACTATCGCAATAACTTTCAGAATCTGCTGAATATATTCTAGTTTCATAATAACATCGCCGGGAATTTTGCACGGTGAAACTTTAGGCCCGGGGGGCGTTTTTACGCAGACTTTCGGCAGCCGTCCTACGCTCTCAAAATTTTTTTCGCAGTTTCACATGCCCATCTTCAAACGACGATTCCCAAGCAACTAAAAGAGTCTAACTATCGCAATAACTTTCAGAATCTGCGGAATATATTCTAGTTTCATAATAACATCACCGGGAATTTTGCACGGTGAAACTTTAGGCCCGGGGGGCGTTTTTACGCAGACTTTCGGCAGCCGTCCTACGCTCTCAAAATTTTTTTCGCAGTTTCACATGCCCATCTTCAAACGACGATTCCCAAGCAACTAAAAGAGTCTAACTATCGCAATAACTTTCAGAATCTGCGGAATATATTCTAGTTTCATAATAACATCACCGGGAATTTTGCACGGTGAAACTTTAGGCCCGGGGGGCGTTTTTACGCAGACTTTCGGCAGCCGTCCTACGCTCTCAAATTTTTTTTCGCAGTTTCAAATGCCCATCTTCAAACGACGATTCCCAAGCAACTAAAAGAGTCTAACTATCGCAATAACTTTCAGAATCTGCGGAATATATTCTAGTTTCATAATAACATCACCGGGAATTTTGCACGGTGAAACTTTAGGCCCGGGGGGCGTTTTTACGCAGACTTTCGGCAGCCGTCCTACGCTCTCAAACTTTTTTTCGCAGTTTCACATGCCCATCTTCAAACGACGATTCCCAAGCAACTAAAAGAGTCTAACTATCGCAATAACTTTCAGAATCTGCGGAATATATTCTAGTTTCATAATAACATCACCGGGAATTTTGCACGGTGAAACTTTAGGCCCGGGGGGCGTTTTTACGCAGACCTTCGGCAGCCGTCCTACGCTCTCAAAATTTTTTTCGCAGTTTCACATGCCCATCTTCAAACGACGATTCCCAAGCAACTAAAAGAGTCTAACTATCGCAATAACTTTCAGAATCTGCGGAATATATTCTAGTTTCATAATAACATCACCGGGAATTTTGCACGGTGAAACTTTAGGCCCGGGGGGCGTTTTTACGCAGACTTTCGGCAGCCGTCCTACGCTCTCAAAATTTTTTTTGCAGTTTCACATGCCCATCTTCAAACGACGATTCCCAAGCAACTAAAAGAGTCTAACTATCGCAATAACTTTCAGAATCTGCGGAATATATTCTAGTTTTATAATAACATCACCGGGAATTTTGCACGGTGAAACTTTAGGCCCGGGGGGTGTTTTTACGCAGACTTTCGGCAGCCGTCCTACGCTCTCAAATTTTTTTTCGCAGTTTCACATGCCCATCTCCAAACGACGATTCCCAAGCAACTAAAAGAGTCTAACTATCGCAATAACTTTCAGAATCTGCGGAATATATTCTAGTTTCATAATAACATCACCGGGAATTTTGCACGGTGAAACTTTAGGCCCGGGGGGCGTTTTTACGCAGACTTTCGGCAGCCGTCCTACGCTCTCAAATTTTTTTTCGCAGTTTCACATGCCCATCTTCAAACGACGATTCCCAAGCAACTAAAAGAGTCTAACTATCGCAATAACTTTCAGAATCTGCGGAATATATTCTAGTTTCATAATAACATCACCGGGAATTTTGCACGGTGAAACTTTAGGCCCGGGGGGCGTTTTTACGCAGACTTTCGGCAGCCGTCCTACGCTCTCAAATTTTTTTTCGCAGTTTCACATGCCCATCTTCAAACGACGATTCCCAAGCAACTAAAAGAGTCTAACTATCACAATAACTTTCAGAATCTGCGGAATATATTCTAGTTTCATAATAACATCACCGGGAATTTTGCACGGTGAAACTTTAGGCCCGGGGGGCGTTTTTACGCAGACTTTCGGCAGCCGTCCTACGCTCTCAAATTTTTTTTCGCAGTTTCACATGCCCATCTTCAAACGACGATTCCCAAGCAACTAAAAGAGTCTAACTATCGCAATAACTTTCAGAATCTGCGGAATATATTCTAGTTTCATAATAACATCACCGGGAATTTTGCACGGTGAAACTTCAGGCCCGGGGGGCGTTTTTACGCAGACTTTCGGCAGCCGTCCTACGCTCTCAAAATTTTTTTCGCAGTTTCACATGCCCATCTTCAAACGACGATTCCCAAGCAACTAAAAGAGTCTAACTATCGCAATAACTTTCAGAATCTGCGGAATATATTCTAGTTTCATAATAACATCACCGGGAATTTTGCACGGTGAAACTTTAGGCCCGGGGGGCGTTTTTACGCAGACTTTCGGCAGCCGTCCTACGCTCTCAAAATTTTTTTCGCAGTTTCACATGCCCATCTTCAAACGACGATTCCCAAGCAACTAAAAGAGTCTAACTATCGCAATAACTTTCAGAATCTGCGGAATATATTCTAGTTTCATAATAACATCACCGGGAATTTTGCACGGTGAAACTTTAGGCCCGGGGGGCGTTTTTACGCAGACTTTCGGCAGCCGTCCTACGCTCTCAAAATTTTTTTCGCAGTTTCACATGCCCATCTTCAAACGACGATTCCCAAGCAACTAAAAGATTCTAACTATCGCAATAACTTTCAGAATCTGCGGAATATATTCTAGTTTCATAATAACATCACCGGGAATTTTGCACGGTGAAACTTTAGGCCCGGGGGGCGTTTTTACGCAGACTTTCGGCAGCCGTCCTACGCTCTCAAATTTTTTTCGCAGTTTCACATGCCCATCTTCAAACGACGATTCCCAAGCAACTAAAAGAGTCTAACTATCGCAATAACTTTCAGAATCTGCGGAATATATTCTAGTTTCATAATAACATCACCGGGAATTTTGCACGGTGAAACTTTAGGCCCGGGGGGCGTTTTTACGCAGACTTTCGGCAGCCGTCCTACGCTCTCAAATTTTTTTTCGCAGTTTCACATGCCCATCTTCAAACGACGATTCCCAAGCAACTAAAAGAGTCTAACTATCGCAATAACTTTCAGAATCTGCGGAATATATTCTAGTTTCATAATAACATCACCGGGAATTTTGCACGTTGAAACTTTAGGCCCGGGGGGCGTTTTTACGCAGACTTTCGGCAGCCGTCCTACGCTGTCAAATTTTTTTTTGCAGTTTCACATGCCCATCTTCAAACGACGATTCCCAAGCAACTAAAAGAGTCTAACTATCGCAATAACTTTCAGAATCTGCGGAATATGTTCTAGTTTCATAATAACATCACCGGGAATTTTGCACGGTGAAACTTTAGGCCCGGGGGGCGTTTTTACGCAGACTTTCGGCAGCCGTCCTACGCTCTCAAATTTTTTTTCGCAGTTTCACATGCCCATCTTCAAACGACGATTCCCAAGCAACTAAAAGAGTCTAACTATCGCAATAACTTTCAGAATCTGCGGAATATGTTCTAGTTTCATAATAACATCACCGGGAATTTTGCACGGTGAAACTTTAGGCCCGGGGGGCGTTTTTACGCAGACTTTCGGCAGCCGTCCTACGCTCTCAAAATTTTTTTCGCAGTTTCACATGCCCATCTTCGAACGACGATTCCCAAGCAACTAAAAGAGTCTAACTATCGCAATAACTTTCAGAATCTGCGGAATATATTCTAGTTTCATAATA
This sequence comes from Salticus scenicus, assembly GCA_963930645.1. NCBI lineage: Eukaryota > Metazoa > Arthropoda > Arachnida > Araneae > Salticidae > Salticus > Salticus scenicus. Next base: position 28,215 of record CAWVNO010001634.1, on the reverse strand, counting down.
ACATCACCGGGAATTTTGCACGGTGAAACTTTAGGCCCGGGGGGCGTTTTTACGCAGACTTTCGGCAGCCGTCCTACGCTTTCAAAATTTTTTTCGCAGTTTCACATGCCCATCTTCAAACGACGATTCCCAAGCAACTAAAAGAGTCTAACTATCGCAATAACTTTCAGAATCTGCGGAATATATTCTAGTTTCATAATAACATCACCGGGAATTTTGCACGGTGAAACTTTAGGCCCGGGGGGCGTTTTTACGCAGACTTTCGGCAGCCGTCCTACGCTCTCAAATTTTTTTTCGCAGTTTCACATGCCCATCTTCAAACGACGATTCCCAAGCAACTGAAAGAGTCTAACTATCGCAATAACTTTCAGAATCTGCGGAATATATTCTAGTTTCATAATAACATCACCGGGAATTTTGCACGGTGAAACTTTAGGCCCGGGGGGCGTTTTTACGCAGACTTTCGGCAGCCGTCCTACGCTCTCAAATTTTTTTTCGCAGTTTCACATGCCCATCTTCAAACGACGATTCCCAAGCAACTAAAAGAGTCTAACTATCGCAATAACTTTCAGAATCTGCGGAATATATTCTAGTTTCATAATAACATCACCGGGAATTTTGCACGTTGAAACTTTAGGCCCGGGGGGCGTTTTTACGCAGACTTTCGGCAGCCGTCCTACGCTGTCAAATTTTTTTTTGCAGTTTCACATGCCCATCTTCAAACGACGATTCCCAAGCAACTAAAAGAGTCTAACTATCGCAATAACTTTCAGAATCTGCGGAATATGTTCTAGTTTCATAATAACATCACCGGGAATTTTGCACGGTGAAACTTTAGGCCCGGGGGGCGTTTTTACGCAGACTTTCGGCAGCCGTCCTACGCTCTCAAATTTTTTTTCGCAGTTTCACATGCCCATCTTCAAACGACGATTCCCAAGCAACTAAAAGAGTCTAACTATCGCAATAACTTTCAGAATCTGCGGAATATGTTCTAGTTTCATAATAACATCACCGGGAATTTTGCACGGTGAAACTTTAGGCCCGGGGGGCGTTTTTACGCAGACTTTCGGCAGCCGTCCTACGCTCTCAAAATTTTTTTCGCAGTTTCACATGCCCATCTTCAAACGACGATTCCCAAGCAACTAAAAGAGTCTAACTATCGCAATAACTTTCAGAATCTGCGGAATATATTCTAGTTTCATAATAACATCACCGGGAATTTTGCACGGTGAAACTTTAGGCCCGGGGGGCGTTTTTACGCAGACTTTCGGCAGCCGTCCTACGCTCTCAAAATTTTTTTCGCAGTTTCACATGCCCATCTTCAAACGACGATTCCCAAGCAACTAAAAGAGTCTAACTATCGCAATAACTTTCAGAATCTGCGGAATATATTCTAGTTTCATAATAACATCACCGGGAATTTTGCACGGTGAAACTTTAGGCCCGGGGGGCGTTTTTACGCAGACTTTCGGCAGCCGTCCTACGCTCTCAAAATTTTTTTCGCAGTTTCACATGAACATCTTCAAACGACGATTCCCAAGCAACTAAAAGAGTCTAACTATCGCAATAACTTTCAGAATCTGCGGAATATATTCTAGTTTCATAATAACATCACCGGGAATTTTGCACGGTGAAACTTTAGGCCCGGGGGGCGTTTTTACGCAGACTTTCGGCAGCCGTCCTAAGCTCTCAAATTTTTTTTCGCAGTTTCACATGCCCATCTTCAAACGACGATTCCCAAGCAACTAAAAGAGTCTAACTATCGCAATAACTTTCAGAATCTGCGGAATATATTCTAGTTTCATAATAACATCACCGGGAATTTTGCACGGTGAAACTTTAGGCCCGGGGGGCGTTTTTACGCAGACTTTCGGCAGCCGTCCTACGCTCTCAAATTTTTTTTCGCAGTTTCACATGCCCATCTTCAAACGACGATTCCCAAGCAACTAAAAGAGTCTAACTATCGCAATAACTTTCAGAATCTGCGGAATATATTCTAGTTTCATAATAACATCACCGGGAATTTTGCACGGTGAAACTTTAGGCCCGGGGGGCGTTTTTACGCAGACTTTCGGCAGCCGTCCTACGCTCTCAAATTTTTTTTCGCAGTTTCACATGCCCATCTTCAAACGACGATTCCCAAGCAACTAAAAGAGTCTAACTATCGCAATAACTTTCAGAATCTGCGGAATATGTTCTAGTTTCATAATAACATCACCGGGAATTTTGCACGGTGAAACTTTAGGCCCGGGGGGCGTTTTTACGCAGACTTTCGGCAGCCGTCCTACGCTCTCAAATTTTTTTTCGCAGTTTCACATGCCCATCTTCAAACGACGATTCCCAAGCAACTAAAAGAGTCTAACAATCGCAATAACTTTCAGAATCTGCGGAATATATTCTAGTTTCATAATAACATCACCGGGAATTTTGCACGGTGAAACTTTAGGCCCGGGGGGCGTTTTTACGCAGACTTTCGGCAGCCGTCCTACGCTCTCAAAATTTTTTTCGCAGTTTCACATGCCCATCTTCAAACGACGATTCCCAAGCAACTAAAAGAGTCTAACTATCGCAATAACTTTCAGAATCTGCGGAATATGTTCTAGTTTCATAATAACATCACCGGGAATTTTGCACGGTGAAACTTTAGGCCCGGGGGGCGTTTTTACGCAGACTTTCGGCAGCCGTCCTACGCTCTCAAAATTTTTTTCGCAGTTTCACATGCCCATCTTCAAACGACGATTCCCAAGCAACTAAAAGAGTCTAACTATCGCAATAACTTTCAGAATCTGCGGAATATATTCTAGTTTCATAATAACATCACCGGGAATTTTGCACGGTGAAACTTTAGGCCCGGGGGCGTTTTTACGCAGACTTTCGGCAGCCGTCCTACGCTCTCAAACTTTTTTTCGCAGTTTCACATGCCCATCTTCAAACGACGATTCCCAAGCAACTAAAAGAGTCTAACTATCGCAATAACTTTCAGAATCTGCGGAATATGTTCTAGTTTCATAATAACATCACCGGGAATTTTGCACGGTGAAACTTTAGGCCCGGGGGGCGTTTTTACGCAGACTTTCGGCAGCCGTCCTACGCTCTCAAAATTTTTTTCGCAGTTTCACATGCCCATCTTCAAACGACGATTCCCAAGCAACTAAAAGAGTCTAACTATCGCAATAACTTTCAGAATCTGCGGAATATATTCTAGTTTCATAATAACATCACCGGGAATTTTGCACGGTGAAACTTTAGGCCCGGGGGGCGTTTTTACGCAGACTTTCGGCAGCCGTCCTACGCTCTCAAAATTTTTTTCGCAGTTTCACATGCCCATCTTCAAACGACGATTCCCAAGCAACTAAAAGAGTCTAACTATCGCAATAACTTTCAGAATCTGCGGAATATATTCTAGTTTCATAATAACATCACCGGGAATTTTGCACGGTGAAACTTTAGGCCCGGGGGGCGTTTTTACGTAGACTTTCGGCAGCCGTCCTACGCTCTCAAAATTTTTTTCGCAGTTTCACATGCCCATCTTCAAACGACGATTCCCAAGCAACTAAAAGAGTCTAACTATCGCAATAACTTTCAGAATCTGCGGAATATATTCTAGTTTCATAATAACATCACCGGGAATTTTGCACGGTGAAACTTTAGGCCCGGGGGGCGTTTTTACGCAGACTTTCGGCAGCCGTCCTACGCTCTCAAAATTTTTTTTGCAGTTTCACATGCCCATCTTCAAACGACGATTCCCAAGCAACTAAAAGAGTCTAACTATCGCAATAACTTTCAGAATCTGCGGAATATATTCTAGTTTCATAATAACATCACCGGGAATTTTGCACGGTGAAACTTTAGGCCCGGGGGGTGTTTTTACGCAGACTTTCGGCAGCCGTCCTACGCTCTCAAATTTTTTTTCGCAGTTTCACATGCCCATCTCCAAACGACGATTCCCAAGCAACTAAAAGAGTCTAACTATCGCAATAACTTTCAGAATCTGCGGAATATATTCTAGTTTCATAATAACATCACCGGGAATTTTGCACGGTGAAACTTTAGGCCCGGGGGGCGTTTTTACGCAGACTTTCGGCAGCCGTCCTACGCTCTCAAATTTTTTTTCGCAGTTTCACATGCCCATCTTCAAACGACGATTCCCAAGCAACTAAAAGAGTCTAACTATCGCAATAACTTTCAGAATCTGCGGAATATATTCTAGTTTCATAATAACATCACCGGGAATTTTGCACGGTGAAACTTTAGGCCCGGGGGGCGTTTTTACGCAGACTTTCGGCAGCCGTCCTACGCTCTCAAATTTTTTTTCGCAGTTTCACATGCCCATCTTCAAACGACGATTCCCAAGCAACTAAAAGAGTCTAACTATCGCAATAACTTTCAGAATCTGCGGAATATATTCTAGTTTCATAATAACATCACCGGGAATTTTGCACGGTGAAACTTTAGGCCCGGGGGGCGTTTTTACGCAGACTTTCGGCAGCCGTCCTACGCTCTCAAATTTTTTTTCGCAGTTTCACATGCCCATCTTCAAACGACGATTCCCAAGCAACTAAAAGAGTCTAACTATCACAATAACTTTCAGAATCTGCGGAATATATTCTAGTTTCATAATAACATCACCGGGAATTTTGCACGGTGAAACTTTAGGCCCGGGGGGCGTTTTTACGCAGACTTTCGGCAGCCGTCCTACGCTCTCAAATTTGTTTTCGCAGTTTCACATGCCCATCTTCAAACGACGATTCCCAAGCAACTAAAAGAGTCTAACTATCGCAATAACTTTCAGAATCTGCGGAATATATTCTAGTTTAATAATAACATCACCGGGAATTTTGCACGGTGAAACTTTAGGCCCGGGGGGCGTTTTTACGGAGACTTTCGGCAGCCGTCCTACGCTCTCAAAATTTTTTTCGCAGTTTCACATGCCCATCTTCAAACGACGATTCCCAACTAACTAAAAGAGTCTAACTATCGCAATAACTTTCAGAATCTGCGGAATATATTCTAGTTTCATAATAACATCACCGGGAATTTTGCACGGTGAAACTTTAGGCCCGGGGGGCGTTTTTACGCAGACTTTCGGCAGCCGTCCTTCGCTCTCAAATTTTTTTTCGCAGTTTCACATGCCCATCTTCAAACGACGATTCCCAAGCAACTAAAAGAGTCTAACTATCGCAATAACTTTCAGAATCTGCGGAATATATTCTAGTTTCATAATAACATCACCGGGAATTTTGCACGGTGAAACTTTAGGCCCGGGGGGCGTTTTTACGCAGACTTTCGGCAGCCGTCCTACGCTCTCAAATTTTTTTTCGCAGTTTCACATACCCATCTTCAAACGACGATTCCCAAGCAACTAAAAGAGTCTAACTATCGCAATAACTTTCAGAATCTGCGGAATATATTCTAGTTTCATAATAACATCACCGGGAATTTTGCACGGTGAAACTTTAGGCCCGGGGGGCGTTTTTACGCAGACTTTCGGCAGCCGTCCTACGCTCTCAAAATTTTTTTCGCAGTTTCACATGCCCATCTTCAAACGACGATTCCCAAGCAACTAAAAGAGTCTAACTATCGCAATAACTTTCAGAATCTGCGGAATATATTCTAGTTTCATAATAACATCACCGGGAATTTTGCACGGTGAAACTTTAGGCCCGGGGGGCGTTTTTACGCAGACTTTCGGCAGCCGTCCTACGCTCTCAAAATTTTTTTCGCAGTTTCACATGCCCATCTTCAAACGACGATTCCCAAGCAACTAAAAGAGTCTAACTATCGCAATAACTTTCAGAATCTGCGGAATATGTTCTAGTTTCATAATAACATCACCGGGAATTTTGCACGGTGAAACTTTAGGCCCGGGGGGCGTTTTTACGCAGACTTTCGGCAGCCGTCCTACGCTCTCAAAATTTTTTTCGCAGTTTCACATGCCCATCTTCAAACGACGATTCCCAAGCAACTAAAAGAGTCTAACTATCGCAATAACTTTCAGAATCTGCGGAATATATTCTAGTTTCATAATAACATCACCGGGAATTTTGCACGGTGAAACTTTAGGCCCGGGGGGCGTTTTTACGCAGACTTTCGGCAGCCGTCCTACGCTCTCAAATTTTTTTTCGCAGTTTCACATGCCCATCTTCAAACGACGATTCCCAAGCAACTAAAAGAGTCTAACTATCGCAATAACTTTCAGAATCTGCGGAATATATTCTAGTTTCATAATAACATCACCGGGAATTTTGCACGGTGAAACTTTAGGCCCGGGGGGCGTTTTTACGCAGACTTTCGGCAGCCGTCCTACGCTCTCAAATTTTTTTTCGCAGTTTCACATGCCCATCTTCAAACGACGATTCCCAAGCAACTAAAAGAGTCTAACTATCGCAATAACTTTCAGAATCTGCGGAATATGTTCTAGTTTCATAATAACATCACCGGGAATTTCGCACGGTGAAACTTTAGGCCCGGGGGGCGTTTTTACGCAGACTTTCGGCAGCCGTCCTACGCTCTCAAATTTTTTTTCGCAGTTTCACATGCCCATCTTCAAACGACGATTCCCAAGCAACTAAAAGAGTCTAACAATCGCAATAACTTTCAGAATCTGCGGAATATATTCTAGTTTCATAATAACATCACCGGGAATTTTGCACGGTGAAACTTTAGGCCCGGGGGGCGTTTTTACGCAGACTTTCGGCAGCCGTCCTTCGCAGTTTCACATGCCCATCTTCAAACGACGATTCCCAAGCAACTAAAAGAGTCTAACTATCGCAATAACTTTCAGAATCTGCGGAATATATTCTAGTTTCATAATAACATCACCGGGGAATTTTGCACGGTGAAACTTTAGGCCCGGGGGCGTTTTTACGCAGACTTTCGGCAGCCGTCCTACGCTCTCAAAATTTTTTTCGCAGTTTCACATGCCCATCTTCAAACGACGATTCCCAAGCAACTAAAGAGTCTAACTATCGCAATAACTTTCAGAATCTGCGGAATATATTCTAGTTTCATAATAACATCACCGGGAATTTTGCACGGTGAAACTTTAGGCCCGGGGGGCGTTTTTACGCAGACTTTCGGCAGCCGTCCTACGCTCTCAAAATTTTTTCGCAGTTTCACATGCCCATCTTCAAACGACGATTCCCAAGCAACTAAAAGAGTCTAACTATCGCAATAACTTTCAGAATCTGCGGAATATATTCTAGTTTCATAATAACATCACCGGGAATTTTGCACGGTGAAACTTTAGGCCCGGGGGGCGTTTTTACGCAGACTTTCGGCAGCCGTCCTACGCTCTCAAAATTTTTTTCGCAGTTTCACATGCCCATCTTCAAACGACGATTCCCAAGCAACTAAAAGAGTCTAACTATCGCAATAACTTTCAGAATCTGCGGAATATATTCTAGTTTCATAATAACATCACCGGGAATTTTGCACGGTGAAACTTTAGGCCCGGGGGGCGTTTTTACGCAGACTTTCGGCAGCCGTCCTACGCTCTCAAAATTTTTTTCGCAGTTTCACATGCCCATCTTCAAACGACGATTCCCAAGCAACTAAAAGAGTCTAACTATCGCAATAACTTTCAGAATCTGCGGAATATATTCTAGTTTCATAATAACATCACCGGGAATTTTGCACGGTGAAACTTTAGGCCCGGGGGGCGTTTTTACGCAGACTTTCGGCAGCCGTCCTACGCTCTCAAAATTTTTTTCGCAGTTTCACATGCCCATCTTCAAACGACGATTCCCAAGCAACTAAAAGAGTCTAACTATCGCAATAACTTTCAGAATCTGCGGAATATATTCTAGTTTCATAATAACATCACCGGGAATTTTGCACGGTGAAACTTTAGGCCCGGGGGGCGTTTTTACGCAGACTTTCGGCAGCCGTCCTACGCTCTCAAAATTTTTTTCGCAGTTTCACATGCCCATCTTCAAACGACGATTCCCAAGCAACTAAAAGAGTCTAACTATCGCAATAACTTTCAGAATCTGCGGAATATATTCTAGTTTCATAATAACATCACCGGGAATTTTGCACGGTGAAACTTTAGGCCCGGGGGGCGTTTTACGCAGACTTTCGGCAGCCGTCCTACGCTCTCAAAATTTTTTTCGCAGTTTCACATGCCCATCTTCAAACGACGATTCCCAAGCAACTAAAAGAGTCTAACTATCGCAATAACTTTCAGAATCTGCGGAATATATTCTAGTTTCATAATAACATCACCGGGAATTTTGCACGGTGAAACTTTAGGCCCGGGGGGCGTTTTTACGCAGACTTTCGGCAGCCGTCCTACGCTCTCAAAATTTTTTTCGCAGTTTCACATGCCCATCTTCAAACGACGATTCCCAAGCAACTAAAAGAGTCTAACTATCGCAATAACTCTTCAGAATCTGCGGAATATATTCTAGTTTCATAATAACATCACCGGGAATTTTGCACGGTGAAACTTTAGGCCCGGGGGGCGTTTTTACGCAGACTTTCGGCAGCCGTCCTACGCTCTCAAAATTTTTTTCGCAGTTTCACATGCCCATCTTCAAACGACGATTCCCAAGCAACTAAAAGAGTCTAACTATCGCAATAACTTTCAGAATCTGCGGAATATATTCTAGTTTCATAATAACATCACCGGGAATTTTGCACGGTGAAACTTTAGGCCCGGGGGGCGTTTTTACGCAGACTTTCGGCAGCCGTCCTACGCTCTCAAAATTTTTTTCGCAGTTTCACATGCCCATCTTCAAACGACGATTCCCAAGCAACTAAAAGAGTCTAACTATCGCAATAACTTTCAGAATCTGCGGAATATATTCTAGTTTCATAATAACATCACCGGGAATTTTGCACGGTGAAACTTTAGGCCCGGGGGGCGTTTTTACGCAGACTTTCGGCAGCCGTCCTACGCTCTCAAATTTTTTTCGCAGTTTCACATGCCCATCTTCAAACGACGATTCCCAAGCAACTAAAAGAGTCTAACTATCGCAATAACTTTCAGAATCTGCGGAATATATTCTAGTTTCATAATAACATCACCGGGAATTTTGCACGGTGAAACTTTAGGCCCGGGGGGCGTTTTTACGCAGACTTTCGGCAGCCGTCCTACGCTCTCAAAATTTTTTTCGCAGTTTCACATGCCCATCTTCAAACGACGATTCCCAAGCAACTAAAAGAGTCTAACTATCGCAATAACTTTCAGAATCTGCGGAATATATTCTAGTTTCATAATAACATCACCGGGAATTTTGCACGGTGAAACTTTAGGCCCGGGGGGCGTTTTTACGCAGACTTTCGGCAGCCGTCCTACGCTCTCAAAATTTTTTTCGCAGTTTCACATGCCCATCTTCAAACGACGATTCCCAAGCAACTAAAAGAGTCTAACTATCGCAATAACTTTCAGAATCTGCGGAATATATTCTAGTTTCATAATAACATTCACCGGGAATTTTGCACGGTGAAACTTTAGGCCCGGGGGGCGTTTTTACGCAGACTTTCGGCAGCCGTCCTACGCTCTCAAAATTTTTTTCGCAGTTTCACATGCCCATCTTCAAACGACGATTCCCAAGCAACTAAAAGAGTCTAACTATCGCAATAACTTTCAGAATCTGCGGAATATATTCTAGTTTCATAATAACATCACCGGGAATTTTGCACGGTGAAACTTTAGGCCCGGGGGGCGTTTTTACGCAGACTTTCGGCAGCCGTCCTACGCTCTCAAAATTTTTTTCGCAGTTTCACATGCCCATCTTCAAACGACGATTCCCAAGCAACTAAAAGAGTCTAACTATCGCAATAACTTTCAGAATCTGCGGAATATATTCTAGTTTCATAATAACATCACCGGGAATTTTGCACGGTGAAACTTTAGGCCCGGGGGGCGTTTTTACGCAGACTTTCGGCAGCCGTCCTACGCTCTCAAAATTTTTTTCGCAGTTTCACATGCCCATCTTCAAACGACGATTCCCAAGCAACTAAAAGAGTCTAACTATCGCAATAACTTTCAGAATCTGCGGAATATATTCTAGTTTCATAATAACATCACCGGGAATTTTGCACGGTGAAACTTTAGGCCCGGGGGGCGTTTTTACGCAGACTTTCGGCAGCCGTCCTACGCTCTCAAAATTTTTTTCGCAGTTTCACATGCCCATCTTCAAACGACGATTCCCAAGCAACTAAAAGAGTCTAACTATCGCAATAACTTTCAGAATCTGCGGAATATATTCTAGTTTCATAATAACATCACCGGGAATTTTGCACGGTGAAACTTTAGGCCCGGGGGGCGTTTTTACGCAGACTTTCGGCAGCCGTCCTACGCTCTCAAAATTTTTTTCGCAGTTTCACATGCCCATCTTCAAACGACGATTCCCAAGCAACTAAAAGAGTCTAACTATCGCAATAACTTTCAGAATCTGCGGAATATATTCTAGTTTCATAATAACATCACCGGGAATTTTGCACGGTGAAACTTTAGGCCCGGGGGGCGTTTTTACGCAGACTTTCGGCAGCCGTCCTACGCTCTCAAAATTTTTTTCGCAGTTTCACATGCCCATCTTCAAACGACGATTCCCAAGCAACTAAAAGAGTCTAACTATCGCAATAACTTTCAGAATCTGCGGAATATATTCTAGTTTCATAATAACATCACCGGGAATTTTGCACGGTGAAACTTTAGGCCCGGGGGGCGTTTTTACGCAGACTTTCGGCAGCCGTCCTACGCTCTCAAAATTTTTTTCGCAGTTTCACATGCCCATCTTCAAACGACGATTCCCAAGCAACTAAAAGAGTCTAACTATCGCAATAACTTTCAGAATCTGCGGAATATATTCTAGTTTCATAATAACATCACCGGGAATTTTGCACGGTGAAACTTTAGGCCCGGGGGGCGTTTTTACGCAGACTTTCGGCAGCCGTCCTACGCTCTCAAAATTTTTTTCGCAGTTTCACATGCCCATCTTCAAACGACGATTCCCAAGCAACTAAAAGAGTCTAACTATCGCAATAACTTTCAGAATCTGCGGAATATATTCTAGTTTCATAATAACATCACCGGGAATTTTGCACGGTGAAACTTTAGGCCCGGGGGGCGTTTTTACGCAGACTTTCGGCAGCCGTCCTACGCTCTCAAAATTTTTTTCGCAGTTTCACATGCCCATCTTCAAACGACGATTCCCAAGCAACTAAAAGAGTCTAACTATCGCAATAACTTTCAGAATCTGCGGAATATATTCTAGTTTCATAATAACATCACCGGGAATTTTGCACGGTGAAACTTTAGGCCCGGGGGGCGTTTTTACGCAGACTTTCGGCAGCCGTCCTACGCTCTCAAAATTTTTTTCGCAGTTTCACATGCCCATCTTCAAACGACGATTCCCAAGCAACTAAAAGAGTCTAACTATCGCAATAACTTTCAGAATCTGCGGAATATATTCTAGTTTCATAATAACATCACCGGGAATTTTGCACGGTGAAACTTTAGGCCCGGGGGGCGTTTTTACGCAGACTTTCGGCAGCCGTCCTACGCTCTCAAAATTTTTTTCGCAGTTTCACATGCCCATCTTCAAACGACGATTCCCAAGCAACTAAAAGAGTCTAACTATCGCAATAACTTTCAGAATCTGCGGAATATATTCTAGTTTCATAATAACATCACCGGGAATTTTGCACGGTGAAACTTTAGGCCCGGGGGGCGTTTTTACGCAGACTTTCGGCAGCCGTCCTACGCTCTCAAAATTTTTTTCGCAGTTTCACATGCCCATCTTCAAACGACGATTCCCAAGCAACTAAAAGAGTCTAACTATCGCAATAACTTTCAGAATCTGCGGAATATATTCTAGTTTCATAATAACATCACCGGGAATTTTGCACGGTGAAACTTTAGGCCCGGGGGGCGTTTTTACGCAGACTTTCGGCAGCCGTCCTACGCTCTCAAAATTTTTTTCGCAGTTTCACATGCCCATCTTCAAACGACGATTCCCAAGCAACTAAAAGAGTCTAACTATCGCAATAACTTTCAGAATCTGCGGAATATATTCTAGTTTCATAATAACATCACCGGGAATTTTGCACGGTGAAACTTTAGGCCCGGGGGGCGTTTTTACGCAGACTTTCGGCAGCCGTCCTACGCTCTCAAAATTTTTTTCGCAGTTTCACATGCCCATCTTCAAACGACGATTCCCAAGCAACTAAAAGAGTCTAACTATCGCAATAACTTTCAGAATCTGCGGAATATATTCTAGTTTCATAATAACATCACCGGGAATTTTGCACGGTGAAACTTTAGGCCCGGGGGCGTTTTTACGCAGACTTTCGGCAGCCGTCCTACGCTCTCAAAATTTTTTTCGCAGTTTCACATGCCCATCTTCAAACGACGATTCCCAAGCAACTAAAAGAGTCTAACTATCGCAATAACTTTCAGAATCTGCGGAATATATTCTAGTTTCATAATAACATCACCGGGAATTTTGCACGGTGAAACTTTAGGCCCGGGGGGCGTTTTTACGCAGACTTTCGGCAGCCGTCCTACGCTCTCAAAATTTTTTTCGCAGTTTCACATGCCCATCTTCAAACGACGATTCCCAAGCAACTAAAAGAGTCTAACTATCGCAATAACTTTCAGAATCTGCGGAATATATTCTAGTTTCATAATAACATCACCGGGAATTTTGCACGGTGAAACTTTAGGCCCGGGGGGCGTTTTTACGCAGACTTTCGGCAGCCGTCCTACGCTCTCAAAATTTTTTTCGCAGTTTCACATGCCCATCTTCAAACGACGATTCCCAAGCAACTAAAAGAGTCTAACTATCGCAATAACTTTCAGAATCTGCGGAATATATTCTAGTTTCATAATAACATCACCGGGAATTTTGCACGGTGAAACTTTAGGCCCGGGGGGCGTTTTTACGCAGACTTTCGGCAGCCGTCCTACGCTCTCAAAATTTTTTTCGCAGTTTCACATGCCCATCTTCAAACGACGATTCCCAAGCAACTAAAAGAGTCTAACTATCGCAATAACTTTCAGAATCTGCGGAATATATTCTAGTTTCATAATAACATCACCGGGAATTTTGCACGGTGAAACTTTAGGCCCGGGGGGCGTTTTTACGCAGACTTTCGGCAGCCGTCCTACGCTCTCAAAATTTTTTTCGCAGTTTCACATGCCCATCTTCAAACGACGATTCCCAAGCAACTAAAAGAGTCTAACTATCGCAATAACTTTCAGAATCTGCGGAATATATTCTAGTTTCATAATAACATCACCGGGAATTTTGCACGGTGAAACTTTAGGCCCGGGGGGCGTTTTTACGCAGACTTTCGGCAGCCGTCCTACGCTCTCAAAATTTTTTTCGCAGTTTCACATGCCCATCTTCAAACGACGATTCCCAAGCAACTAAAAGAGTCTAACTATCGCAATAACTTTCAGAATCTGCGGAATATATTCTAGTTTCATAATAACATCACCGGGAATTTTGCACGGTGAAACTTTAGGCCCGGGGGGCGTTTTTACGCAGACTTTCGGCAGCCGTCCTACGCTCTCAAAATTTTTTTCGCAGTTTCACATGCCCATCTTCAAACGACGATTCCCAAGCAACTAAAAGAGTCTAACTATCGCAATAACTTTCAGAATCTGCGGAATATATTCTAGTTTCATAATAACATCACCGGGAATTTTGCACGGTGAAACTTTAGGCCCGGGGGGCGTTTTTACGCAGACTTTCGGCAGCCGTCCTACGCTCTCAAAATTTTTTTCGCAGTTTCACATGCCCATCTTCAAACGACGATTCCCAAGCAACTAAAAGAGTCTAACTATCGCAATAACTTTCAGAATCTGCGGAATATATTCTAGTTTCATAATAACATCACCGGGAATTTTGCACGGTGAAACTTTAGGCCCGGGGGGCGTTTTTACGCAGACTTTCGGCAGCCGTCCTACGCTCTCAAAATTTTTTTCGCAGTTTCACATGCCCATCTTCAAACGACGATTCCCAAGCAACTAAAAGAGTCTAACTATCGCAATAACTTTCAGAATCTGCGGAATATATTCTAGTTTCATAATAACATCACCGGGAATTTTGCACGGTGAAACTTTAGGCCCGGGGGGCGTTTTTACGCAGACTTTCGGCAGCCGTCCTACGCTCTCAAAATTTTTTTCGCAGTTTCACATGCCCATCTTCAAACGACGATTCCCAAGCAACTAAAAGAGTCTAACTATCGCAATAACTTTCAGAATCTGCGGAATATATTCTAGTTTCATAATAACATCACCGGGAATTTTGCACGGTGAAACTTTAGGCCCGGGGGGCGTTTTTACGCAGACTTTCGGCAGCCGTCCTACGCTCTCAAAATTTTTTTCGCAGTTTCACATGCCCATCTTCAAACGACGATTCCCAAGCAACTAAAAGAGTCTAACTATCGCAATAACTTTCAGAATCTGCGGAATATATTCTAGTTTCATAATAACATCACCGGGAATTTTGCACGGTGAAACTTTAGGCCCGGGGGGCGTTTTTACGCAGACTTTCGGCAGCCGTCCTACGCTCTCAAAATTTTTTTCGCAGTTTCACATGCCCATCTTCAAACGACGATTCCCAAGCAACTAAAAGAGTCTAACTATCGCAATAACTTTCAGAATCTGCGGAATATATTCTAGTTTCATAATAACATCACCGGGAATTTTGCACGGTGAAACTTTAGGCCCGGGGGGCGTTTTTACGCAGACTTTCGGCAGCCGTCCTACGCTCTCAAAATTTTTTTCGCAGTTTCACATGCCCATCTTCAAACGACGATTCCCAAGCAACTAAAAGAGTCTAACTATCGCAATAACTTTCAGAATCTGCGGAATATATTCTAGTTTCATAATAACATCACCGGGAATTTTGCACGGTGAAACTTTAGGCCCGGGGGGCGTTTTTACGCAGACTTTCGGCAGCCGTCCTACGCTCTCAAAATTTTTTTCGCAGTTTCACATGCCCATCTTCAAACGACGATTCCCAAGCAACTAAAAGAGTCTAACTATCGCAATAACTTTCAGAATCTGCGGAATATATTCTAGTTTCATAATAACATCACCGGGAATTTTGCACGGTGAAACTTTAGGCCCGGGGGGCGTTTTTACGCAGACTTTCGGCAGCCGTCCTACGCTCTCAAAATTTTTTTCGCAGTTTCACATGCCCATCTTCAAACGACGATTCCCAAGCAACTAAAAGAGTCTAACTATCGCAATAACTTTCAGAATCTGCGGAATATATTCTAGTTTCATAATAACATCACCGGGAATTTTGCACGGTGAAACTTTAGGCCCGGGGGGCGTTTTTACGCAGACTTTCGGCAGCCGTCCTACGCTCTCAAAATTTTTTTCGCAGTTTCACATGCCCATCTTCAAACGACGATTCCCAAGCAACTAAAAGAGTCTAACTATCGCAATAACTTTCAGAATCTGCGGAATATATTCTAGTTTCATAATAACATCACCGGGAATTTTGCACGGTGAAACTTTAGGCCCGGGGGGCGTTTTTACGCAGACTTTCGGCAGCCGTCCTACGCTCTCAAAATTTTTTTCGCAGTTTCACATGCCCATCTTCAAACGACGATTCCCAAGCAACTAAAAGAGTCTAACTATCGCAATAACTTTCAGAATCTGCGGAATATATTCTAGTTTCATAATAACATCACCGGGAATTTTGCACGGTGAAACTTTAGGCCCGGGGGGCGTTTTTACGCAGACTTTCGGCAGCCGTCCTACGCTCTCAAAATTTTTTTCGCAGTTTCACATGCCCATCTTCAAACGACGATTCCCAAGCAACTAAAAGAGTCTAACTATCGCAATAACTTTCAGAATCTGCGGAATATATTTTAGTTTCATAATAACATCACCGGGAATTTTGCACGGTGAAACTTTAGGCCCGGGGGGCGTTTTTACGCAGACTTTCGGCAGCCGTCCTACGCTCTCAAAATTTTTTTCGCAGTTTCACATGCCCATCTTCAAACGACGATTCCCAAGCAACTAAAAGAGTCTAACTATCGCAATAACTTTCAGAATCTGCGGAATATATTCTAGTTTCATAATAACATCACCGGGAATTTTGCACGGTGAAACTTTAGGCCCGGGGGGCGTTTTTACGCAGACTTTCGGCAGCCGTCCTACGCTCTCAAAATTTTTTTCGCAGTTTCACATGCCCATCTTCAAACGACGATTCCCAAGCAACTAAAAGAGTCTAACTATCGCAATAACTTTCAGAATCTGCGGAATATATTCTAGTTTCATAATAACATCACCGGGAATTTTGCACGGTGAAACTTTAGGCCCGGGGGGCGTTTTTACGCAGACTTTCGGCAGCCGTCCTACGCTCTCAAAATTTTTTTCGCAGTTTCACATGCCCATCTTCAAACGACGATTCCCAAGCAACTAAAAGAGTCTAACTATCGCAATAACTTTCAGAATCTGCGGAATATATTCTAGTTTCATAATAACATCACCGGGAATTTTGCACGGTGAAACTTTAGGCCCGGGGGGCGTTTTTACGCAGACTTTCGGCAGCCGTCCTACGCTCTCAAAATTTTTTTCGCAGTTTCACATGCCCATCTTCAAACGACGATTCCCAAGCAACTAAAAGAGTCTAACTATCGCAATAACTTTCAGAATCTGCGGAATATATTCTAGTTTCATAATAACATCACCGGGAATTTTGCACGGTGAAACTTTAGGCCCGGGGGGCGTTTTTACGCAGACTTTCGGCAGCCGTCCTACGCTCTCAAAATTTTTTTCGCAGTTTCACATGCCCATCTTCAAACGACGATTCCCAAGCAACTAAAAGAGTCTAACTATCGCAATAACTTTCAGAATCTGCGGAATATATTCTAGTTTCATAATAACATCACCGGGAATTTTGCACGGTGAAACTTTAGGCCCGGGGGGCGTTTTTACGCAGACTTTCGGCAGCCGTCCTACGCTCTCAAAATTTTTTTCGCAGTTTCACATGCCCATCTTCAAACGACGATTCCCAAGCAACTAAAAGAGTCTAACTATCGCAATAACTTTCAGAATCTGCGGAATATATTCTAGTTTCATAATAACATCACCGGGAATTTTGCACGGTGAAACTTTAGGCCCGGGGGGCGTTTTTACGCAGACTTTCGGCAGCCGTCCTACGCTCTCAAAATTTTTTTCGCAGTTTCACATGCCCATCTTCAAACGACGATTCCCAAGCAACTAAAAGAGTCTAACTATCGCAATAACTTTCAGAATCTGCGGAATATATTCTAGTTTCATAATAACATCACCGGGAATTTTGCACGGTGAAACTTTAGGCCCGGGGGGCGTTTTTACGCAGACTTTCGGCAGCCGTCCTACGCTCTCAAAATTTTTTTCGCAGTTTCACATGCCCATCTTCAAACGACGATTCCCAAGCAACTAAAAGAGTCTAACTATCGCAATAACTTTCAGAATCTGCGGAATATATTCTAGTTTCATAATAACATCACCGGGAATTTTGCACGGTGAAACTTTAGGCCCGGGGGGCGTTTTTACGCAGACTTTCGGCAGCCGTCCTACGCTCTCAAAATTTTTTTCGCAGTTTCACATGCCCATCTTCAAACGACGATTCCCAAGCAACTAAAAGAGTCTAACTATCGCAATAACTTTCAGAATCTGCGGAATATATTCTAGTTTCATAATAACATCACCGGGAATTTTGCACGGTGAAACTTTAGGCCCGGGGGGCGTTTTTACGCAGACTTTCGGCAGCCGTCCTACGCTCTCAAAATTTTTTTCGCAGTTTCACATGCCCATCTTCAAACGACGATTCCCAAGCAACTAAAAGAGTCTAACTATCGCAATAACTTTCAGAATCTGCGGAATATATTCTAGTTTCATAATAACATCACCGGGAATTTTGCACGGTGAAACTTTAGGCCCGGGGGGCGTTTTTACGCAGACTTTCGGCAGCCGTCCTACGCTCTCAAAATTTTTTTCGCAGTTTCACATGCCCATCTTCAAACGACGATTCCCAAGCAACTAAAAGAGTCTAACTATCGCAATAACTTTCAGAATCTGCGGAATATATTCTAGTTTCATAATAACATCACCGGGAATTTTGCACGGTGAAACTTTAGGCCCGGGGGGCGTTTTTACGCAGACTTTCGGCAGCCGTCCTACGCTCTCAAAATTTTTTTCGCAGTTTCACATGCCCATCTTCAAACGACGATTCCCAAGCAACTAAAAGAGTCTAACTATCGCAATAACTTTCAGAATCTGCGGAATATATTCTAGTTTCATAATAACATCACCGGGAATTTTGCACGGTGAAACTTTAGGCCCGGGGGGCGTTTTTACGCAGACTTTCGGCAGCCGTCCTACGCTCTCAAAATTTTTTTCGCAGTTTCACATGCCCATCTTCAAACGACGATTCCCAAGCAACTAAAAGAGTCTAACTATCGCAATAACTTTCAGAATCTGCGGAATATATTCTAGTTTCATAATAACATCACCGGGAATTTTGCACGGTGAAACTTTAGGCCCGGGGGGCGTTTTTACGCAGACTTTCGGCAGCCGTCCTACGCTCTCAAAATTTTTTTCGCAGTTTCACATGCCCATCTTCAAACGACGATTCCCAAGCAACTAAAAGAGTCTAACTATCGCAATAACTTTCAGAATCTGCGGAATATATTCTAGTTTCATAATAACATCACCGGGAATTTTGCACGGTGAAACTTTAGGCCCGGGGGGCGTTTTTACGCAGACTTTCGGCAGCCGTCCTACGCTCTCAAAATTTTTTTCGCAGTTTCACATGCCCATCTTCAAACGACGATTCCCAAGCAACTAAAAGAGTCTAACTATCGCAATAACTTTCAGAATCTGCGGAATATATTCTAGTTTCATAATAACATCACCGGGAATTTTGCACGGTGAAACTTTAGGCCCGGGGGGCGTTTTTACGCAGACTTTCGGCAGCCGTCCTACGCTCTCAAAATTTTTTTCGCAGTTTCACATGCCCATCTTCAAACGACGATTCCCAAGCAACTAAAAGAGTCTAACTATCGCAATAACTTTCAGAATCTGCGGAATATATTCTAGTTTCATAATAACATCACCGGGAATTTTGCACGGTGAAACTTTAGGCCCGGGGGGCGTTTTTACGCAGACTTTCGGCAGCCGTCCTACGCTCTCAAAATTTTTTTCGCAGTTTCACATGCCCATCTTCAAACGACGATTCCCAAGCAACTAAAAGAGTCTAACTATCGCAATAACTTTCAGAATCTGCGGAATATATTCTAGTTTCATAATAACATCACCGGGAATTTTGCACGGTGAAACTTTAGGCCCGGGGGGCGTTTTTACGCAGACTTTCGGCAGCCGTCCTACGCTCTCAAAATTTTTTTCGCAGTTTCACATGCCCATCTTCAAACGACGATTCCCAAGCAACTAAAAGAGTCTAACTATCGCAATAACTTTCAGAATCTGCGGAATATATTCTAGTTTCATAATAACATCACCGGGAATTTTGCACGGTGAAACTTTAGGCCCGGGGGGCGTTTTTACGCAGACTTTCGGCAGCCGTCCTACGCTCTCAAAATTTTTTTCGCAGTTTCACATGCCCATCTTCAAACGACGATTCCCAAGCAACTAAAAGAGTCTAACTATCGCAATAACTTTCAGAATCTGCGGAATATATTCTAGTTTCATAATAACATCACCGGGAATTTTGCACGGTGAAACTTTAGGCCCGGGGGGCGTTTTTACGCAGACTTTCGGCAGCCGTCCTACGCTCTCAAAATTTTTTTCGCAGTTTCACATGCCCATCTTCAAACGACGATTCCCAAGCAACTAAAAGAGTCTAACTATCGCAATAACTTTCAGAATCTGCGGAATATATTCTAGTTTCATAATAACATCACCGGGAATTTTGCACGGTGAAACTTTAGGCCCGGGGGGCGTTTTTACGCAGACTTTCGGCAGCCGTCCTACGCTCTCAAAATTTTTTTCGCAGTTTCACATGCCCATCTTCAAACGACGATTCCCAAGCAACTAAAAGAGTCTAACTATCGCAATAACTTTCAGAATCTGCGGAATATATTCTAGTTTCATAATAACATCACCGGGAATTTTGCACGGTGAAACTTTAGGCCCGGGGGGCGTTTTTACGCAGACTTTCGGCAGCCGTCCTACGCTCTCAAAATTTTTTTCGCAGTTTCACATGCCCATCTTCAAACGACGATTCCCAAGCAACTAAAAGAGTCTAACTATCGCAATAACTTTCAGAATCTGCGGAATATATTCTAGTTTCATAATAACATCACCGGGAATTTTGCACGGTGAAACTTTAGGCCCGGGGGGCGTTTTTACGCAGACTTTCGGCAGCCGTCCTACGCTCTCAAAATTTTTTTCGCAGTTTCACATGCCCATCTTCAAACGACGATTCCCAAGCAACTAAAAGAGTCTAACTATCGCAATAACTTTCAGAATCTGCGGAATATATTCTAGTTTCATAATAACATCACCGGGAATTTTGCACGGTGAAACTTTAGGCCCGGGGGGCGTTTTTACGCAGACTTTCGGCAGCCGTCCTACGCTCTCAAAATTTTTTTCGCAGTTTCACATGCCCATCTTCAAACGACGATTCCCAAGCAACTAAAAGAGTCTAACTATCGCAATAACTTTCAGAATCTGCGGAATATATTCTAGTTTCATAATAACATCACCGGGAATTTTGCACGGTGAAACTTTAGGCCCGGGGGGCGTTTTTACGCAGACTTTCGGCAGCCGTCCTACGCTCTCAAAATTTTTTTCGCAGTTTCACATGCCCATCTTCAAACGACGATTCCCAAGCAACTAAAAGAGTCTAACTATCGCAATAACTTTCAGAATCTGCGGAATATATTCTAGTTTCATAATAACATCACCGGGAATTTTGCACGGTGAAACTTTAGGCCCGGGGGGCGTTTTTACGCAGACTTTCGGCAGCCGTCCTACGCTCTCAAAATTTTTTTCGCAGTTTCACATGCCCATCTTCAAACGACGATTCCCAAGCAACTAAAAGAGTCTAACTATCGCAATAACTTTCAGAATCTGCGGAATATATTCTAGTTTCATAATAACATCACCGGGAATTTTGCACGGTGAAACTTTAGGCCCGGGGGGCGTTTTTACGCAGACTTTCGGCAGCCGTCCTACGCTCTCAAAATTTTTTTCGCAGTTTCACATGCCCATCTTCAAACGACGATTCCCAAGCAACTAAAAGAGTCTAACTATCGCAATAACTTTCAGAATCTGCGGAATATATTCTAGTTTCATAATAACATCACCGGGAATTTTGCACGGTGAAACTTTAGGCCCGGGGGGCGTTTTTACGCAGACTTTCGGCAGCCGTCCTACGCTCTCAAAATTTTTTTCGCAGTTTCACATGCCCATCTTCAAACGACGATTCCCAAGCAACTAAAAGAGTCTAACTATCGCAATAACTTTCAGAATCTGCGGAATATATTCTAGTTTCATAATAACATCACCGGGAATTTTGCACGGTGAAACTTTAGGCCCGGGGGGCGTTTTTACGCAGACTTTCGGCAGCCGTCCTACGCTCTCAAAATTTTTTTCGCAGTTTCACATGCCCATCTTCAAACGACGATTCCCAAGCAACTAAAAGAGTCTAACTATCGCAATAACTTTCAGAATCTGCGGAATATATTTAGTTTCATAATAACATCACCGGGAATTTTGCACGGTGAAACTTTAGGCCCGGGGGGCGTTTTTACGCAGACTTTCGGCAGCCGTCCTACGCTCTCAAAATTTTTTCGCAGTTTCACATGCCCATCTTCAAACGACGATTCGCAAGCAAGCAACTAAAAGCGTCTAAGCAATAACTTTCAGAATCTGCGGAATATATTTTAGTTTCATAATAACATCACCGGGAATTTTGCACGGTGAAACTTTAGGCCCGGGGGGCGTTTTTACGCAGACTTTCGGCAGCCGTCCTACGCTCTCAAAATTTTTTTCGCAGTTTCACATGCCCATCTTCAAACGACGATTCCCAAGCAACTAAAAGAGTCTAACTATTGCAATAACTTTCAGAATCTGCAGAATATATTCTAGTTTCATAATAACATCACCGGGAATTTTGCACGGTGAAACTTTAGGCCCGGGGGGTGTTTTTACGCAGACTTTCGGCAGCCGTCCTACGCTCTCAAATTTTTTTTCGCAGTTTCACATGCCCATCTTCAAACGACGATTCCGAAGCAACTAAAAGAGTCTAACTATCGCAATAACTTTCAGAATCTGCGGAATATATTCTAGTTTCATAATAACATCACCGGGAATTTTGCACGGTGAAACTTTAGGCCCGGGGGGCGTTTTTACGCAGACTTTCGGCAGCCGTCCTACGCTCTCAAATTTTTTTTCGCAGTTTCACATGCCCATCTTCAAACGACGATTCCCAAGCAACTAAAAGAGTCTAACTATCGCAATAACTTTCAGAATCTGCGGAATATATTCTAGTTTCATAATAACATCTCCGGGAATTTTGCACGGTGAAACTTTAGGCCCGGGGGGCGTTTTTACGCAGACTTTCGGTAGCCGTCCTACGCTCTCAAAATTTTTTTCGCAGTTTCACATGCCCATCTTCAAACGACGATTCCCAAGCAACTAAAAGAGTCTAACTATCGCAATAACTTTCAGAATCTGCGGAATATATTCTAGTTTCATAATAACATCACCGGGAATTTTGCACGGTGAAACTTTAGGCCCGGGGGGCGTTTTTACGCAGACTTTCGGCAGCCGTCCTACGCTCTCAAATTTTTTTTCGCAGTTTCACATGCCCATCTTCAAACGACGATTCCCAAGCAACTAAAAGAGTCTAACTATCGCAATAACTTTCAGAATCTGCGGAATATATTCTAGTTTCATAATAACATCACCGGGAATTTTGCACGGTGAAACTTTAGGCCCGGGGGGCGTTTTTACGCAGACTTTCGGCAGCCGTCCTACGCTCTCAAATTTTTTTTCGCAGTTTCACATGCCCATCTTCAAACGACGATTCCCAAGCAACTAAAAGAGTCTAACTATCGCAATAACTTTCAGAATCTGCGGAATATATTCTAGTTTCATAATAACATCACCGGGAATTTTGCACGGTGAAACTTTAGGCCCGGGGGGCGTTTTTACGCAGACTTTCGGCAGCCGTCCTACGCTCTCAAAATTTTTTTCGCAGTTTCACATGCCCATCTTCAAACGACGATTCCCAAGCAACTAAAAGAGTCTAACTATCGCAATAACTCTTAGAATCTGCGGAATATATTCTAGTTTCATAATAACATCACCGGGAATTTTGCACGGTGAAACTTTAGGCCCGGGGGGCGTTTTTACGCAGACTTTCGGCAGCCGTCCTACGCTCTCAAATTTTTTTTCGCAGTTTCACATGCCCATCTTCAAACGACGATTCCCAAGCAACTAAAAGAGTCTAACTATCGCAATAACTTTCAGAATCTGCGGAATATATTCTAGTTTCATAATAACATCACCGGGAATTTTGCACGGTGAAACTTTAGGCCCGGGTGGCGTTTTTACGCAGACTTTCGGCAGCCGTCCTACGCTCTCAAAATTTTTTTCGCAGTTTCACATGCCCATCTTCAAACGACGATTCCCAAGCAACTAAAAGAGTCTAACTATCGCAATAACTTTCAGAATCTGCGGAATATATTCTAGTTTCATAATAACATCACCGGGAATTTTGCATGGTGAAACTTTAGGCCCGGGGGGCGTTTTTACGCAGACTTTCGGCAGCCGTCCTACGCTCTCAAATTTTTTTTCGCAGTTTCACATGCCCATCTTCAAACGACGATTCCCAAGCAACTAAAAGAGTCTAACTATCGCAATAACTTTCAGAATCTGCGGAATATATTCTAGTTTCATAATAACATCACCGGGAATTTTGCACGGTGAAACTTTAGGCCCGGGGGGCGTTTTTACGCAGACTTTCGGCAGCCGTCCTACGCTCTCAAATTTTTTTTCGCAGTTTCACATGCCCATCTTCAATCGACGATTCCCAAGCAACTAAAAGAGTCTAACTATCGCAATAACTTTCAGAATCTGCGGAATATATTCTAGTTTCATAATAACATCACCGGGAATTTTGCACGGTAAAACTTTAGGCCCGGGGGGCGTTTTTACGCAGACTTTCGGCAGCCGTCCTACGCTCTCAAATTTTTTTTCGCAGTTTCACATGCCCATCTTCAAACGACGATTCCCAAGCAACTAAAAGAGTCTAACTATCGCAATAACTTTCAGAATCTGCGGAATATATTCTAGTTTCATAATAACATCACCGGGAATTTTGCACGGTGAAACTTTAGGCCCGGGGGGCGTTTTTACGCAGACTTTCGGCAGCCGTCCTGCGCTCTCAAAATTTTTTTCGCAGTTTCACATGCCCATCTTCAAACGACGATTCCCAAGCAACTAAAAGAGTCTAACTATCGCAATAACTTTCAGAATCTGCGGAATATATTCTAGTTTCATAATAACATCACCGGGAATTTTGCACGGTGAAACTTTAGGCCCGGGGGGCGTTTTTACGCAGACTTTCGGCAGCCGTCCTACGCTCTCAAATTTTTTTTCGCAGTTTCACATGCCCATCTTCAAACGACGATTCCCAAGCAACTAAAAGAGTCTAACTATCGCAATAACTTTCAGAATCTGCGGAATATATTCTAGTTTCATAATAACATCACCGGGAATTTTGCACGGTGAAACTTTAGGCCCGGGGGGCGTTTTTACGCAGACTTTCGGCAGCCGTCCTACGCTCTCAAAATTTTTTTCGCAGTTTCACATGCCCATCTTCAAACGACGATTCCCAAGCAACTAAAAGAGTCTAACTATCGCAATAACTTTCAGAATCTGCGGAATATATTCTAGTTTCATAATAACATCACCGGGAATTTTGCACGGTGAAACTTTAGGCCCGGGGGGCGTTTTTACGCAGACTTTCGGCAGCCGTCCTACGCTCTCAAATTTTTTTTCGCAGTTTCACATGCCCATCTTCAAACGACGATTCCCAAGCAACTAAAAGAGTCTAACTATCGCAATAACTTTCAGAATCTGCGGAATATATTCTAGTTTCATAATAACATCACCGGGAATTTTGCACGGTGAAACTTTAGGCCCGGGGGGCGTTTTTACGCAGACTTTCGGCAGCCGTCCTACGCTCTCAAAATTTTTTTCGCAGTTTCACATGCCCATCTTCAAACGACGATTCCCAAGCAACTAAAAGAGTCTAACTATCGCAATAACTCTTAGAATCTGCGGAATATATTCTAGTTTCATAATAACATCACCGGGAATTTTGCACGGTGAAACTTTAGGCCCGGGGGGCGTTTTTACGCAGACTTTCGGCAGCCGTCCTACGCTCTCAAATTTTTTTTCGCAGTTTCACATGCCCATCTTCAAACGACGATTCCCAAGCAACTAAAAGAGTCTAACTATCGCAATAACTTTCAGAATCTGCGGAATATATTCTAGTTTCATAATAACATCACCGGGAATTTTGCACGGTGAAACTTTAGGCCCGGGGGGCGTTTTTACGCAGACTTTCGGCAGCCGTCCTACGCTCTCAAATTTTTTTTCGCAGTTTCACATGCCCATCTTCAAACGACGATTCCCAAGCAACTAAAAGAGTCTAACTATCGCAATAACTTTCAGAATCTGCGGAATATATTCTAGTTTCATAATAACATCACCGGGAATTTTGCACGGTGAAACTTTAGGCCCGGGGGGCGTTTTTACGCAGACTTTCGGCAGCCGTCCTACGCTCTCAAATTTTTTTTCGCAGTTTCACATGCCCATCTTCAAACGACGATTCCCAAGCAACTAAAAGAGTCTAACTATCGCAATAACTTTCAGAATCTGCGGAATATATTCTAGTTTCATAATAACATCACCGGGAATTTTGCACGGTGAAACTTTAGGCCCGGGGGGCGTTTTTACGCAGACTTTCGGCAGCCGTCCTACGCTCTCAAAATTTTTTTCGCAGTTTCACATGCCCATCTTCAAACGACGATTCCCAAGCAACTAAAAGAGTCTAACTATCGCAATAACTCTTAGAATCTGCGGAATATATTCTAGTTTCATAATAACATCACCGGGAATTTTGCACGGTGAAACTTTAGGCCCGGGGGGCGTTTTTACGCAGACTTTCGGCAGCCGTCCTACGCTCTCAAATTTTTTTTCGCAGTTTCACATGCCCATCTTCAAACGACGAT
Organism: Salticus scenicus; assembly: GCA_963930645.1. Taxonomy (NCBI): domain Eukaryota; kingdom Metazoa; phylum Arthropoda; class Arachnida; order Araneae; family Salticidae; genus Salticus; species Salticus scenicus. The sequence continues at coordinate 1,983 of CAWVNO010001634.1, read as the reverse complement.
TCCCAAGCAACTAAAAGAGTCTAACTATCGCAATAACTTTCAGAATCTGCGGAATATATTCTAGTTTCATAATAACATCACCGGGAATTTTGCACGGTGAAACTTTAGGCCCGGGTGGCGTTTTTACGCAGACTTTCGGCAGCCGTCCTACGCTCTCAAAATTTTTTTCGCAGTTTCACATGCCCATCTTCAAACGACGATTCCCAAGCAACTAAAAGAGTCTAACTATCGCAATAACTTTCAGAATCTGCGGAATATATTCTAGTTTCATAATAACATCACCGGGAATTTTGCACGGTGAAACTTTAGGCCCGGGGGGCGTTTTTACGCAGACTTTCGGCAGCCGTCCTACGCTCTCAAAATTTTTTTCGCAGTTTCACATGCCCATCTTCAAACGACGATTCCCAAGCAACTAAAAGAGTCTAACTATCGCAATAACTTTCAGAATCTGCGGAATATATTCTAGTTTCATAATAACATCACCGGGAATTTTGCACGGTGAAACTTTAGGCCCGGGGGGCGTTTTTACGCAGACTTTCGGCAGCCGTCCTACGCTCTCAAATTTTTTTTCGCAGTTTCACATGCCCATCTTCAAACGACGATTCCCAAGCAACTAAAAAAGTCTAACTATCGCAATAACTTTCAGAATCTGCGGAATATATTCTAGTTTCATAATAACATCACCGGGAATTTTGCACGGTGAAACTTTAGGCCCGGGGGGCGTTTTTACGCAGACTTTCGGCAGCCGTCCTACGCTCTCAAAATTTTTTTTGCAGTTTCACATGCCCATCTTCAGACGACGATTCCCAAGCAAATAAAAGAGTCTAACTATCGCAATAACTTTCAGAATCTGCGGAATATATTCTAGTTTCATAATAACATCACCGGGAATTTTGCACGGTGAAACTTTAGGCCCGGGGGGCGTTTTTACGCAGACTTTCGGCAGCCGTCCTACGCTCTCAAATTTTTTTTCGCAGTTTCACATGCCCATCTTCAAACGACGATTCCCAAGCAACTAAAAGAGTCTAACTATCGCAATAACTTTCAGAATCTGCGGAATATATTCTAGTTTCATAATAACATCACCGGGAATTTTGCACGGTGAAACTTTAGGCCCGGGGGGCGTTTTTACGCAGACTTTCGGCAGCCGTCCTACGCTCTCAAAATTTTTTTCGCAGTTTCACATGCCCATCCTCAAACGACGATTCCCAAGCAACTAAAAGAGTCTAACTATCGCAATAACTTTCAGAATCTGCGGAATATATTTTAGTTTCATAATAACATCACCGGGAATTTTGCACGGTGAAACTTTAGGCCCGGGGGGCGTTTTTACGCAGACTTTCGGCAGCCGTCCTACGCTCTCAAAATTTTTTTCGCAGTTTCACATGCCCATCTTCAAACGACGATTCCCAAGCAACTAAAAGAGTCTAACTATTGCAATAACTTTCAGAATCTGCAGAATATATTCTAGTTTCATAATAACATCACCGGGAATTTTGCACGGTGAAACTTTAGGCCCGGGGGGTGTTTTTACGCAGACTTTCGGCAGCCGTCCTACGCTCTCAAATTTTTTTTCGCAGTTTCACATGCCCATCTTCAAACGACGATTCCGAAGCAACTAAAAGAGTCTAACTATCGCAATAACTTTCAGAATCTGCGGAATATATTCTAGTTTCATAATAACATCACCGGGAATTTTGCACGGTGAAACTTTAGGCCCGGGGGGCGTTTTTACGCAGACTTTCGGCAGCCGTCCTACGCTCTCAAATTTTTTTTCGCAGTTTCACATGCCCATCTTCAAACGACGATTCCCAAGCAACTAAAAGAGTCTAACTATCGCAATAACTTTCAGAATCTGCGGAATATATTCTAGTTTCATAATAACATCTCCGGGAATTTTGCACGGTGAAACTTTAGGCCCGGGGGCGTTTTTACGCAGACTTTCGGTAGCCGTCCTACGCTCTCAAAATTTTTTTCGCAGTT
>CAWVNO010001633.1:0-15148 GCA_963930645.1 Salticus scenicus | reverse complement strand
TGGATCGTTTTTTTCTTCCTGTGGTACATTTGAAAAAGTTTTCATATATACATGTATACAGGGGCGGACTGGCCCACCCAGCTACCCGGTGATCGCCGGGTGGGCCCCAACTGTCAAATTATGTAGGTTGTGGGCCAGATGAACAGGGAAAAAAATTCGTTATTAGTGCTAAATTTTAATTCTTCAGGAAAAAATAGTGAGAAGGTACATATAATGACAATAAACATTCATCTAAACAAATGATAGAATAGTACAAAAAATTATATGGTACATAATTTTGCCCAGAAAAATCTCAAAATATTGCTTAACTTTTGGCTCATAATTTTTTTGTTATAATGGAGGCTACACTTCTGAACTGCGAAAGCATAGATCAGGTCCATAGATCATAGTCCAGGTCCATTTAAAATCTGTGAGCTCTCAATTTTTCCCGACTAGTGATTTGCCATAAATACGTAAAAATTTCTGCATTAAAGATACTTATGTCAGAACATTGCATTCTCTCAAATTTTCAAGAACTTCTTTTTTTTTTTTTTTTTTTTTTTTTTTGGCAAGTAATTAAAAATAATCTTTACAACAGTGGAACAATAGTTGGGCGCGGTACATGTACCCTGAATGCTATGTGTAAAGGGCAAGCCTATTCTAGTTAACAGCAGGAAGTAAACAGCGAAATGTTTATGAATATCCACTCTTTTTGTAATGGGTAGGGTTGGGTTGTGGGGATTAAAGGCCAACTGACCTCACTAGGGTCCCAGGCCCGAGGGGGAGTACTCTCGGTGTCTTTCTAAAAATCCTAGCCCGTATTTTCGCTAGTTTCGGAGAAAACCACAGAAAAGTCCGAACGCTAGACTGACAAGCGCAACCTGGGTTTGAGCCTGGTACCTCACGTCCATCAGCTTCGAGCGCAGAACCGCTTGGCTGCTGGTGGGTAACTTTTTCTTAAGGGAAAATATATTTAAGTTTTAAAATATTCTAATATTTTTTCTTCTTTCTTTTTTTTTTTTTTTTCCCTCTTACCCATGTATGGCAAAGAAAGTGTTGTTTCTTCATCTAATTTTTGAAATGGTATTCTTGATATATTTGAATGTTTTGAGGTTTTCTGAATTCGAAAATCAGGTTTATAGTGGTTGTTCTGTGGGTGTCTGTGTATGTTATCAGCATACTTGAAGAACAAAGCTACAAGAAAATGTGCAACATGTATGAGCTGTGCTATTATTTATGGGCACAATGTGGTGTGTACCTAATTTATAGATGACATACAGATCAACCAATTATTAAGCAAAAACATTATTTTCAATAGAATGTAATTGGTGGAAGCGCTTTACTGTATTTTACCATGCCCAAGAAACTGCTTAGGAATGAAAATTAATTTATTATACCCACGTGATAAGTAAAGTATTTTTTAAGTTAAATTTTCAGTGTTTGCTTTTTGTATAATTACACTTTTTGAGGTTCTTTGAATACTAATGTCAAGTTTTATAACGTTTGATCCTGTATGTCTGTTGTGTTATCAGCGTAATTTAAAATAACTTAAAAGTCTTGAATTGTGCATAAATGTATTTACCATTTTCAAATGAAGGTTGATAGGAGGCACAGATTTATGTTAGTATACAGTTCTTGTTGTTTTACCCCTTAATCTCCAGTGTTTCTTTAAAATATTCAAATGCAGGTTAAGAGAAACTCGTGTGAGTGCCACATCAGATTTTTAACGTAAGTCAAGAATTATTAAATTTTTAACACCAGGTTACATTTCTAATTATAGAACTTTATTATATAAAAAAGTTCAATTTCAATAATAAAATCACATTCATTATTTGACATAATTTTATTTCTGCTATATTATAAAATTCGTAATTATCAAATAAACTGGTACGTTGCAGGCCCCATAAGACTTTCTTCTATATTTTCTTATACAAATTCACACAGTACAAATTGTTTATTAAAATTATTTTTCGTGATGAATGCAGACGATTTTATCACAGAAAAGTATGTATTAAATGCACAAAGAAAATCAGTTTTATGCAGTTTAAAAAATATCTCAGGAAATGCAGTTTTTTTACTTTCTTATACAAAGTATAAGGAAGTATAGTAACAAAGATAGCCACAGACCACACGGCATACTCTGGTCATTGCTATGTATACAGACAAATACTGGCAATCCAGATGGCGGAAGTAGAAGATGGCAAGTCGGAGCTAACACCTGCGTATGATGTCATCACAGGGAACCCATTGATTTCTTACTAAACAGAAGGCAGAAGACTGCTAATTTACTATGACCAGCTAAAGAAGGAAGAAAACGGGTATCAGCAGGTAACAAGCAGTTGAAATTTCACAAGAAGAAACCAGCCAGTAAGAACAAATCAAGGCCGACCAAGGCGAAATTATGCAAGAAATTATGGACGGTGAAAATGTTGTAATACACGAACACAACACACGAAACTTCTAGACAGCATCGCGGTTCATTTAAAAAGGGGTGTGTACTGCACATCAGCTGTCTTTGCTTTTCATTGATGTTTTGGATGCTGCCGGTTCTATAATGCACGATTTGTTTCTGGAAATTTCTTTTTCGGCTTATAGTCGTAATAGGTGAAAGACTCTAATTAAACAAATATCAATTGTTTTCTAACTTTGTTATTTTTGAAAGTTATGTTTAAAGTTAAGAAAAAATTTATTAGTTAAAATACATGATTCAAGCTGAATCTTAATAAAAAATAGTAGTTTTTTCAAGACTTTTTTCTTCATTATGAAATTCTTACACCAGTACAAGAACATCACCTACTGACTGCTGGCACGTGAGTACATACTTTTCAATCTCATTCATTTATTTGTAAGTCTATATTTTCAACCAAAATGTCATTTTATTTAATGAGATACATGAGTTTACTTGTACTCACGTGTCCAGTGTCAGAAAAGTTTCTACATGGGAAGGAACTATTTGAAGCTACTCTGCATTTGGGTTTTTTTTTTTTTTTTTTTTTTAACAAACAGAAAATAAACCCACAGAAAGTTATTTCAAATTTAACGACAAGATATATCAGCAAAAGAAAGGCGTCCCTATTGGATCACCCATCTCGGGCTTTATGGCCGAGTTTAAAATGAGACTTTGTGAAAACCAAATACTTGAAAAACTAACAGATGAAATCCATTATTCGTATAGATATGTATATGACGTTTTTGCCATAATTAACCATGACAGTGATTAAAAAAAAACTATTAAATATTATAAACAGTTCCGATCCCAATATACAATTCACCTGCAAGGAAGAAATAAATGAAAAAATTAATTTTTTGGATGGTTAAAGTTACACGATCTAGTAATAAAACTAAAACCACCGTATACCAAAAAACTGACAAACAGTGACAAAATAATACATAAGTAAAACTCCCTACCATTATAAAATTAATGTAATCTGTTCGTATGTTAATCGCACCATCTTAATTTGTAATGAACCTGATGACCTAAATGAAGAGTTAGACTTAATTAAACAACATACAAAAAAAGCCAGTTATCTGGATAAAATAATGAATAAACTGGTTAAAAACCCTTGAAACATACCCAATTAAAAAAAAAAAAAAAAACTTCATCCATCCCTTTCGATCGCGGTGTCTCCAACAAAATTAAAAATGTAGCTAGTAAATTTAATGTCAATATCTCAATAAAACCAAATCAAAACATTTTTCAACTAATTCGTAGTGACAAAGATTCCATTTCCCTCTAGAAACCACAGGTACTTACAAAATACCATTTAAAAATAAAAATGGGAATCAGGATTCCACATCGGAGTAACCAAAAGAAAAATCAAAACAAGAATAAATGAACTCAAAAACAATATAAGAACAGGTAAAGTAACCACTGCTTTAACAAAATTGTTTAATAGCAATGACATTATGATAGTCTTCGACAAAGTTAAGAAACTCGCCGATAATAACGATTACCGATACGCAATGTATCACGAATGGATCAAAATAGCAACTAACAGAAATGTGTGCAATGACAGTGACGCAATGGCACTGGATGGAATGTGGCACCACCTTATGGTGAAGGCAGCCCAGAGACATCAGAAAGAGAACTCCACAACAGAAGAAGTTGCTGCCGAGGAGAGCTGGGCGCCCAGCCAAAAAATTTATAGCCAAATATGAAGCAAGTATAAAAAGTTTTATAAAGTTTAATTTATTTAGTTTTGAAAATGCTTCATATAAATTTGTATTGTTTTAAAGTATTCAATTATATCTTAAAAATTACATAATTACAGTCTTTATTTCATTTTATACATATATATAGCATACCCTTGAAAAAGCTTCGCCACTGCTCTAGCTTTTATATATATTTTGTGTATATGGATGTTATTAAATCTATAAAAAGAAACCCAGGGATATCATAATTGATCTAGACTACTGTATCTTTTTGATCTGGCCCGGCACACCCTCGCCAACAAGCCCAGGTAAGCCAAACTTAATTATTCTTTTAGTTAAAAATCTTTTAGCTATATGAAGTTAAATTGGCTATAATATTTGAACATAAGAAATTCCAAATAAAAGCATTGAACTAGTGAATAACTTCTTATTCAGAAAGGATATTAAGAACAACAAGTAATACTTTTAGTTAAAAATCTTTTAGCTATATGAAGTTAAATTGGCTATAATATTTGAACATAAGAAATTCCAAATAAAAGCATTGAACTAGTGAATAACTTCTTATTCAGAAAGGATATTAAGAACAACAAGTAATACTTTTTTTTCAATAATTTAAATATAAATTTACCTAGTACTATCAAGAGGCCTTCACTGTAATCAGTTCCATACTGGTTTTTGGCAATGCAAGTGTAACGTCCTTCGTCTTCTCTCTTCACAGGATTAATGACGAGATATCCATTGGGCAAGATGCGGATGCGTCCCACGGTGCTCAAGCCATAACCGTCCCGCTTCCAAGTAAAAGATGGGAAAGGAGCTGCTTCTGGTCGACAAGGGATTGTTATATTTCCACCTTCAGCTGCATACATTTCACTGTCAAGGGGATATTTGGCAAAGCTTGGTTTCAAAGCTAAAGAGAGGGGGGGAAAATGCAGTCTATTTAAATTTCAAAACTTTTTCCAACTCTATACTTATATTTTATACTTTTAACACTTCAATGTATTTGTCCTCAGTGATGATGCATTAAAATATATTATGTATAAAAAAAATTTTAATCTTATTGGTCATTGGTGTTTCAGTGATCATTATCTGTTGCTTGGCTTCTACTATGCTTAATAGATCATCGTCATTATATATATATATATATATATTTAAACCTCTTTAGGACAAGCATGTTACATAAGACTACTGCATAAGTCTGTGTGAGACAAATATTCTTTGGTCGTCATGGTTCTCAGCTATTAAGCATTGTGTGCAAGACTCAATCTCTTGGAATGTTTTTAAAAAATTCTATACACTTAGATTTTCATTTAATGTTTGTTTCTCCTTAAACAATGTAAGATTAGACATTAATTTAAAAAATGCATCATGTAAAAGAAGTTGGCCGAATTTTTTTTTAATTATATTTATTAATTACTGGAATACGAGTACATCTAACTTATTTTCAAACATTAAGCCATATATTATTTTTGCATTGTAAATACATAGCAGACATGCATAATATACATGAATGTGCAAATGCTGTTCATGGAAACTTTTCTACTTTGCAGAAACTGTTTAGCATTACTCATAAGAATAAAAAATTAGGTAAGTAAACCCTTTTTCAACTGACAGCATACCACTGATTTAAAAAAAAAAAAATACAACATAGAAATAAAGACACAATATATATCTTTGCTTTCAGTTATTTTATGCTTTATTGCCTTTCTTGCAGAAAATCTTTTAATGCTATGTTCACAGAAAATATCATTTTATTTAAGTCTTCTGCAGAGTATCTGCCAAAATAAAATTTTAAAAATCCATGACATTCTATGATTTTTCATGACTTATTTTTGTATGTGTATGCAGTGGCGGACTGACTAGTTCGTCAACTTGCCCAATGCAACCCCGTCAACTTGCCTTGGCAAGTGGGCCCTCAGGAATCAGATAATGTGGGCCCCACAAAGCAATGTCATTTTAAAATTTTCCAAGTGGCAAAAAGGTCAAAATGCTTTGTAAAATGCACAAAAGTAGTGAAAAATCATTTAAAAAAAAAATTTCAACAGCCAGGAGGTCTCCTAGCTACGGTTTTGATCATACTGTTCTCCAATTTTGAAATTATAGCAGATATTTCCTATGAATATGTCAGTAGAGAAAAATCAATGGTGTTTAACATGACTTTATAGTTTTTGATGTACATATTATAGGTGAAGTTCAGGCTTGGAAAAGTGAATTTCGTGTCCTACCAATATTCAAGTAATAATTTAAAAAGCTTTTAAGAGAGTAGTGCAGTGTTACTAGACTTTGCGACTTTTTTTATTTAACAGTCACCAATAACCTTGAGAAGTGATATTTGACATACATAATAATAGATGATTCTTCGATTCGATTTTTCTATTATATCAAATATCACTTCTCAAAATTATTGGTGACTGTTGAATAAAAAAGTCGCTAAGTCTGGCAACACTGGAGTAGTGTTCAGTTTAAATAGCAAAATTAAAATATTATACATAATTTAGATCGAAAATTGCAAGCTGAACCTATTATTTTTATCGTGAGTTTTCAGTTGGCTCAATAAAGAACACTTATTCATTCAGAAATGATGTTAAGATGATTAGTTTGATCTGGAATATAAAAGAATTCCTAGAAACAAAATTACTGCAAAAAAGAATTTAAAATTAAAACTAATATTAATGACGTATTACAAATCAGGATAGAGAAATACAGTACACCCTCGGTTATCCAAGCCCCGATTAACCGAATTCTGGATTAAATGAGGTGGACCCAAAAATGCTACGTCCTGGTGATTTACAATAGAATCCGTTTCATCCGAGGTATCCTTGATCCACATTGCTTTGGATAAGTGCGGCTCTACTGCAATGTAAATTTGAATCCATTTTATTCATAATAATTTTTGCCTGAATTATGATTTTCTGAATGACTTCTTCCACAAAAAGGCAACTTCTTTAAAGGGCCGTTTTTTTTTTTTTTTGAAACATCGTGAATGGTTTTCTTACGAAGGTTTTGCTGTATTCCGTTTTTTAACACTTTTCAACACAGTTGAAAAGTGTTTACAACTTTGCTTTGTGTGTCTGTCCACGTTTAACTCCTTGAAACTGATATATGTTGTTAAAAGGCATTATGGGATGTCTCTTACTGAAAAGGAGATAAATTAGTTTGTCTACAGGGACACCAGAAAAAGTTTCAAAGAATTGCGTTTTATGAGAGGTTTTCCCATAAATCATATTCTAACACTTTTATTTTGCACAAACCATAATGAAATTGACATTAACAACACATATGGAAAAAAAAAAAAAAAGAAGCTTTCTATAGAATGTAGTATGATCAGCATTAAGATTTACAGGGCCACAGACACAAAAAATATTCAGTTACATTAATGGCTATAATTGCAAATCGCTGGAATTTCATTTTTGTTTGCATTGATCGTTTTTAACACTTTCTAATGATGTTTAAGAGTGATTATTATACGAATTAGTCTATAGGTCGGTCATTCTGTGAGTTCTCTAACTTCTGTAAATATTCACGGAATTTCTTGAAATTGATATACGTTATTCAAGTTTACTATGGGATGTTCTCCAATCGCTGCACATCAGTGCCACCTGTTGAGCAATTGACACCAAAAATCGATAGACACTAACAAACACTAAGCAACAAACAAAAAAAAAAAAAAAGCCGCACTGCAGGAAAATTGAACATACCTTTTGGGTTTGTAGCTAATAATTTAAAAACTAATGATTGCAACAAATAAAATTGCTATGTTTGTATAATACAGTAATACAGAAGTCATAACATGATACCTATGTACATTTTCAATTTAATAATTCGTTTTATTACACTCTATGGAGTTTTAAATAAAAATCTGCATAAAATTTTCTTTTTAAACGTAATTTTATAAACATATACTTTGTATTCCATCATGATTTATTATATGAAATAAACAAGTGCTACGTTAATGTATGAAATAAAACTATTTATTCGTTAGATCTAAACAATTATTTAATAAAAATATGTATTCTGGATTGGATAATTCCACCTTTGTATGGAATGACTGCTTTAATGCGCAATGACATAGTATTTTAGTTTTTTAACATGAAACTCAGAAATTTCACTGTGCCAAATACCATAAATATTTTTTTCTAGTTCTTTCAAAGTTGTAGGCTACAAATTTCTAATCCCCACCCTCTTTTATAGACTAAACTTTTTCAAGTGGAATGAGATTAGGAGAATTTTCAGGTCTAATAAAGAAAAAATCCTGCGATATTCTTTGTGGGATTTAATTTTAAGTAAAAAAAGTTATGATAACTTACAAAATTATTGATGCTCATGAGAATGGATAAGTAATTTTAACAACTTGAATCAAATAAATGTATCACAAGTGCCATATAACTAGGTGCATTATCATCTTGAAATGCTGATTATAGAAGAATCTGAAATACCCCCAAAGTAGTTGGTCATGTATTAATTTTTTTAGTGGCCAAGTTTTATTTCGGGTTAATTGATCCCTTTAACATGAAAATTTGCCAGGCTCACCGAAAAATTATCCATTTTCCTATCGTAATGCACGGGGAATATGTCATTGTTTTAAAAGTGCGATTTTCATTAAGTCAGTCACATTTTCGTGATCAGATCTGTTTGTTCCCATCAGTTCGAAATAAGTTAAACATGACTCATCAGAGAAAACAACGTCAGCCCAATAATTAATTGATCATTTTTTAATTTTTTTAACCCTCTAATGTTTTGGTTTTCTAATTCTTTTCGTTAAGAATGAATTTTTTTCAGATTGTCTGGCAAATTAAACCTGCTTTGTTTAATTGTTATTTCACTGTATTTAGATAAATTATGTTACTAAACCCTTTTTCTGAATCCCTGTTATGTTCTAAATGTAATATAAACTGATTTTTTAAGCGCTGGCTTTTTAACTTGAGGTCATCTCGACTGGATGAGTAACGTGGCCGCCTAAGAACAAATGTGCAGTTTAAACAGCCAAAAAATATTATATCTTGCTAAAAACCAGATCACTAATATTTTTTTAACATTTAAAAATTTTGACTTCCCACGCATTAAAATATTTTTTTTTGATTTTTGCTCTAAAATTAATATTTTTTGTGGTATCGTTAATTGCCTTATTCTTGCCATTTTTGAAATACTTTCTAAAATTACAATTTTTCGAACAATTGCATCTTGTTTTTAACACTTGGCTCAATCCCAAATTGCATGCAGAACACAACGTAATAAAATCTGTTCAAAAACTTATTTTTGAAACAATAAAATTAGCGATTACAGAAAGAAAAATGTCGCTTAGTGTATGTCAAGTTGCATATACATATAAATTTATATGCATTTTTATGCAGTAGTTTCTTTGATATAGCTTTTCTGAAATTGTGGAGATCACTGCATGGCAGCACCATCTATTGAGCTGTTGACACCAGAAGTTGATAGGCACTAGGACTGGTCTTTATATCGATATAAAAACAAATATCGATTTAACTCTAATATCGTTTATTGATTTAAATATATCGATGCAGAAACTTAAAAAAATGCAATCATCTGATGCCAGGCTAAACCGATTCAGTAATGCTGGAATAATGCCAGATAGCTATTCATTCAATGGGATACCAGTTTCGTGTAAAGTATGTGCAGTCATAATCAGCTGAATCATGAAAATCTTGCCTCAATCCAACTACAAATAATCAAGAAAATATTTAGCTGTTTTGATTTAGTGTTGTGCAGGCATACTGGGAAGAAAATATCGGTTTCTGCAAGCCTAAAATATATTTTTAGCTAAATTTGTTGCTGTTCAGTCCCTAGATTAAATAAGGAATTTTACTATCTTACAGCAACCAGACTAATAAATATTATACTAAGCAGCTAATGACAACAAAAAACAACTGGAAATTAAGGTAGTTGACATGTACATAACATGTTGACAGTGAGAAGCAGTGAAGACAAAAATTTATATAAAACAACTAACGTTTATTAATATTAACAACAACCATGAAATAAAGTATCATCATAAAAATATCACGAATTAAATGGCCTACGAAAATACCTTAAACATTATTGGCTTATGAAAGGAAAAAATAAACTGCTATTTAAATCAATGTATAAAAATGCAGAGAGATACTGACTGTGACTATTATTGAGTATATGACATTACATCTTTATAAACTTAGACATTCCAGTGAGCCAGCAGACGAAGATAACAAAACAAGTCCACATATTTAGCAGGAAAGAAAACAGGCTATTTAAAAATAACCCTCTTAAATTTCAACATTCTTATTACCATTTAAAGAAAACTTATATACATATTTTACTTTAACTCTTATAATAAAACGAAAGAAAAAATTAAAGACATGGTTAATCTCCAAGTCACCACCAGTAAACAAGGAAATGAAAACAAAACGAGTGCAATATTCTTTTCAAATTAGTTCATATTTATACTATCGTCTGCCAAAAAAAATATCCATGCAGTTCACCGTAAACATGAAACGCCCACACAACTAACCAATCAGAAAATAGATTGTTGAATGATTGATTGTGAGTGTTCAAAACTTAAACAGGCGCCACCAAACGGTGAAAACTAAAAGTTCTGTGGTGATGAGTTAATATTACAACGGACCAAACAAAGATGGTGATGTAAACAAAACCGAAGTAACTGCATTGCGGTACTTTGGGAAGAATTATCTAATAAAGTTAATAACGTAAGTAATGCAATTATTTTACACTTTAATAAAAATTTAATATATATATAAAAAGCAATAACTTCTATTTATAACAGATTAAGTAAATTAAGGACTTGAAAGAAAAACGATGTCAAGTACAACTTTTTTATATTTAAAGAGGGCCAAAAGCCAACATGTGCCCCCCCCCCTCCCCCTCCACTTGACATCGAAAAAACAAGACTAACTACTGGCTCACCAGGTTATACACAGCAATAGTTAATAGATTAATTTCAAATCTAACATTAAAAAAACTCATTCTTCAATACAAGGAAACTTGCCCATCTAATACAATTTAATCAATGAAAAAAAGTCCAGAGTCTGCAAACACTAATTTCCAAAAAGTTAAATTTATCAGTTCCAAAGAATCTGAAAAAGAATCTAATTTTGTTTCTTAATATATTACTAATTTCTTATGTACTGCAAGTATATTAAAAAAAAAAAAAAAAAAAAAAAAAAAATCACAAACACCACGAAAATATGAAATTATGATAGTGAAATTATCAAATGAAAAATATGAATTTCAAATATGAACAATTTACGATATTGCAAAAACATCAATGCTATTTGAATTTTGAATATGAAAAACATAAATGATATTTGAAAATGATTAATAGTATATGAACTTATATGAAAAACATTTAACATTAACACGTTTATTCATTTCATAAATGCATTAATATGCATGTATGATAAATTGGCATGGGCGCCCATGCAATGAAAAACTACACATAGATACTTGCAATAGATATCTTAATTATTGTATAAACATATTGTTATTGACAACTTACAATTAAAAATATAGGCTGGAAAAAATATCACAGAAAAAAACTTCTAGATATGTGTACAAACACTAATACTATTTCACTATATATAATCACAGATGCCAAGGTATGTATAATCACCAATTCCAACATTTAAAAAAAAATCACAACAAATGAAAATATAGGCATATAAGCACTATGCAATTACATTGTGTACAATTATATTTGCAAAAACATTTAAATCTATTCAAACAGTGTATAATTATGTGCCAACAATGAACTCTGAAAACTTAATTTATCTTTACTAATACCCAATAGACAAGAAAAACTTATTTTTCTTAATATATTTTAAAAATATTTTAACTGAAACCTTATATATATATACATATATATATATTAGTGTATTTTATCCACTAATAAAAATGTTTTTAATCTTATTGGTCATTGGTGTTTCAGTGATCTTGTATCTGTTGCTTGGCTTCTACTATGCTTAATAGATCATCATTATTATATATAAATATATACTGGCAGTAACACTAATTTTAACCAATGCAATATAAAACTTAAGAAGTTGTAACAAAAATTTATCACAAAATTGTTTAAGGTCATATTTGGTCTGTGGCTTCGTGAAAGGGTCAGCAAGATTCAGTTTATTTTTAATATAGTCTATATTGAAAACATCTTTATTTATTAAATCCTTAACAAAAAAAAGTTTTACATCTGCAGCAGAACTTGGATAATTTGAAGTTGAAGGGACCAGAGAAAAATTCGAAAGATCCAAAAATTCAAATTATATATACTATTTTTTCAAAAAGAAGAGATAAATTGAAAAATTAAAACTCTACGATCAAAGATTTAACACATAAACTTTATATCTAAGATTACTGCTGCATCCCCCCCCCCCAATTAAATCAATATTTTTCACGAGCTTAATTATTCAACTCTTTTTAAAAAATAGATATTTTTTATTTCTTCGTTAAGTACAATCTTTGTGTCATAGCAAATTACTTCAGCCTATCAATTGATACAAAAATAGAATCTTCTACAGTTGACATAACTTTTAATTAAAAAAAAAACTCGAAGTTTATGTAACGCACCAAATCTTCTGATGCACTAGGTAGGGGCTTCTCTCGTATTTCCTTACACTTCTTTTGAAAGACTGTTAAAATAAATAATGCCCTTTAGCTGAGAAAAATCTCGGGAACAAATTTTACTGTAATATTTTAAAGGTAATCGTATAAAAAATTTAAATTATCCAAAATAGAATTCGAATTATCCACGATTTTTAACCGACTTCAAAAAAGAAGGAAGGTTCTCAATTCAAACCGTATGTTTTTTTTATGTTTGTTAGCTCATAACTTCTAAACGGATGCTCCGATTTTGATACTTTTTGTTTTGTTGAAAAGGTCTTGGTCTACAATAGGTCCCATTGTAATATTTTTACGATCTAAAGAAAATACAGGGTGCCCCAAAAAATCAGTCCCAACTCTTTTAACAGCTAAACGGCTGCAGCTATAGTGATAAAAATGGTATGTAAGTATAGCAAAGTGGCCATGCAGTACAAGGTTAAACCGCTTACAGCGCCACCTGGTGGAAAATAGAGGAGTTAATGTTCCTATCTCGAAAACGGTTTTAAAGAAAAAATGAATTACAAAGCTGAAGAGTATCACCGATTTAGTACAAAAAGATAGTTTAGGCATTCATGCTAACGTTCCTATCTCGGAAACGGTTCAAGACAGGGGGAAAAAGTGAATTATAAAATTGCAGAGCATCATCGATTTGGTACGAAAAGGTAATTTTGACATTGATGCTAAAAATACAAGGCTGAAAACGTACATTTTTTCGTTCGCAATTTCTTACACTATACACACTTGAGCTATATTGCTCACGTTGTAGCGTAGCTGGTGAGACATACGCTACATAGTTCAAAATACGGTTACTTGATACTTTTTGTTATGTTGTAGAGATCTTGGTCTGAAGTAAGTCCCATTATAACATATTTACTATCTAAACAAAATAAAGCTCCATCTGGTGAAAAACAGCGGAATTAGCGCTCCTATCTCAAAAACGGTTCAAGATGGGAGAAAAGCTAATTACGAAGTTATAGAGCATCATCGATTTATTACGAAAAGACAGTTTTTAGACATTATTTCTAAAAATAGGATGCTTAAAACGTGCAGTTGTTTGTTGGCAATTTCCTACACTGTGCACACTTGGTAGCACACTTTGCAGCGTAGCGGATGACACGCATACTCGGTGGTTCAAAGTACTGTTACTGTAAGCGGTCACATCGATTAGCGCAAAGTCGTTTTCAACCAACTTCAGAAAGGAGGGTGTTCTTAATTCGAGCTATGTGTTTTTGTTGGTGTTTGTAAGCTTATAACTTCGTAAGAGATGCTCTAATTAACCGACTTGAAAAAGGTGGAGGTTCTCAATTCAAAGCGTATGTTTTTTTTGTTTTTGTTTGTTAGCTCATAACTTCTTAATGGATGATCCGATTTTGATACTTTTTGCTTTATTGTAAAGGTCTTGGTCTGAAATAGGTCCAATTGTAAGATCTTTACGATCAAAAGAAAATACAGGGTGCCCAAAAAAGTCAGTCCCGACTCTTTTAACTGCTGAAGAGCTGCAGCTATAGTCATAAAAGTGGTATGTAGGTATAGTAAAGTGGACATGTGCTACGCTATTCAACCGCCTAAAGCGCCACCTGGTGGAAAAGAGTGGAGTTAGCGATCCTATCTCGGAAACGTTTCAGGACAGGGGAAAAAAAGTGAATTATAAAATTGCAGAGCATGACCGATGTAGTACGCAGAGATAGATTAGACATTAATGCTAAAAGCAGAACGCTTAGAACGTGAATTTGTTTATTCACAATTTCCTATTTTGTGCACACTTGAACGACATTGCATATGTTGTAACGTAGCGGGTGACATTTATGCTATGTAAAACTCAGAGTATGGTTATTGTAAGCGGTCACATCGATTAGACGTTTTAAACCGATTTCATAAAGGAAGAGGTTCTCAATACAAACCATGTTTCTCGTTGTTGTTGTTGAAATTTGTTAGCTTATAACTTCGTAAGAGATGATTTAATTTTAATACTTTTTTTGTTGTCGTAATGATCTTAGCCTGAAATTGGTTTCATTATCATTTCATTAAGATATAAATAAATTACAGGATACTCACTAAAGTCTGTTCTCACTCTAACTGCTAAACGCATGCAGCTACACTTGTAAAAAGTATCGATGTTGAAACTTCTGTCCGTCAGCTGCAATGCATATTTTGCTCATTGTTTGAACTTTACGCTGCACAATTTCCAGCACAGAGGGTGACACGTATTCACTGTAAAGTTCAATATATATGCCCAACAGAATTTTCGGTTACGAATACAGCGTATCGTTTCTTTACATATCTAATGACTTTTTAATTTAACGTATGTTCGTCCAATAGATAGTTTTTTGCTCATATACGATAAAGGCAAGAAAAGTGACACAACTTAAAAATGCAGCATTTGAGAAAAATCAACTTAAAAATAACT